>JAGXJF010004899.1:0-325164 GCA_019208055.1 Stipa capillata | reverse complement strand
CGTTTCCGGTGATGCCGAGAATCTATTCCGGACTTAGGTCTATTTGAAAAAGCTGTGTTACCGAGTTGGTTTTCGGTTTGACCGAGTTTCTTCTCTGTGGAAGAAGAACGTGTCAACTCTTCAAAACTCAGTTCAACCATCTTCGAAGTTGGCACTACCGGGAATTGCTTCTGGAAGTAACTCTGCGAAGTATATTCTTCAATCCTGGTATGACCGTGTTCCTTTCGGAACTACCGACTTTGTGTTGAAGACTTTCACTGTGCATCTGATTTCCTCAGATCTAACCGTTGGTTTGAAACCCGGTGCTTCCGGTTTTGTATTCCGGTTGTGCCGAAGAAGAATCTTTGTGCCCAACGACTCTTTTCTGAGCTGTGGCTATAAATAGCTCCCGACCCTCTGTGGGCTCGGGAGGACACTTAGCGCAAAAAGAAATTTTCTCACACCTGTGTTCCCCTTTCCTCTTGACTCCTTGAGATCTACTTTGAGAGAGGAAAGCCTTGAGAGATCTGAGATCTATTTGAGCATCCAAGCAAGAACTTCTTCGAGCCTAGAGTTCTAACTTGTTACTCTTGGAGATTTGGCATCTCCTAGCCGGTTAGGCGTCGTTGAAGAGCTTCAACTTGTGGATTTGCCTCCAACAGTTTGTGAAGGTTCGGGGATCACCTCAAGATCCACCATGAGTGATTGAGCAAGTACTAAGTGGACTTGGCTCGAGGAGAAGAAGGTGAAGACTGTGTGTCTTCGGAGCTAAGTGCTCAGCCTCTCCAAACGAAGACATAGAGTTGTTGCAAACAACTTGAACTTCGGGTTAAATCTTGTGTCTTCATTTCTAGCTCTTTACTTTGTTGTTATTCTTCAATTTGAGCTAAATCTAGTTTGCCATTTGTTGCTTCATTCCTAATCTGCCTCACTCTTGCATGCTAAACAACTAATTTGAGTAAAATTTGATAATCTTCTATTCACCCCCCTCTAGTCGATAAACCTTGATCTTTCGCCCACTGATCCACAAAAGGTGTAAGTCGTGTTGTCCACTGTGTGACCTTGGTACCTCCTGCCTTACAACTCCACCTATGGATAAGAAATTACATAATCAACATTTTGTAGAATAAATTTATTTTTATGTAAAAACTTTTGAAACTTCACTTACACGTGTATTTGTGTCGACTCGCTCTACTTGTGGAGGCGGGTACATCTGGTGCAAGCTGAACTGCCTCATGACACGGTGAGGTGAGTGGTCCTCCACAAAGATGTTGAAGACAAGCTTCGACACGGTCCTCGAGTAGCTCTCGTCTCGGTAGCACAATGTAGATATCCCTATATGCGGTGAACGCCTCGTCCATGCTTTATCACAATAAGACTCCCATAAGAGATTCCGCGGAGAAGGTGCTGGAACTGCCCCAGGAAAGAATAGTAGCAGCCCCGAACATTCGCGCTCACCCACCGTGGCTGTGATGAGTTCATTTTGTACTCATCTATTTCTTCAATTTTGATCCTTCTTCAATGAATTTTGACTATATTAATTCCTGATTTCTACTACTATCATCTAATTAATTCCCAGATTGTGCAACTCTCTCTTTTTGGACTAAATGTTTGTAGGATCACTAGAAATGGGAATATATAAGGATATATTTGGAAACTACATGTCAAGAGGAGTGCCCACAAAGAAACGAGACCCTGAACGGAGTTACCAATGGCCAGACGATGGGTTGGTTGTACTGAGATCATATGATGCCACTACATCAAATAGAGAAAATTTCATTAAGGAGCCTCAAGAAGAATCGTGGCAATTATTCTATAAAACCTAAACAACGTCTTTGATCTATAAAGGGAGAGGAAGAGAGATGAGAGACGGAGGAGGTAACAAGAGAAGAACCACACCCAAGTTGTCATATGCAGCCACCTCCATAGTCATCTCAGTTTTGTACTCTCTCCATTACTATTGCCAAGAAGCAAGGTTGTAAGACGGTTCAAGTATTTTTAATCGAAGTACTTTTCCTTTTCATCTCCTTGTTGTGATGTCCTTCATTGATTTGATCTTGGTAATTTCGATAGATCGTGAGCAGTCCCTCATAGGCTTTGTGAGGAGGATTAGCCTCGCAGATTGAAGTTTATTTGTATTGGATCATGTTTATTTGTTATCTCATATTTTTGATACTTTATCTCAGATGCTCATCTTGATAATTGGCACCCAAGGTGAACATTGGGGAGGAATCGTGCTACCTTTGAAGCGGAAGTGACAGCTACGTGAGGTGTAGGGAAACAAGAGGAACCTCTAGAGAGATTCGACACAATCACAATGATTTAAACATTGGTCTGACTCACTAATGTCGGCACCGGGGTTGGACAATAGATCCTATGAGTAGGCGGATGTCAGCCTAGGTGAATTTTGAACATGTCGCCCACTTGATTATTATCTTGAATGTTGATGCTATAATAATTGTGCTCGTGATCCATCTACTTTTATTCTGATCTATTGGTGAAACTCACTCCTAAGCCTATCCCTCATCATATTAGCAATCTCGGTTCTTTTCTTGCATTTTAATTCAGTTTTATTTAGTTCTAGCATAGTTTTGTCTCCACAATTGATTTCAGGAACCAGTAATCTTAAGACGACACATTAAGCACTCGCAGACACTTATTGAAATTCTCAAGAATGATCTCAACGCCACGACCGTTTCCATGAACCTTGCTTCCTTAGGTTCGATAAGCCTCGGAATACTTACAAGGGAAAGCTTACTTCAACTGATTTAGTCCTCTTGCTAGGCCCGCATCAGACTATAACACGTAGATAGGAATTTGTTAGTACATATAAGTGACAAACTAATAAGTTGAACTAAAAAACATGTAACTTACTGTGGCGTACCTGATTTTAAGGCCGGATAAACTGCTGTGTTTCCTGTACTGGTCCCATGATGAGTAGCCAGTACGCACAAGTTAAACTGTATATCATTGACGTACATGCACATATCAAAATATGATACGTCAATAGACTATCTAGGTCAAGATCTTATACCGTAGCCTATTGGCTAAAAGCTTGCAATGGATACCAAGCGATGATGTGGCCCATCAGTATGCCATACCCAAGATGCAACTGATTAGGGTTACGCCGTAGCCTTCGCAAACACTATCATCATCTTTGGGATAGGTGCCTCCTTTGTCTGGCCAAATCAATAAACTAGGTGAGTACATTGAATGTACTTGCAAGATTTTCCCCAAAGAGAATAATATGACTATATTCATGTAAGGCTTAAAGGAGTTTCTAACCTAGATCTCATGTTGTGTGAGAAAGTAAGTTTTCATTCAAAATATTCTAATAGATTTAGAAAGTATTTTTCGCAAACAAGCTCGATCTGCCGAGCCATGATGACAACAACATCTGTTATCATTTTCATTCCATCAAGCCAACCACTAAGGTTACAGCTTAATACTCCTTTTGGACCTTCTGTTCTTCATCCTTGTAGAGCAACTTTCTCCTCATTTCCACACTCCCCATCCCACCGGGAGCTCCCAAAGTTCTTTGCAAGCACATCATACTTCCGTCCTTAAACCCATAACCCATTTTTGTTTTGGAAAACATAGTCTAACCAGCATGTGACCTAACAAGTTGTCCATGGCCACGGACGCGGCTATTCGAATAGATTTTAACACTCTGCAGAGGTTGTACAACTTTACAACCACAAGATATAAGTCCCCCTTGTTGTCAGGTACCGATGAGCACACTTTGCGAGGTGTGTCAGTAAGATTATTACAACGAGGCTTTTCACTAGAGTAGTCCTAACAACGAACCTCCTAGATGGACTTAACCACCTCTACATGGAATTTGTAACAACGCTACAAATAGAGTGGTGCTCCACCTTTGTGTTGAGCGTAACCTCGCGCCACAACAGGAAAACCTCTCTATAGAAGTCAACTACCTCATTCGCACATACTGCTAACTGCCTACGGGTTCGCACGCTATCACCCTTCTGACTACTGGTTCAAATCCTTCCCATAAAGGACATGTAGACGTACAGTTTGAACTTGGATGAGTGGCACGTAGGTTCTGTCCTTGATTGATTTGAAAAAGACTCTGCACCATAACCTTGCAACACGGGTTAAAATGAGCCGGCTACACATTCCGACCATTCCCTCGTTCATACACCTTCTCCTTTTTCCAACCCAGATCCAAATCAGCTCTAATTTATTTTTGGTTTTGATAAAAACATTTTGAAAGACATCCCCTTCCCCGGACATTGTTGTCCCTTCAAACACCATCGGAAACTCACGGTCCTTCCCAAGTCCTCCTCATAAAGAGATTTCCTGAGATTCTTCTTTTTGCGGAAACCTAGTTTTTTTTTCTAACGCAGGGCTTAGCCATGGTATATCTATATACTCTACCCTAAACTCCCACTAGTATATCTAGAATTAGTTAGTCCTTAGGGCGACAAGGAGTATTAATGGAACTAGGGCTCATGCAATATAGGTGAAAACTTGCCTGGCAATATTGGCCCTAGGTCTGAGGCTTGGTCTTGACACGACAACGGCTTGATTTCTTCCACGAGGTATCGCAACGTCGTAACTACATGTCAAAAAAACACTGAATAAACAGCGTCGGGAGGAAGAACCAAATAAAGACCAAACATACACTCATGAACTCTTGAAACATATGCTCTAGCCTTAGATGTTTATTAGGGTTCTTAAGGAAGTGAGAAAGAATTCACATCACATGGAATAAGGGGTCCCACAAAAATTAGAAACCATGGCTTATTTGGTCAATAATGTATTAGCACTTTAGATGTTCTTGGTAAAGAATATTGGTTGTGTTCAAAAGATATAAAATGAACCTTTTTAAGATATTCTAGAAATTTACTATAACATGCTTTGGAGCAATACACCCAAGATATACCCATTTGAAAGATATGGACAATATAAATTTCATACCCCCTTTATGGTTTTAGTTATGAAATATTGGGATTTCAAAAGGTTTTCTGGACCCAAAAGGTTGGGTTTAATTTTTAAATGTCTTAGGAAAAAGAATTAATTTATTTGGGGCTAAAATGAAGGAGGTATATATATATATACGAGATTTTTTGAATACTTCCTAATTTGAAATTCAAATAAATTCAAAAATTATGAGGTTGTATGGTTAGGTAGGTCATGATCTTACAAGATTATAGGAAGAAAAATGAGGTTAATCGGAGTTATGACGAATGAGATCTAGGCTTTCAAATAGCTACCGGGAGAGAGGGAAAATAACGTCGGCAACGTATTTGTGGGATGCACATTCAATGTTGGAAAATGGAACGAAGAGGGTCCTCGGGATGAAATATGTCTACCTATCAGAGAAAGTGTAGACAACAGGGAATATCAAGGAAAACCGTTTTCTTGAAGGGAAAACGTATTCCAGGAATTCTCATGCCGACTTGATCTGATCGTGGGCCAGGCTAGGCAGTGGGCCGTTACAGTTTTTAATGGGTATTAGCTCATTCTTAGGGCAAGGTGAAGGTTTTAAATGACCGGTAAAAAAAGAACAGGCTAGACGGAATAGATGCAGGAGGGATTAGACAACGACAACAAGGCTTAGCGACGGTAGCTGATGGGCGAGGACCGGTGACGAGGTCCGAGTTGAGCTTGGGGAGGCAAAGCCACTCAGCTGGGAATGGTCCTGAGTAGAGAGAAGCTAGGTTGGAGAGGGAGTTTGCGGGAAGGGGTAGATGGGTAGATGACAATGGGGTCCTCACCAACGACATGCGATGGCGCGCTAGCCATCTGCGACCACCGAGGCGAAGAGAGGGGATGATGGCGGCTTCGTTGGCGGTGTAGGTGGTGACCGGGACTGACTGGAGAGGAGCGTGGGCTGTGGATCCAACCAATGGTGGCAACATTGGGAGGATCTCGTTTGGGTGCCCTCGACTGCGACAGAGAAGGAGAAAGGTTAGGGGTGTCGGGCGAGCTGCGGGCACATGAATAAAGAGAGGGGAGGGAAAGAGTAGTCGACGTTCTTGAAGATGAGCTGGTGGCCGTGGTGGGCTCTCCTCCGGAGGTGAGGGAGATGACCGGGCTTGTCGGCTTGGTAGCTTGGGATGGTGTGCAAGGGAAGAAGGGGGCTAGTGGAGAAGGAGGTTGACAGGTAAGAAGCTCGGCTTGGGCGAGAAAAGAGTGGGAGGAAGGAGGCTCTTGGGTTGAGGATAGAGGAAGATACTGGAGCTCAGGTTGAGAAGAAATAGGGGAGAAGGAAAGGGAGTAAAGATGGGGGTTGGCCTGCACTGCAGAGCATAGGAAGGGGTGGGCACCGAATGCTATGGAGGAGGAGGTGGCATGGTGTGCTGTGCATGAGGTGGCAGGGAGAAACAATGAGTTCGACAGGGGAGAGAAGAGGAGATGGGGAGGTAGAAAAAGATGGGGAGGGGAGAGAGAGACAGAGCTATCGAGTGGGCCAGGGGCTCCACATGGAAGAGTAACAGGGCAGCCGATTGGTACAAGGGGCAGTGGTGTTAGCAGAGGCTAGATAAGGTTACACAGAAGAATAAGGAGAGATACTTCCTTGATTTTTTGAGAGATTTTTAAGAAGAGTTACAAATTTTTATTGTAGAAATGGATTAACGACTCAAAAATGGTGCTCCACAAAAATTTTAAAATCTTCAAATGATTAAATTAGTTGAAATTAAGCTAAATTCAAAATTGGCTCAAACTTAGATTTTGAATTATTTGAACTTTTTAAATGATGTCGGTTGATAGGCATAGTTTTGAGCTATATATTTTGAAGGGCACCTCCCACAATTTTTGGGGAATTTTATGAAGCTTAAAACTTAGGGTTTCCTTTAAATTTTTTTAAAAGCCCAAAACATGATTTAAATTATTTTGAAATTTTGCATTAGGGATCTTCATATTATTGTGTATTGGGGTTAACGTATATGTAAACATCCTTGGAGAATTTATTGGGATTTTTCTGAGAATTATTTATAGGGGTTGTAGTTCAAGGCTCAAATTTGCCCCAAACTTAGACTTGAAATGGTTTGAAAATTTTGAACTGCAGTTCACTTTATTTTTGAATAATTGTGCTGAGGATACATGTATGGAGTTTCCAAAATTTTTGGGGAATTTTAGGAGGTGAGGTAAACCATGCAATGGTAAAATTAGGGTTTTACCATAAGATAAAAAGGTAAAGAGGTAGAGGTGAAAGGGGTAAAAATGTTAAGGTCAAAAGATATTTTGTGGCATGGGGTTGAACTGTAGTATTCATGTCATCATTTAGAGCCATGAGATCGTAGGGTAGATTTAGGATTTTACCCCTTTTGATTAGGCAGGGAGAACTAGCGTTTGCATATGTCAGAGCATATGTGCACATATACATGTATCTGTGTATATAGGGGTAGTTGATGCAAGAAAGACCTTTCCAGTTCATGGGATTCCAAGGGAGACAAGAAGGTGCTAGGGTTGTGGATTTCACAATTGCTCAAAAAAGCGAATTATGGTTCAGAGTGTATGTGCCCACATACGCTTGGAACTTTAGCATGTATAGGGTTGCGATGGAACTAGGATGAACATAGGAGGTCATGGTAGGTTAGGGTTTAGGAAGTGCCACTGGTATACTCATATATATGCATAGGGTTGGTGGCAGAAGCAAACGGAGAGGGCTGAGGATTAGGGTTTGGGCAGATTAGAGTTTCAAGGATCATAGACCAAGGATTACAAAGAAGATGAGAGAAAGTTTTTTGATAGCTGTGAAGGGAGGGATTAGGGTTTTCTTCCCGAGAGAAAGAAAGAACTAGGAGTTCGATAGAACAAGTGTCGAGGGAAGACTGGAATGGATGATTATCGTGCTTGGATGGTGAGGGTGCCGAGAGGAGAAAGGGGTAAAGGTTGGTGGGCACCATATCCATGTTTTGAAATCAAAGTTTTAATTAAATTCACTTAGGATAAGTTTATTAGCACAAATTTTTTTTGTAAACCCTAATTTTCAGATTTTGGGAAAATAGGGTGTGACACTTACTCATCTCCGTGTCCAGATGGACCAAAAGTAGTCCATCCTCAGGAAATTTGGGTCCACCTCCACAGTAGAAGTTGGGGGCATAGGGTGAGTCGTCCACCTAGGGTCGTCCGATCGAGAAGCGCTCGAGTGATCACAACTGAAGAAGAAGAGAACAACCCAACAGATTTACGTTGGCGCCCATCCTCTTACACGCGAAACAGAGTGCTCGGTAAGTGGACGCAAGCACAGTGGACCCCTAGCTCCTTGGAGGAATCTGATCTTGTGCGTCAGCATCTGCGATTTGCTATGCAATATCGATGTAGTGAGCATCCACGTTGTCTCTATAGGCACCAGTGAACATTACGTACCCCAAAACCCACAACACGTACGCCTCAAGTTTGTGGTTGAGCTAGTACATGTACATATCTCCGCCAAATCTCCGCTCGAGGTTGTAAAGCTTAAATAAAATGTTAGATTAGAAATATATGACCATGCTTCTAGCGTTGACAACCTCTATTAAGGGTGCACCCGGGGGCAGTGCGGGTGCAAACATGTCCTCAAGTGACTCACGCTAACCAATAGGGGGCTCGAGCAGACCGACCGCGGCACCAGCCAATGGTAGGCCAAGGAGACACGCTGTGTCCTACGTGTAACCGTCATCTTGCCCCAAGGGAAGTGGAAGGTGTGGGTCTCCGGCCTCTAGTGATCTACCAGTGCGGTGAGTAGGGAGGCGTCGAAGGGGAACCTCCTATAGTGGCCAACTCCACCATCCTGGTCAATGATGTCCTCGTCGCCAACCGCCTCCACTATCCGTGTCAACAGTAGTAACTAGATCAAGATCAAATACTTGTGTCAACCATTCTTGCACACTACGAATAGGGTATTTGTCTGGATCTTGCATAGTTAATTTGTATTATTCAAAGCTATTAAGATTGACTGAACCAGACTCATCCCTCTGGATGTCACCAACACCATAGTAAACTACGAATTCGACTAGTTCAGACATTACTGTCATCCAAAACATAACATCTTGGACTGCAAGCCAGTAAATAATCTCCGGTATAAATTTAACATCTAACAAATCACTACATCTAACAATATATCTTAACTTATATACATAAAATTTTCATATATTTACATACAAAAATAATTCCAGAGCAAACAAATAATCTAGTCTATTTTTAGATCTACACAAAAAATATAATAGTTATATATTTAAATAGCTAGTATCGTTGGAAAAACTAGTCTATTTGTACATCTACAAATTTTTACCATATATATTCTATTTCTAATACTACCCTATATTTACACTCTAATCACTTATACATCTACAAATTACTAAAATATGTTCTACACCTAATTCTAAATCTATAATTAAATATAGCCTTAATCTATCTCTAAAATTGAAAACTAGCTATAATATAGAGACAAAGTTCAAAAAACTTATTTCCAAGAAGAGAAGCAGCCGACGATGACCCCATCCTGACCTCTCTCTTGGATGCGCTCTCCTCCACTGCCTCCTCTCAGGTGGCAGTGCAGAGACGCTTATATAGCACGACCGTAATCGCCATATGGTATGGCGATAGAGCCACGTATCCTGACTGTTGGCTGGGTTGATAGGGTGGTGGGGTGGCAGTTACTGCCTATCTTCACATGGGCCGGAGATTGCCTATTATCACCATATAGTATGGTGATAACTTTTAAAACCGTCGATATGTCTAACGATTAGATCCAATCACCACACCACGTGGTAATCGAGTCTATTTTTGCAAAAAAAAATTTAGTTTAGGCAATATTTTGTCGTGCCAAGCTTATCAAGCTCATGAGCAACCTGGTTCATGTCCCGATGAATCTTCAGCTGTTTAACTTCAGGGAAGAAAGACATGAGCATTTTTGCATCCTTGATGATGGTACTGAGGTATGATCTGTCCTCCCCTGTAGCTGAAAGCAATTGAAGTACCGACAAGCAATGGTCTGAAACCTGATGAAACTTCCTCGGCCGATGAGCAGACCGGAATAATTTCCATGCATTAAGGAGAGCAACACCATCCCAATTCCTGACAGCAATTCCCAGCCCAGTCTGACCGGAAGCTAAATCAAAACCAGCATCCACATTTTTTTCACCCCTTTAGCAGTATGAACCGACCGTACAGGAGTGTAACACTTTGGCCAAAATTTGTTTAATGTTCAATCTATTTGTGAGATAGGTTCCTATATACATAATACCTCGTTACTTTTGGTTTTCATTTTCTACAAAGGAATTGTATACGGTGGACAGCTCTATCTAAAGTTTCCACATAGAACTAATCTCAGCACAAAGCTACACATAGATACACGGCAGATGACCATGATTACTCCTCTAAACTCTCCATATGGCACTAATTCCACACATATGGATACACGACAGATCACTAGGATCACTCTTCTGAACTCTCCATACGGGACTAATTCACCACACAAGTACACATAGATACACAGTAGATGACCAGGACCATCCCTCTGTACACATCTCGTGTTGTGTGTCCTCCACGGGCCCACATGCATGCTGTCCTGTGCAGCGAAGGTTGATGCTCTGATACCATCTGTAACAACTAGCCCAAATTTGTTTAATGTCCAGCCCACCTGTAGGGCGAGCCCACATGTGCATATCACTCTACTTATATTTTCGTCCACCCTACGTGTAAAGGATAAATCTAGATGTGTTATGTTTGAAACACAATGCTATATATGTTGTTTCGATTCTATCTTACTCTTTTATATGAGACTACTCTCACCTCAACTTTATATGGGCTAAAAGACCTCTACACTAAAATGAGTCGGGTATTGTAAAGAGACATCTGTGTCTTGCCCTTAACAGATTCCTTAACTGGTCTAAAAGAAAACAGATTCCTTAAGATGACGGGAAGGTTTCCGCTTGGAGGTTGACCATTGATGGCCTTGCAGTTCAGAAAAAACAGATGGCGTCGTACGTTGATAAATGATCCAGCTTGCTCGATTTGTGGTGTCGAAATGGAAGACGATTTCCATGCAGTGGTAAATTGTACTATCCTTGCTCAATTTGGGGTGTCGAAAGGGCCTCAGGAATACTATGCCAAAGTTTCCTATCCCCCAAAGGGGGCCACGCTGCTAGAGCCATTGCTTAAGTTTTTCTGCTGCTCTCTCAGGCCCAATCTATAAGCACTATGGACAGTAAAGAAACCATGTTTTTCTGGGCTCCGAGCAACAAAATCGTCTTGTTGTATCATTGGACTTTTAATACGCAGCACATCATCAGCGTCATGTGGCAAGAATATACGAATTTGTAGTCATCAGATCGACAACCCATTTCAGTCTTGAACGGCTAGCCCGCCCTGAAACTTTCAAAACACCTCCACGGAGAATCCAATTATCTCCGTTCCCACTGCTGCTTAGTTGTATGGCACTATCCTTTTAATAGAATGTTGGTTGAATCAATATCTTGTAGACTTTTTTCTTGAAAAGAAGGCGTCACCCCGGCTTCTACATCATGCAATAATTAATTTATTAAAAGAAGGTAATACAATCGTTTAAAGTTCCACATAGGAAAATAGAACAATATAAGACCCTCAAGCATCGTTAAGGCTTTGCTAGGCGCTGTCAAATAAGTCCTGTATTACCGTCTTTAGACGACTATATCCAAGAACTAGAACATTCTGTACCTTTTCCTATCGTTGCATCAAGGACTACATATGGAGCAAGCTGATAGCTATATGAATGACCTGTAAAAAATTAAAAGCTTTGATCTTGTCAAAATCCATATTATTACGACATAGGCAAACAAACCAACATACAACATAGACTCCTACTAGTACTTGTGCCCATAAAGGTCGCCCCATGCTCGATAACCAATTACCAAACATATTAGTAATGCTAGAGGGGGGAGAGGAAGGTTGAAAGCTATGTAAATTGTCTACCGCACGAGACGAGCAAAGTTACAAGTGAAGAAGAAATGTTGAATAGTTTCCTCCTTATCGAAGAAACAATACCTTATGTTATCCTTCTAGTTACATTTGGCTATGTTATCTTTAGCTAATACTACTCCATGGTGTAGGTACCAAATAAAGATCTTTACTTTGAATGAGATCTTGAGCTTCCAAATATGTTTGGGCCGGAAGATACAATGAGTGTCAACCAGAGCGGCATACCTTGACTGTACCGAAAATCGTCCCGACATATGTAACTTCCATTGGAAGACATCTCGCTCTTGGTTTAGATGGATATTTAACAGGCGTCTTACCAAGTCCATCCATCGTGCTTTTGACTGATGAGTGAACACCGAAAGAAATATTGAGCGAAGTGGTGCTCATGACATCCGCTAGTAGACATGTCACTTCCACGCGATATAATATAATTTGGGATATTGTTCACTCAGAGTAGTACCTCACCACACATCTTCCTAGAATCTAATCTCGGTACTGCTATTACATCAAAGGATCCATATTGGAAGAACTCCTTTTTGACTTTCATTAAGCCCACCCAGAAATGAGAGACACCCGATTTTCTCTCAACTTAGGATAGAATTTTGGAGTATCTTCTATACTAGCTTTAAAACATTTTTGTTGCCAATAATTTTGAAACAATTAAATTAGTGACCTTTGAACAAGGAAAGGAGAATACAACTTGATGACTTGCAAGAGGATAGGATTGACTTCATACAACTATACTTGTCATGGAGTAAAGTCGTACTTGCACCGGAACCGTTGGTCAGAAATAATCTACTTAACTATTATGGTTTACTTCAAAAGGGTTTGGCATTTTAGTGGGAGCAACAAATAAAGTGCAAATAGTGAACTAAATAAATACAAAAAATAAAAAATGCAATAATTCAAAGAAAAATGTAACTAAATGATCAGAGAGAGTGAAAAGTAGTTTCTAGGCTTTTGATTTCACTATTATTTAGGCAAGGAAAATTTATGGTGGTAATCTAATACTCCCTCTGTTCAGGAATGTAAGGCGTATTTTATTGGTTTAAGACAAGATTTTGACCAACAATTACTCCATTAATATGTGATTTATGTGACACAAAATTGATATCATTAGATTCATATTCAAAGTTACTTTCTTATGATTATGATTTTATATCACATAAACCACATATTAATATAATAATTATTGGTCAAAGTCTTGTCTTAACCAATCAAAATATGTCTTACATTTCTGGACGGAGCGAGTAATTCTATAGGTGGTCTCCCAAATGATGCCACTTTTATTTTCTTAGGAGTTATGACCTGTCTACTTCCCGACCTGTCATACAAGCAACACCATTCAGATATTAAGGTCATGAATACTAGGTTAGCGCATTCAGTCATATGGATTTACCATTATCCTTAGATGAATGTACGCTCCACTCATGCTACCTCAGCCTATCACCCTTGAGGTCCATTAGATCACATACAATGATGTCTACTCGGTGTATGTGAAATTATAACACGAGATCATATAAGAGGACGTCTCTCAACATAGAAGCATGCATAACAGAATAACATGGTGCCACCAAACCTAGTTTATACTAGATCATCCATTGGCCTAAGCCTGGATCAATCATTCATGCATAGATGATTAAAGCAAATAAACTAAAGAAAAATAATTTAGTAAAATTAATATCATGTTTAATTATGCAAAAATAGTAACAAAGTAAGATGGTGACAGAAATGAAAGACATGGTTGTACGGTTTTTGCCAATGGAGTTCATGAGGAAGTCCACGTGCATGGCCTGGGGATGGCACCGGCGGTGCGGCTCCCTCTCCTTCTTTCTCTTGATTGGAACATGTTGCAAGGCTGTGGAGATGCGTACAGAGGCCAGTGGCTCGTGCTTGGGGAGTCCTTGGCTAGTTTGGTGTGACCTCTAGGGTTACAGAGGATTATATAGCCACGCCTAGGTATTCTCCTCGTTTTATGTCATCTCCATTTTGATCATGGGCTATTAGTTAGTTTACTTCTTCTAAAATCTTCCTAATCTCCTAACGCATCCAAAGAAATAAAAAGCGTCCAAATCAGAGCTGAAACGTAGAGGATACGACATTTTCAGCATCTCTCGGTTGTGACCATGTACGACAGTGATATGGTCCCTTGCTCCTTTATCACCATGTGATCATTGAGGGGCCTTAGCTCATGAATGGGTGGTCGTCGCAGCTAGGTTTCCTTGGGTTTTAGCTAAGACTTGTTTTGTTCTTTTTTCCATCATTAGAAGTCCAAATTAGGTTATCCCAGCACCTGTTTTGGGGTATCTCAACAAGACGAACAACTTACAATGTTGTGGAATTTTTAGTTTGAGATCAGAGTGATAGAAAAAAAGTGTAAAAGATATAATTCTGACACTTGGAGCTTTTCCAGTTCAACCCAAACTTGGCTTCGATCATGAGGGCTTGTCAACGAAAGTTGTAAACCACCTACATTCCACATGAAAATATTTTAACATGATTAAATAATGAATAATGCAAAGCCCTTAATCATAATAACAACAACGGTAATTATGCAAAAGAGATACATAAAAGTATGCATGAAAGAATAAGATGCGACATTTTATAATAATAATATGGCAAATAAATGAAGTTTATTTTTGGTGGATCACAACTATGAGTTGTTAAGTCTGTAGCTTTTAGTACAGTCACGCATAAAGATTGTCTTCATGTATGTCATTTTTCTTCTTCCTCTGAAGTGTTGATTCACTGAAATTATTTTCTCTGAGTTGTATCAAAACTAGGCAAGTGACAACTAATAGATCCAAAGTTAAACATCATGGAGCTGAGAGATGTGTCTCTTAAGCCGCCTATGTGCAACCTAAGAGGCAAACCCTAGTTTCATCCCAAGCGTCACTAGCCCATCGCACTCTCCTCACTGCAGCTGGATGTAGCCATCGACTAGCCACCAATGCTGGTGGGGCCCCTCCTTCCTTACCCTGGCTCGTCAGTTCCGTTGCTCTCGTGGGCGATGGTGGGTATTTAGTGGCGTGACAATGTCGCTGGTGGGCCTATGGACCCAGGATCACTTGGCGCTCTTCGGCGGTAGGGCGGCATACCAAAGAGGAGCTCATGGTGACTTTTGATACTGGCCTAGGAGGCTTGGGGTGTTTTCGAGCAGGTTTATACTTTCCAAGATGAAAACCCTTGATTTAGCCTTCATTGGTCGGATCCGGCAACGGATAGTCAGCGACGTACGTCTATCGTCCCCCTCTTGTAAGCGTTGCCTTGGAAGCTGGTGACCTCAGTAGTTGGATCCGCAATGAGGGTATTGTTGTGTCTCTTGCATCGGTATCTGCTCTCTAGGATGAAAACCCTCGATCTAACCTTCACCTCGGCAATGTCAACGTACATATGTCATCTCCTTCTTGAAGGTGATATCTGGCCTTCATTGATTGGACCCAGTGTCGATCCTTAGTGGCACTATTGGTGACTTGACTTTCGATCTCCTCTTTTCTATGGTTTGTTTCGCTGAAACTGGTCATAGGGTGACAATTTGTTTATCATTTTGATTTCCTTTTTGTAGGCTAATATGTTCTGTTTTGATGCCTTTGGTATTGTATTATATAAGCGTCCGGGAAGCTTGCCTTTCCACTATGTGAAAAAGATCAAAGTTAAAGAATAATACTACCTCCATGCCATGATGCAAGTGAAAGGACCAAAGGTGCCGACTAGAGGGGGGGTGAATAGGAGGCTAATTAAAATTACTTCGTTTTAATCTTGTTAACTGGATATTGACTTAGCAGACTCATCAGAATTAATTGGCTGTGTGACAGGTTCCTAACACAGGTGAAATATAACAAGTAAAATAGCACGTGGCTGTCACACAGGTGGGTCACACAGGTGATCTAATAACCTAGCACAGGTAAGCAAGTAATGTGGCTGTGACACAGGTGACTAAGACAGGTAGAAAAGATGATATATCTATAACACCTGAGACACAGCTAGTACAAGCAGGCACAAAGCAGATTAAGCAGGTATAAAGTAGATCTGAATCAGATGAACAAGAATATCTCAGATCATATAAGCATGCAATGAATATAACTGCTAGAGGAAATAGGCTAAGCACTCAGAGAGAGACAAGTGGATTTATCCCGAAGTTCCCTACTCTTTTCAGAGAGGTACGTCTCCGTTGGAGAGACTACTCCGAAGAGATAGTCAGCACTGAATCGTGCTTGTCCTCCGAGTACCTGACGTTCAGGCCTCTTCCTTGCTTGTGGAGGTCCTTTTGCCTTGCAGCAGGATGACCTCGATGCTCCTTCACAAACTTACTGATTCAGCCCACACAAGCTTGGGTGATATCAGCAACTCCTACACCCGTCTAGGAGTAGACACTCCAAGAGTAACAGATGATGCAGCAGCAATCTCTTGGAGGAACCTTTGCTCGTGCTCAAAGCTCACAAACTCACTCGGACTGACCCTTAGGCTTTTAGCTCTTGTTGAGTGGTTGGAGGCTTTGCAACGGTCGTATGTGATTCACTGGTTTGAGCAAGGTTGAGGACGAAGTCCTCCCCTGGTCCCCTATATATAGGGTCCTCAGGCACCTGACCGTTACCCTGTTGCCACGTAGGATTAAGTGAACCACCGGTGTCAGCCACCGGTGACACAGCTACACACTACGCCCAACTGTACCCGGCTCAGGCAGACCGACACCTGTGTCACCGGCGGCACACACAGGTGAACCCTTAGCTGATAGCCGCACTACTCAGCCCGGTCCTGGCACATGACATGCCCTCAGCATACGTCAAACTCTAATACCTATAAGGAGAGAACCTCCGACAGACTTCTGACACATCAGACCGCCTATCGCAGTGCAGGTACCTTAGCATTTTCAAGCTCTCCCCTGGTACAGAGATGTACCTGAGTCATAGAGCGGAAGACCACCTGTGACACAGCTGTGTCACACAGGTGCCTAAAGCTCTAGGGTTTTCACTGTTAGTACTGCAGAGCACTAACACAAAACAGCTTCATACTTTGTGCAAAGCTATTGACACAGGGCAATTGACCTCAAAGCATCAATCCCCTTGACCAACACTCTGAGCAATGAGCAAGGTTCCCTTAGACAACTGCTACTGTTTCATCCCTCTTGATAGTACGGGTGATTCCTATGGACTCAAAGAAACTAGCAAATCTAGGCTTTACCTGCCACCAACTGAAGTCACGGCCCTTGACGCATCAAGCCACCATCACCTTGCTTGCAGCTCCCTGCACAGCACCGGCTTCTTCTCAGCTGTGACACAGCTGCCTAGCACAGCCATCTCTTTGTCCTTGAAACCACCTTGTACCCTTTTTGGTGACCATCCTTCACTGGATAATCCTTCTTCATGGAACCTGTAAACTCTGCTTACACTCATTGTAAACATTAGATTCCAGTTTAAGTTGCCATTAACCATCAAAACCATATTAGGGCCTAGATGATCTTTCAATCTCCCCCTTTTTGGTGGTTAGTGGCAACCCAAACTTTACACATTCAAAAATATAGGATTGAAAAATGGATACATGTGTATGTTGATAGAATATACTCCCCCTGAATCTGTGCATAAGAGATTCGTTTTTTAATAAGAGATGCACAGTTTACAAGTTTTAAGCATGGGAAGTATTTTCTGATGGCTTGCATTCTTATCAGTTTAGATATGTTGGATGAATGATCAGAGCATTATCTAACTGAAGCAGATACTGATATAGATGCTCAGATTAAAATATGAAGATTCATGTCAGAGCATATTAACATAATTAATCAGAGCAAGCATATCAAACAAATGTATATCAGAGCAAAATGACATATGTATATCAGAGCAAATGTGCATCAGAGCATAAGAACAGAGCATAAGAATGCATAAGAGATACAATGTTATCAAGACATAAGATACAGAAGAAGAACCAAGTCTTGATACATCAGAGATACATCATTTTGAAAATAATTTACCCTTCCCATAAATAGCATGCAAAAAACTCTCCCCCTTACACCACTTCCCCCTTTACACCATTCTCTCCCCCTTTGACACTAAAACACCCAAAAAGGAATGAAGGGAAAGAGATGCTTCAAGAAGACTTGGTCTTGAGCAGCTGAAGCACTTCTGAAAGCTGGTTGGAGACATCGGATAGCTGAGCTTGAACTTGATCCACATTTTCTTTCAGATGAGCAACCTCCTCTCGAAGCTGGCGATTCTCTCGACGCAGAGCAGCAAACTGAACGGGCATGACCTTGTTCTGATAAGCTCTGGCAGCATCTGGCGAGGGGGTGCCATCATCAGCTACCTGTAACACAGGCAGAAACTCAGCTGTGTCTGACACAGGAGCAGCAGCTGTGACACCGGTGGGGACTTGGCAAGGAACAGGAGAGGTCCTTTGAGCATCAGGTTGATCAGCTGTGTAACTGGGCGATGGCACAGCTGGTTCAGGAGAGTCTCCAAATAGAGCAGGAACTGCAACCTCATCGGATTATCATCTGCCTGAGGTCTAAGCTGGGTTTTGGTAGTCTTCACAGAGAAATCAAAGTTGGAATCCAGAAGACCTGTTCTTTGAAGGATCATGTACATGATGTACGATCCATACCTCAGCTTAGCCTTTTTGTCCTTAGATACAGCATCTATCTCATGAAATATGTATCTGGCTATATCAAAGTGCTGATTCTTGGCCATGTGCACCAATATTTGCCAGGTTGCATTGTAGACTGCATCTGTGTTTCCCCCTTTGGGTTGAAGAGTGACATTGAGTATCTTAATCAGATGCTTTGCTGTAATGGTTATCCCTTTGAAATAAACATGATCTGAAGGGGTTTTGGCAGGGAATCTGAAGTTCCTTGGGATAGAATTTTCTCCTCACTTCATTTGGAACTGGTGCAAGCTTGAACAGATTTGGCATTCCTGGTTCAAGAGGGGCATGCATTAAACTGTTGAACTCTGGGGCTGTGATAGAAAGCAGTTGACCTCTTGTCTTCCAGAGCATAACATCCTGATTTTCTTGTTCTATCCATACTGTGGCATAGAACTCCTTTATGATCTCAGGATCATAATCTTGCTGGAGATTGCATAAGAAGTCAAGACCTGAGGCTTGAATCAGAGATGGAACTGCCCTCAGCCTTGAATCTGTCATAGCTGACCAATCTATGGTCTTGCAATCCACAAATCCTTTTGATGCAAGAATCTCATGATATACACCCCTTTGATGTTCATTATGAAATCTGGAGTCTGAGCAAACTGGATCTATGAACTCCTGATCTTCAGAGAAGTATGGATTTGTTGACCTCATCCTTATGAATGAACTTGGTCTCATAGAGGCAACTTTGCATTTTGACTTCTTTGGATCACTCTTGGGCAACTTCTTAGCAGCAGCTTTTGAGATGAATTGCATTTGATTTGCCTCAGTTCTTAGAGCATAGGAGAATATAAAATGGTACTTTGTCTCTAAGTCCTCTGATCCAACTGAGTGACTAGGAGAGCTGTCCTCATGCTCCTCTTCTTCTTCTGCATCTTCAGCTGATTTGGCACTTGGAGATGAGCTCTCTGCTTGATAATCTTCATCTGAATCAGCTCTGGCTGCTCTTGGCCTTGGAGGAGTTACAGACACTCCTCTACCATCATCAGATGAGCTCTCGGAGCTTTCATCTTGCTCAGCTGACTTACTTGCCTGTGCCACAGGTGATGACACAGGTTCCTGAACTGAATGAGCTGGGTCAGCTGGCGGTGGCACAGGTGATGGAGACCGGTGAGATTCTGAAGCTGGAGCTTCTTGTGCCTGTGAGACAGCTGGTTGACACAGCTGGGGACTTGATGCTTTGGTAGGCTCTGTGGAAGGCGATGCAGATCCAGCCTTCTTTTGAGGAACAGGCACTAGGGCCTCTGTAGCTGCTTGCTCTTTAGTCTCAGACACAAGAAAACGTGAAGGAGACATTGATATGTTAACATCCAACGAAGAGAGAGTGTCTACACTGGTAGAACTTGAAGATTTTCTGCTCTTCTTCCTCTGATAGGTCTGCAAGCAGGATTTGGCTGGGCTGGCCACCTGTGACACAGGTGGATTAGCATCGAAGGATGTTCTGAGCTGGGTCATAGAATCATCTAGATTCTTTTCTAGCTGCTTTCCACTGGAATCTAGCTCTGCAAGAATATCTTCTATAGATTCAAGAGCAGCTTTCTGTTGGATTTCAACTTCTGCGGGAACAATCTCTAGCCCAGCTGAGGATACTACCTGTGACTCAGCTGGCACACTCGGCAGAAGGGCAGGAGCACTTTCTTGTTGAAGAGGGACTGCTGAGATAGGAGCAGTTGAACAATCTAACCTGTTAATCCTCAAATTGACTGCAGCTATCTCATCCTGCAAGACCTTCTTGCGAGCTTCATCTGAGCAGGAGATCAATTCCATTGTGAAGGCATCTATCCTTCTTTGCAACTTGTTATCATGATATTTGCTCCATAGCTCTTTGTACTGCAAAGAGAGCTGAGATGCAAGGAGTTCCATTTGCAGAATCAGATCTGTTTTCTCATCTCCTACAGCTTTCTCTTCTTTTCTCAGCAACTCATGAAGCTCTTCATTGATTGCCTTGTCTTTCTTCCATATATCCTTTTGAACTGAGACATCTTTAGGAACATCAGAAGAGTCAAAGATTACTTTCTTGATATCTTGGATTCTTGAATTTAGAGCATCTCTTTCAGCTCCTGAAGTAGCCGGCAACATCCCAACTAACTCATGCAATTTCATGGCTAGAGCACTGTGAGATTTTCTCTTCTCAGCTTCGGCTCTCCATGCAGCCTCTTCTTCTTCTTGCTGCTGTTTCTTACTCTTGCTGGTTTCAATGACAGTTTCTGACCGAGGCTTCTTAGGAACTTTGCTCAAAGAAAGATCAGCTGGTCCACCAGCAGCTCTGGTTCTCTTGAGGGTGTCCACAACTGGTGCCCTCTTAGCTTTGATGGCTGCATCTTTGGCAGTAGCTTTCTTAGCTTTCTCCTCTGCCTTCTTCTTCTTAGCTTCAGCCATTCTGGCTTTCTTTTCATCTGCAAGCTTCTTTCTCTCCTGATTTTGCTTTTCCTTCTTTTCAGCTTTTACAGCTTCAAGCTCTTTCATCCTGGAGAAGGAATCTTTTACAGCCACATCAATTTGGCGTTTTTCCTCTTCCAAGGCTTTCTTCTTTGCTTCCTTTTTAGCCAATTCTGCTGGAGACAAGGGGATTATAGCAGCTCTCTTGGCTTTCTCCTCAGCATCAAGTTTCTTAGCAAGTCTCCTTGCTTTCTCTGCCTCCCATTCTTCTTGGTTTTTCTTTTCCATGATCTGAGTTCTGATGGCAAGGGGAAGATCATCTGTGATATCCTCAGGCTGATTACCAGATCCAGACATCTGTAGAAACAAGATAGATAAAGAGAGAAGTAGGTAAGAGGTGTTCATTTCGATGCATAGAAACAGCTGTGTTAGACACCTGTGTCAGGATTGGAAGACACAGGTGAGGACTTAAGGCTTTACCGAGGTCTTAGCCTGTTGAATAGGCACACCTGTGTGACAGGTGAGACCCTAGCGGTGACACAGCTATGTGCGGGGGCGGACAGCAAATTCATGGAATTTTGAGTTTGACAAGGATTTGCTGGTTGTTCTCAATCTAGATGAGTTCTAATGACAGCACAAGAGTAAGACCAACCCTAATAGAGATCAATGCGCTACTGGATTAGACTATCAAGTCCTAGAACATGAACTGAGCGCAAAGTAGGGTTTTGCAAAGGCTTACTTTGATTGAGATTGAGCTTTTCTGCGGAAGAATCAGCGTTAGAGTTCCACGGAGTGCTTCCTCCAACTTGTTGAAAAGATTTCGAGAGCGAAATTGGCGAGAACGTTGAGAACTCGTAAATTTGGCGCACGGCGGAAGTTCGAAGGTTTTGAGTTGGAAGCGGTTTCTGTGGGAACGCAGCAACTCTTTATATAGGCCGGAGGGTTATAAGGTGGCTGTGTCACAGCTGACATAAGGACCTGTGACACAGGTGGAAGAGATGAATACCCTGGCCTATGGAATTTGAAAGCATTCACCTGAGACACAGCTGGGAGACTCAGGTGACAAGTATTTCATCTAGTGAACACCAAGATGGATTGATTTAGATAAGAAAGAAAGCATTAGCACTATCAGAGGGTCCTTAAATGATCTTCTCAGTGTCAGCTTGCCAGAAAATCAATCAAGCAAAGCTAAAGCTGACATGAGTTGATCTAGGCAAAAACTTGTACACATAAAGAGTGCACTTTACAGACCACAAGATATGATTTCAGCATGATGCAATGCACACACCTGTGAGACAGGTGGGTGGCACAGGTACAATGATGCAAATGATTAAGATGAAATCACATCAGCTGGACACCAAGCCAAAACCTTTTACTGCAGGTTAGAGACATCAATGATATTCAATTCACTCCTCAGGGCACAGAACCTAGTCTCATCTAAGGGCTTGGTGAATATATCAGCTAATTGTTTTTCAGTCCTTACATGGCACAGCTGTATATCTCCCTTTTCTACATGATCTCTAAGGAAGTGGTGCCTCACTTCTATGTGTTTGGATCTTTGGTGATGTACTGGGTTGTTGGCTAACTTGATTGCACTTTCATTATCACAGAAGAGGGGTACTTGATTAAAAGATATGCTGAAATCTTTCAAGGTCTGCCTCATCCATAATAATTGAGCACAACAACTACCAGCAGCTATATACTCAGCTTCTGCAGTGGAAAGGGCTACTGAGTTTTGTTTCTTGGATGACCAGGACACTAAGGAATGCCCTAGAAATTGACAAGTACCTGAGGTGCTTTTTCGGTCAACCTTACACCCTGCATAGTCACTATCAGAATAGCCAACTAGCTCAAAGTTTGCACCTTTAGGGTACCACAAGCCAAACCCTGAAGTGTGAATTAAATATCTCAGAATCCTGCGGACTGCCACTCTGTGACAATCCTTAGGGTTAGCTTGGAATCTAGCACACATGCAAACACTAAGCATAATATCAGGCCTAGATGCACACAAGTAAAGCAAAGAACCTATCATGGATCTAAATTCCTTCTGATCAGCAGACTTACCTTCAGTGTTTAGATCCAGATGGCCATTAGTTTGCATGGGAGTGTGTATACCTTTTGCATCCTTCATGCCAAACTTAGTGATGATGTCTTTGGTGAACTTTTCTTGTGAGATGAAAGTCCCTTCCTTTAGTTGATGGATCTGAAGTCCTAGGAAGTACTTGAGTTCTCCATCCAAAGACATCTCAAATCTCTTGGTCATCAGCTTGCTAAACTCTTCACTCATAGAATGGTTAGTACTGCCAAATATTATGTCATCGACATAAATTTGGCACACAAATAATTCTTTTCCATTTCTTTTAGTGAATAGAGTTGTATCAACTAAGCCCATTTTAAATCCATTGCTGATTAGAAATTCTTTCAATGTATCATACCATGCTCTTGGTGCTTGTTTTAAACCATAGAGTGCTTTGTGTAGTTTATAGACATGGTATGGTTTCTTGTCATTTTCAAAACCAGGTGGCTGCTCAACATATACAAGTTCAGAAAGTTTACCATTCAGAAATGCTGACTTGACATCCATTTGGTAAAGCTTGATATTGTGATGAGCAGCATATGCTAAGAGGATTCTGATGGCTTCAAGTCTTGCTACTGGAGCAAATGTTTCTCCAAAGTCCAGACCTTCTACTTGTGTGAATCCTTGAGCCACAAGTCTGGCTTTGTTTCTTACCACCAGTCCATTAGTGTCTTGCTTGTTCCTGAAGACCCATTTGGTTCCAATCACATTATGATCTTCAGGTCTTTCCACCAGTGACCATACTTCATTTCTTTCAAACTGATTGAGCTCTTCATGCATAGCATTGATCCAGTCAGCATCCTTTAGAGCTTCACCTATGGTCCTGGGTTCAACATTTGAGACAAAGGAGTAATGCTCACAAAAATTAGCAATTCGAGATCGAGTGGTCACTCCCCTATTAATGGCACCGATGATGTTGTCCACAGGGTGATCCTTCTGCAGCCGGCTGATCACAAGGGGATCTGGGTTAACTGCCTGTGTCACAGCTGATGGGAGTTGCCTGTGACACCGGTAGTTCTTCCTGTGACACAGCTGGGTGCATGGAGGCTTCTGAGTCCAGTTGATCATTGGCTGGGTTGCACTCGAACTCTATATCTTGAACTCCAGTGTCTTCAAGAATTGATGAAGAAGAGGGTTCTTGATCACTTGGTGAGGCAGGCTCCTCCTTGATGGTGGGTCTGATCTCACCAGTGGACTTCTTTAGAATATCCTCATTTCCTACATCAATAGCAACTTGCTCTCCTTGAGAGCCATAAGACTCATCAAAATCCACATCTATAGATTCTTCAACAACCTTAGAGGAAGTGTTAAAGACTCTATAGGCATGGGAGTTAGTGGAATAACCAAGGAATATACCAACATCAGATTTAGCTTCAAACTTAGTTAGGCGTTTGCCTTTCCTAAGAATGTAGCACTTACAACCAAATACTCTGAAGTATGATATGTTAGGTTTGCTGTTGGTGAGCAGTTCATAAGGAGTCTTCTTGAGTAGTGGATGTAAATATATCCTGTTGATAGAGTGACAAGCAGTATTGACAGCTTCAGCCCAAAATCTTGGTGGAGTCTTGTACTCATCCAGTAGGGTCCTTGCCATCTCTATCAAAGTTCTGTTCTTCCTTTCCACCACTCCATTTTGTTGTGGAGCATATGGACCTGAGAATTCATGCTTGATTCCATGCTTGTCCAGAAATGCTTCCACCTTGGAGTTCTTGAATTCACTCCCATTGTCACTTCTGACCTTCACTAGGTTTACCTTCCACTCATTTTGTACTCTGACAATGAGATGCTTGAATTTCTTGTACACCTGTGTCTTCTCCTTCAAAAAGAACACCCAAGTATACCTAGAGAAATCATCTACAATGACAAAGCCATATTTGTTACCTCCTAAGCTCTCATAGGTTGTTGGACCAAAGAGGTCAATATGAATGAGCTCGAAGGGAGTGGAGGTTGTCATGATGTTCTTTGGTCGATGAGCAGCTCCAACTTGTTTGCCAGCTTGACATGCACTGCAGGGCTTGTCTTTTTCAAACTTCACCTTCTCCAAGCCTATAACATAGTCATGTTTGCTCAGCTTGTTTAGAAGCTTCATCCCAGCATGTCCTAGCCGCCTGTGCCACAGCCATCCGGCACTGGTCTTTGCCATTAGACACCATGGAGCTGCTGCAGGCTGTTCATTGAAATTCACAGTGTATAGCTTACCAGACCTGCATCCTTCAAACACTTGAGAATCATCAGATAGTTTGAAAGCTATAACCTTATCAGGATAGAAAGTAACTTTCATGCCTGTGTCACACAGCTGTGACACAGACATCAGACTATAGCCTATCTGATCAACAAGCATTACATTTGATAAGGAGTGATTCTCAGATATGGCAACTTTACCAATGCCATTTACCTTTCCTTTAGAGTTGTCTGCATAGATCACATATTTGCTTGGAAGATTTTCACTAGTGATCTCTACAAACTCCTCCCTGCCTCCAGTCATATGTTGTGTACATCCACTGTCCACAACCCAATCAGTCCCACTGGAGACAGTTTCCTGCAAGATTAGTGATGAGACTTAGGGACCCAAACATGTTTGGTTCCCTTGGCAGTTTTATCATAAGCAGAGGTAGCAGAAGTATAGATAGCATATTTGTGTTTAAGGTTAGCAGCATCAGCAACAGATGATATGACTTTGATCCTCTTTGGCTGGCAATCACCTGCAACCTTAGACACATGAGTTAGTGACCTGTCAGATCTACCTGTGACACTGGTGGGTACACAGCTGTGTAAGCCACCGGTGACACCGGCAAGTGTAGCCTTAGGCACCCAGATGGCAGGTAACCATTTTGCCAAGTGCCTGCGACCTACATACTTGGCCACTATTCTTCCCTTCATGTTCTTCTGCAGAACATAGCCTGGGTTAGAGGGAATGATTGCTTCATTCCTCTTTCTCTGCACATGACCAACACTTTTGTTGTCATTAGTTCCTGCCTGTTTCACAAATTTTGCTGCAAGACAGGTGTTAGTGACAGCAGGCAGTTTATCTTTAGCAGTAGAGCTAGAGTAACCCAAGCCTCTTCGGCCTTCATTTTTCCTTAACATTTCAGCTCTTATAAGCTGATAGTTTTGCATGCCAATGTTGGCACTGCAAAGGCCTTTTCTCATGAGCCTCTTAAGCTCTTCTAGCTCCTCCTTGAGCTTGTTGTGCTCAGCTGCATCCACAGAGTTAGTAACATTAGAGGTTGAGGCCTCTTTAGAGTTGTCTACTACTCCACCTGTAGATGTTAGAATATTTATTTTGCTGGCACAGTTTAAACATGATTCTATGACAGTAGGAACAGGTAAAGGCATAGCTTCAGCAATATTATCAGAAATATCAATGCATGTGGCATGCTTTGCCTTTAACTCTTCATGCTCCTTGAGGAGAAGCTCATGTGCTGATCTGAGCTTCTCATGAGCTATTTCCAGGTTCTCATGATCCAACCTGAGATTCTCTCTGTCATCTGTGACTTCATCACAGGTCTCTCTCAGCTCCCTCAGTTTATCCCTAAGGGATATGTTCTCCTTCCTCTCCCTGCAGTAACCCTTCTCTGTTCTCTCTAAGATATCCATTAGTTCAGCATAATCAGGAAAATCATCTTCAGTTAATACCTTAGAGTCCTTAGCCATGAGGCATAAGGGAGCAGGAGTGGATGGAGCTTGATCAGCCTCGAAGTTCAGCATGGAGCTGTGTGACCTGGCTGTGTCACAGCTGGGTCCATCAGGCAAGCTGATAGCAATCCCAGCTACCTGTTCTTCGTCCTCTGACTCTTCCTCTGAGCCAGAGTCATCTGATACCCAAGCTTGTCCCACATAGGCTCTGGCAGTGGCCTTGTTCTTGGGATGAGCTGGGTGCTTGCTGTTGAAGGTTTTCTTCTTGCCATTGAAGTCCTTCTTCTTCTTGAAATGGCTGTTGTCCTTCTTCTTTGCTGGACAATCAGCTGCAAAGTGGCCTTCCTTGCCACACTCAAAGCATTTGTTGTCTCTGGATGGTTTCTTTCCTCTGAACCTCTCAGTAGACCCAAACTGCTTCTTCTTCCTATAAAATTTCCTGAAGTTCCTTGTGAGAAGGATTAGCTCACTCTCCTCTCCACTGGTCATCTCATCATTCAGCTCTTCACTGCTATCACTCTCAGGATGAGAAGCAGAAGCAGTGGTCTTCAGTGCAATGTTCTTCTTGGCAGTGGCTGAGGAGGTGTGCTTTCCTTCTTGCTTGATTTCCATTTCATGTGTTAGGATCCTTCCTAACACCTCAGTTGGCCTCATCTTCTCAAATCCATCTTTCTCTTTTAGCATGAGAACAAGAGTTCTATATTGCTTGGGAAGCACAGATAAGAACTTCTTGATCACATCTTCATCCTCAACTCTGTTGGAGCCCAAAGCCTTCAGCTGGTTGGTGATGAGAGTCAATCTTGAGTATAGAGAGTTTATATCTTCACCAGGCTCATGCTCGAATCTCTCCAGAGTTGATTCCAGCAGTCCTCTCTTGGACTTCTTCAGGGTGTCACTGCCCTCATATATCTGCTGTAAGGTATCCCAAATCTCCTTAGCAGACTCCATTGTGCTGACTCTGTTAAAGTCATGTTCTTGCAAGCCCATGAAGATGGCAGTGGCAGCTCTGGCATTATTCTGGATACTCTTCTTGTCGTTGACTGTGAAATTTGTAGCATTCTCCAAGTCATAACCTGTATGAACAACATCCCACACATCTGGATCGATAGCGGTAAGATGCATCTGCATCTTCCTTTTCCAGAAAGCATAATTAGATCCAGTAAAGACAGGTATTTTACCCTCATAGCCCGACATCCTTTACTCTGGCTGTTAAGCCAATTCAAAGAGCAACCTGCTCTGATACCAATTGAAAGGACCAAAGGTGCCGACTAGAGGGGGGTGAATAGGAGGCTAATTAAAATTACTTAGTTTTAATCTTGTTAACCAGTTATTGACTTAGCAGATCATCAGATTTAATTGGCTGTGTGACAGGTTTCTAACACAGGTGAAATATAACAAGTAAAATAGCACGTGGCTGTCACACAGGTGGGTCACACAGGTGATCTAATAACCTAGCACAGGTGAGCAAGTAATGTGGCTGTGACACAGGTGACTAAGACAGGTAGAAAAGATGATATATCTATAACACCTGAGACACAGCTAGTACAAGCAGGCACAAAGCAGATTAAGCAGGTATAAAGTAGATCTGAATCAGATGAACAAGAATATCTCAGATCATATAAGCATGCAATGAATATAACTGCTAGAGGAAATAGGCTAAGCACTCAGAGAGAGACAAGTGGATTTATCCCGAAGTTCCCTACTCTTTTCAGAGAGGTACGTCTCCGTTGGAGAGACTACTCCGAAGAGATAGTCAGCACTGAATCGTGCTTGTCCTCCGAGTACCTGACGTTCAGGCCTCTTCCTTGCTTGTGGAGGTCCTTTTGCCTTGCAGCAGGATGACCTCGATGCTCCTTCACAAACTTACTGATTCAGCCCACACAAGCTTGGGTGATATCAGCAACTCCTACACCCGTCTAGGAGTAGACACTCCAAGAGTAACAGATGATGCAGCAGCAATCTCTTGGAGGAACCTTTGCTCGTGCTCAAAGCTCACAAACTCACTCGGACTGACCCTTAGGCTTTTAGCTCTTGTTGAGTGGTTGGAGGCTTTGCAACGGTCGTATGTGATTCACTGGTTTGAGCAAGGTTGAGGACGAAGTCCTCCCCTGGTCCCCTATATATAGGGTCCTCAGGCACCTGACCGTTACCCTGTTGCCACGTAGGATTAAGTGAACCACCGGTGTCAGCCACCGGTGACACAGCTACACACTACGCCCAACTGTACCCGGCTCAGGCAGACCGACACCTGTGTCACCGGCGGCACACACAGGTGAACCCTTAGCTGATAGCCGCACTACTCAGCCCGGTCCTGGCACATGACATGCCCTCAGCATACGTCAAACTCTAATACCTATAAGGAGAGAACCTCCGACAGACTTCTGACACATCAGACCGCCTATCGCAGTGCAGGTACCTTAGCATTTTCAAGCTCTCCCCTGGTACAGAGATGTACCTGAGTCATAGAGCGGAAGACCACCTGTGACACAGCTGTGTCACACAGGTGCCTAAAGCTCTAGGGTTTTCACTGTTAGTACTGCAGAGCACTAACACAAAACAGCTTCATACTTTGTGCAAAGCTATTGACACAGGGCAATTGACCTCAAAGCATCAATCCCCTTGACCAACACTCTGAGCAATGAGCAAGGTTCCCTTAGACAACTGCTACTGTTTCATCCCTCTTGATAGTACGGGTGATTCCTATGGACTCAAAGAAACTAGCAAATCTAGGCTTTACCTGCCACCAACTGAAGTCACGGCCCTTGACGCATCAAGCCACCATCACCTTGCTTGCAGCTCCCTGCACAGCACCGGCTTCTTCTCAGCTGTGACACAGCTGCCTAGCACAGCCATCTCTTTGTCCTTGAAACCACCTTGTACCCTTTTTGGTGACCATCCTTCACTGGATAATCCTTCTTCATGGAACCTGTAAACTCTGCTTACACTCATTGTAAACATTAGATTCCAGTTTAAGTTGCCATTAACCATCAAAACCATATTAGGGCCTAGATGATCTTTCAGCAAGTCGTTTTAGTGTTGATACGGTTTTCAACATGACACTTTCACCATCAATTTTTATGAAAATATGTCGTCTCAATAAGACTAAGTATACATTATGAAAATATATTTCATGAAGAATCTAGTAATATTAATTTAGTGTGGTAGATGTTGGTAAATGTTCCTATATTAGTGTTCAATATAAAAATATTTGACTTCTAATCTTTAGAGACAATTTGTTTACTATATTTACCCCTACTTCTTAGAAGGAAGAAACATTCATTGTCCTAAATTTTCTTGCGTTAAAATAAAGAACTACACTTATATGATTGTTTCTGACCTGTGTTACGCGTACACATAGCCATATCATCATCGTATTACCACCCACTCTAACAGCATATTGTATTATATTGTGGTAAAAGCCTTACCAATGAAAAAGATTCAGACATAAAGTAAAACAATAAAAGTTAGAGAATCTGTTTAGAAGACGTGCCTACGTTGGTCTTAACAAGTGGCCCGATAATCCACCATTTCGATTTAAGCCGTATGGATGAGATACACACATGCGGTGCCGCAGAAGGTATCCCACGTTCACACAGCAAGGAGACGAATAAGCTAACATCATATAGATTTTTCATACCTTGAAGTTTAAAATATTTTATAGCTCAAATCGTTTTACCCAATTTGTGACCTATTTTTATCATCAGGTTTGGTGTGTAAACACAACAAAATTAGGTTTCAGTGAGTATGTTTTAGCAATTTTTTCCTCATTAATTATTACATAATAATGTATTCGTTAGCACATCGTTAATGACTAGTTATTAGGTACAACCAGTGTGATATCAAGTGGTTGAGTCTCTCTCATTTATGTGGCAATTGTTGGTTTTTCTTGAATGGATTTAACACATGTCCTTATATAGATGGCTAAAATGTGTTAGGTTTTACAATTCTTTCTTGCGCTTAACGGCATGACAGGAAGACAATCTTTTTCCGTAGAGGATAAAAAAATATGGAAGGAAGGCACTATCGTGTGCTCACAACTAAATTAATAATCTGATGATTATAGTAAAATAACAAGATAATAATGAAAATATAATCCGATGACTATTACTGACGAGATATGGCATCGGTATTAGCAATAGAGATTGAAAAGAATCCTATGGAGTCCTCCTTTTCACCATCCCGTCGCTGGTCTCCATCATCACTTATGCTTGACGCCGCCTCTATCTTTTCTTTCACGCGCAATACTTCCTTAACTCCTTGCTCTTTCTATATCGCCACAATATAAAATTTTCACCGAAGTCAAAATAGACACCGCCTGAGGGTTGCAGTCGCCATATCATTGCATGAAACACCGCCGAGCACCTGAAGAAGATGAAGACGTGGGGGCTGGATCCCTATAGCCTTTAGTTTATGTTTTCTCAGGCCAATTTGTTTGCTTGCTACCTCAATCAAAACTACTTGTAAGACCATCTCGATGGTGAAAAAGGATGATTTGAGAATTAGAAGTGTAAAGGAATGATTTTAGATGTAAGGATGAAATTTTGACTCGAGGCATAGTTGGGAAGTACAAAATGAACTCTTTCCAACCACCACCACAACAACACTATTGTCTTCGATAACTTGCTTGCATTATTTTTCAGGAAAAAATTTTTAGGAGATTTTTCAGAAATTGATATAAAATCAAAACTACAACAAGAACGCTCCCCCTCTCAACAAACAAACTTTTATGAAAATCAATAAAAACTGATCTCTAACAAAGCCCCAACAAGTATATATTATCCAATAAATCTTATCTCTTAACTAAACTATGACGCAGTTGATCTCATCTTGACCCTACCTAATAGGTCGCTTGTCATATCTTTCTGTTGCCTCTGTTCATGTGTACATACAATATGATCGACTTATGGATCGAAAGGTCTTAATGCAAAGCAATGCGATATAATAAAACCATGTCATAGCCTTGGCAAAGCTCGGTTGAGTAGGTGATGTCGCCCAGTAATAATGCTTAACTAGTCAGAGTAATATGACTTCTTTCTATCAATAGCAAAGCACTTGTATTCCTAAGAAAACAAAACACCGGTATTTCCTAAAAAAACGAAGCTTAAAGTTAAAGTACGAGTAAATTATACTTTGCACTAGTTAGATTATCTTTGTATCACTTTGCACTAGATTTTGTAAATATTTTCACTTTACACTAGATCTAGCATATTAATATTGCATATGCACTGGGTCTCATAAGAACACATACAAAAGTTAAAAAAAATCTGAAAAAATCATACATATGTGATATAGGATGAAGTATGTACCTGCAGATTTTTATTAAAAATTATGATCATTTTGGTTAAAAATACATATATGAAAAAGCAGCATATATTTAGTCTTTTTACATATTATTTAACCAAAATTATAGGTATATATTTGGTCATATAATACATATTTACGCCTTTTTTTGAATTTTTATATACGTGTTCGTTTTACGAGATTTGTATATTATCAGATCTGATGCGAATAAAAAAGTCTTGCTAAAACTCACGCAAAAGTGATGCGGTCTTCACTATAGAAGCTACGATTTACTCTTGAAACAACGCCAACAATATCTGTAGTACTCCGTCTGTCTCCTGTTTCGGTGGAGCTTGCTCGTATCATCGCCTACCTTTTTTCTCCCCGTGCCCTTCCAAGACAGAAAGCTGAAACGGCGAGGGCGAGGGAAGATTTGGAATTTTGGAGCGAAGCAGGGATAGCCCAACGTCACACGAGAAGGGAAGGTTTCAAATTGCTTGGGGCAATTGACCGGCGGCATCCGTTACTAGCTCTTCCCCCTTTTGCTTGGAAGCGTGGAGGCAGCCATGATCTGTCCCTTCCTCCCTTGCTTCCAAGAACGCAAGAAATCGGGGGGGAAGCTTTCACACTCAAGTCTTTAGCATATATCACCCCATCTCATGTTGAGCCGCTCTCTCATTTGATTTTGCCTCAAGAGTCCCGAGGCGAATTGTCGATTCTCCACCCCCCCACCCCCCAACCCCTTGCTCCAGCGAATTTCTGGAAATCTTCGATGGAAATCGCGGTGCCTTGCTCCCCTGAGAGGAACGGCGCAGGCGGCGAGAATAGTACCGCCCCGGCGAGGGCCGGCGCCCGCGGCGTGGAGAGCGTCACAAGCGTCGCCAAGGAGAGCAACGGCGCCGGGCCGCAGATCCAGGAGCTAAGGGAGACGGCAAGACCTGCACCAGGTGAGCTAGAACCCACCTACCGTCGCCCATCCCCTCTTTCGCACCTGCAGCTCCTTGTGGGTTTGATTTCGTTCTTCTCTTGTGTTCCTCGGATGCGCTCGCAGTGCCGTCAGAAAAGAACGCATTTCGCGGCGGCTTGCAAGAAGGTCAAGAAGAATGGGCTGTGCTCGCTCAAGTACTGCCAAAACTGCCTACTTAACAGGTAAAATAATTTCTTCTCTGCTGTCTCTTATTAGGTGTGATTTCTTTCTTGGTTTTAGACAATCATCATGTCCGTGGTCGAGCAAGCTGATCATCTGAGAAGGTCTTGGTGTTGTCTGGTTTTGGTTTCTTGATGGTTTGTTTAGGTACGGCGAGGTTGCTGAGGCGGTGGCGCAGGAGGAGGCCTGGACCTGCCCCAAGTGCAGGGGAGAATGCAACTGCAGTATGTGCAGGTGAGCCATGCGAAGCGGTTCAGGGTGGTGCTCTGGTCATAGGCGATTGTGGAATTGTTAGATTTCATAATCTGCTCTTTTTTGGTAGAAAGAAAATGGGGAGATGCCCACCGGGATACTGGCCCATGCTGCCAAGGCATCGGGGTTCTCCTCCGTCCATGATTTGCTAAACAAGGGGCCAGACGTGGTGGCTGCTGCGCAGAAGTTGGTAACCCCTCTGAAGGTGAATGTTGCCTCGAAGGCACTAGTTTTGCTTCGCAAATCTTTGCAATTGCTTATTCTGGTTGATGCTTTGCTGAATGCTTGTTATGAACAAGCAGAGCAACCCAAAGAAAGCCCTAGGAAGAGATGATGGCACCGATGAATTGTCGGCTGAAGGGGATGATCTCAATGGAGTTTCTTCTGTTCCTGCCAATAAGAAGGTGAAGGTTAACTACGGAGTTAATAGCAGTCCTGTTGAGGAGAAGTCCCTGCTGAGAAATGAGAGCCCTGATGCTCTAGAGAATGAAATAGTGCTACCCAAGGGCACTCCAGTCACTAACATTGCAGGTGCGGAGCTGGAGCCTGAAGATATCGGACCTGCAATTCAATTTTATGAGTTCTGCTGCTCATTTGCTGAGGTACCTATGGAAAACAAATAAAAAGTTATATTATAGTACGGTAGTACTTGTCTTATTATAAATCAAATGTTTCTAATTGAAGGAAACCTATAATGTTCCAATAAGATACTTTTGCATAGTTGAACTCTTAGGAAATATGTATAAGTGTATCCATATTTTTTGCCTCACTCACCTAGTCCTGTTAAGTATATTATGTTCTCAAATAATGAATTCTGTGAATATGGTAAATACGGTTAAAATTTCTCTCATGCTAAGCCTTTCATTGTTCCATACTTCCATTAGATATTGTCATCTATTAAATTCCACCTTAGTCCATAGCTTAATCAAATAAATATTACTTGTTAGCTGGAAAGTTGCATTTTTATTATATGGCGGCTGATATACATTTGTACTGTTAAAAAATTGGATAGATCTTTCATCTATAAATTTCATGATTTCTTATTTGCACTTCAAGCACCATGAGCTTTCATGTGAACCAAAGAAAATTCTGTTCTGCTCTTTGGCATAAATTACATGGTGATGGGTAATTTCTATACAAAATTCTCCTGCATACATGTTATTTACAAAACCGATAAAGAAGAATGTTGCGGACTTTCATTTATAATTTTAAGTGTTGTTTTAGCAATGTTAGAACTAAAACAGTTCTAAAGTGATACGGATGGCTTATTCTATTTTCTTTTTGTTAGTGTATCCTATTTTTCTTCTGTTAGTACTTAGTATAACAGTCAACCTCAACCATGTCCATAAGGCAGGTGCACATATTTAATAAAGAAAAATAGTTAACTCTTAGTTAATCTTGCAGCCTTGTTTGTCCATTGAGAGTGTTTGGTCTTGATATTTGCTTTTCATCTTTTGCTGACATTAACTTACATTTAGACCATGTTGGTTGGCACATATCACATCTGAAAGAAAGATTTCACACTAGAAGAAGGCCAGAATATGCAATAATGGGTCATATTGGGAAGTGAAACTTAATTTGTACTAAAATATTGAGACACATGACACCTAGGTAGCTGTAGACTGCTTAGTCACTGCAATTGTGTCGAACATAACAGCAATCACTATGTGGTGGCTATGACCCCATAACTTGTTTAATCGCACACTTTAAACAACGGAAGTAGTAAATTGGTAGGGACTTAGGATGGTTGAGAACTTGCTACAACATGTTCATAAAATATTTCTAACAAGCTGACGTGCAATGACAAACCAAAATTTGAAAATAATTTTATACTATAAAGTTACACTTTTTACATTAAAATCATACAAGAATAATATGTTAGTTGATATTATGATTTCTCTACAATGCCTTCATTATGGTATTCCTTAGATATAAGCGATCAGCTAATGTCCTCTCCTGATAGAATCAATAACCACACAACGTAACTATTGTTTGCGTCAAACATTTCATGCTATCTTGTGCAATTACCACAGTTCGAATGTCATGTATCATAACTATACGTATATCAGATAGATTAGTTTTCTTTGGACAGAACTATTTTTGTGAAGTTAGTCTCGATAAGTTTTTGTTTCCATGGTTTAACATGTTAGTCTGTTCTAGGATGTCCACTTGCATTTAGAGATTATTTTTCTCTGTACTGTAAATGGAATGACGTAGCAAATGATTTTTGTGCAGATTTTTCAAATAAGGAAGGGACAACCAGAAAAAATTCTTCAAGACATATATGGAGGTCGTGAACTTCGAGTGGTGTCTTCACTTATTGCTGAGCTTCACATAAATTTGTTGTCTGTTATCAAAGAAGACAAAGGAAAAAAGTAAATACGTTCCAAATCGATGTTTCATCATACTTTTGTTCAAATGTAGTTAATAAAAATGATTAAATAAAGTTATTTTCTTCCTAGGCCTTTGAATTATTCAAGAGATGGAGATAAATGGATAGTTGAGATTGGCAAATATATCAGTGAGTCAACCTTTATCTCAAAGGAAGTGCCTATTGACTGTTTCAATCAGGGAGCATTAGGATATAAAAACTTGAGCCCTTCTTGTAAGCTGCGTGTGCTGAATTTTCTGTGTGATGAGACTCTCTCTTCTGCGTAAGTACTGCCTATCGTATTTGCTGGAATAGTTCACTCCACTACTGTACCTTTATATTAATTATCTTGTAAATTTGTTCAGAAAGTTGAGGAACTGGATGGACAAACAAAATGAAAGGGCAGCTGAGAGAAAAAGTGCTGCCAGGGAAAAAATCCGTGCTGCAAACGAAAAGGTATTAAGGTTGGGAAGCGCGGCTTTTATCTAATTACTTGGTTTTACAGGAATGAACAGCACTTTCTCTGGTTTCATAGGAAAAGGAGCTAAAAGAAAGACAGAGTGGCATAGCTAAAGCAAAGCTTTTGAGAGAAGAAACTCCTAACATCGAGGAAACTCATAATCTTATTTCTCAAATAAAGGAGGCAAAGGAAGCCAAGCAAGCAGCCATAAATGGTCTGAACGGTATGACTTGATATATCTACATATTTCCGCATTAAATTTGTTTTAGCTTTCTGCATTTTCTCAGTTCTCCATATGTCTGATGTCTTCCACTTTTGTTCAATATATTTTCGCATTATATTTGGTTTAGCTTTCTGCACTTTCAAGCATTATATTGAATTTGTATTTACTAAATGTTCTAGGTTCTTTTTGCGCTCCTTGGTATGTGTGCATTCAAATAAAGAAAGGACTTGATACGGGTATATGGCGATACAGATATGGAGAGACGGCTAGTAAAGTATAGTAGTATACCTTAATAAGGAAACATACAGCAATACCTTATCATGTCCATTTGTGCCCCTTGATCCTTGCTATAAAAAATGCTCATATTTTATCTTTGTTACTGTTTCAGAACTATGAGATGTAGAAAGGGACTTTGCTATCCTTTTGGGCTCAAGCAAATAAAGAATTATGTCCATCGGCTTACTATTTCTATATCTACCTCGGTGTCTTGGGTTTCCTTCTATGTGTGCATCTCCTCTCAACCCTCTCACTTTCCATTTACAGAACCTCTTTGACTTCCAGTTTATTGTTCGAGAATCTTTCCCTTCTGATTGTAAGGTTCTAGTCATCCTATCTAACATAGCTACCTTTTACATTCCTTGTCGGGGGGATGTGGCAACCGGTATTGAGGTCGCTGGCTATGGCTTCCAAAGGTTGATGAAAATGAAAGCTAATATATATACATCTAACAGTTACCTTCATTATCTCCCTCGAGTAAACTATCTACCCACCCCTCTGAGAATGCTGTATGTCCTCCTCCCTGCCCATCTCCTCTCCCTCCCTTCTCTCATACCAAATCTGTTCCTCTTTACTGTCTGCACCATCTTTCACTCCTTATGATGCAATGTTCCTGCATGTTGTCGTCCTATCCAACACAGTTGCCTAATGTGTTCCATGTCAGAACGTAATAGCGTACACTATGAATATGGTATGTAGATTGTAGTTCTGGTGGAGCTAGCCTAGCTCGCTGGTAGTGTGAGGTTGTGCAACTAGTGCTAGAGTTTATCGGGTGTAGATGGTTGTGGTGATGGTGATATGCCCTAAAGGCAATCATAGTGATGGTTGCATCGCTTTACTAATTTTCTTCTTTTACTTCTCAATTGTGACAGCATTAGAGGAGGAGGTGGACGGTGTCCTCAGGACCAAGCCTGTCATGGTAGACAAAGGGTCAGCGTATTGGAAGCTGGACGGCTATTGTAATAACACAACAATAATGCGCCAAGGTTTGTTAGTTTTCATTTTACTCATTTGCAGTATAAAATTAGTGACTAGGAATATCATATTTTTATCAGAGTTTGGCAATGAAAATACAATGGGGAACAAAGACAAGTGGTTCATGTTCACTGAAGATGAAGAGAAAGTAATTACAAATCATGTAGCCACATGGTAAGAAGTTTATCATACCGATTTATTTGAACGTATGCTTATCTTTGCTAAAGCTAGAATACTGTTTCACTGGTTCTATATCACCATAGGTTTTTGGTAATTACCCCATCAGATATTTTAATTCTCTACACCCATTAATTATGGTAACAAATTTCATTTTTGGTATTGTGTTTTTTTTGACTGAAAACTGTAGGAGAGGCTCGACATTGATTTTATTCATGGGAAAAAATATTTACAAGGGGAGCTGTACAATTAGATTGGGGGCGGGGTGGGGGGGGGTGGGAGGGATAAGCTTAGGAAATCTAGCCATTCTAAGAAACTATCTTGACAAGATTCGGGGAATCTGAATATGAGAAGGGAAAAGTCATTGAAAAATAAAAAACCAAAAATTATAGGAAGGACCCACTCCATTGAAGATGAGATTGTTTCTAGACTTCCAAATGTGCCAAGCAGCGACAATGAACGTTTCTTTGAAGAAGCACGAGCTCTAGTTCTTCTCAACGTGAGGAGGATGTCTAAGAAGGATAGATCCTGGTTCGAAGAAACACGAAGCTGAGCCCACAGGATTGGCTGAAGGTACAAGTGAGGAAGAGATGAACTCTAGCTTCACGGTGATGACCGTTGCAAAGGGCACACAAACTCTCCTCGTCCGATATGTAATGCCTTCGAGACATAAGATCTTTAGTGTTTAATCTGCCCCTGATCATGAGCTAGGCAAAGACCTTCAACTTGGGAGTGCATTTTGTCTTCCAAATCCAGTTAATATGGTGGGGAACAGGGAGGTGATGAAAACACTTGTCATAGAATTTTTTTTGAGGAATAGATGCCATTACCCCAGGGGTAATCCCAGACATCATTGATTTGAGTCCTGCAGCGACGCATTCCTTATCAACTCCCCGATTTGCTGGAATTCAGCAAAAGCTTCGACTGAGAGGGGGAGATAGAAAAGCTGATTTAAGTCCCCATTGGACTCATAGGCTATGAGAGAAATAACGTGAGTTTTAGCATAAGAGGACAGGCGTGGGAATTGCTCAGCAAGGGGAGGGCCACTCCATCTGTCCAGCCAAAAGGAGATAGAAGCGCCATTGCCAATTCTGTGGGTGGCCAAAATTTTGAATTTATTGACAAGCTTGAGAACATCGTGCCAACAAAAGGATCCCTTGCGGGTAGAGAAACCGGGAGGATTGCTTTGATAGTAAGAGTTCCAAATGAGATGAACCCAGGGAATGTCAACCCGGTTGAAGAATTTGTGAAGATGTTTAAGGAGCAGAGCCTCATTGAAGGTTGCTAGGGCGAGGACCCCAAGACCACCTTTCAAGCGGGGCAGATAGACATCACGCCAAGCCACTAGGCATTTGAGTTTTCCAGTAAATTCAGACTTCTGCCAAAGGCAAAACCTGCGTTTCTTGTCAATAATCTCACATACACCGGCCGGAAGGAGAAAGGAACTTATGTAGTAGGTGGGGAGAGCACTTAGTACTGATTGAACAATTTGAAGTCTGCCACCGAAGGACAGATAGGAAGAGCAAGCCGCTAGCCTTCTATCGATGCATTCAAAGACAGGATTGAAATCCCTGAGTTTAGGAGGGGAAGGAGCCGACTTTGCAACCAAGAGTTCCGGCTAATTGAGTAGCTCTATCATTATGGATATTAATCGGGAGAAGACAAGACTTGCTGTAGTTGATTTTCAAACCGGTAGAAAGACCAAAACTCTGGAGGAGCCCTTTGAGACAAAGGAGCTCTCTACCTGTGGCTCTCAAAACGATCAAGGTGTCGTCCGCATATTGAATTATAGGGAAGTCATTTCCAGAGGCTGGGATTGGAAGCTTGAGAAGACCTCTTTCCTGAGCTTTGTTGATTATAGACTGAAGAAGATCCGCAGCCAAGACAAGGTGAAGAGGGGAGAGAGGGTCACCTTGTCGAACTCCACGCTTGCAGTGAAAGAACTTGCCAGGAATGCTATTAAGAACCGCCAAAGTGCCGCTACTCGATATGTTGGAAATCCAATTCAACCAGCGATCATTAAAACCTTTATGCTTTAAGACTTCAACAATGGCTGCATGTTCGATCGTATCAAAGGCTTCTTCAAAATCCAGTTTAATCACCACCATCTCCCTTTTGAAAGTTCTGCATTGATGAAGGTATTCAAACGTCCAGGCGATACAGTCTTGAATTGATCTCTGTCTAATGAAACCATATTGGTTTCTGTGGATGAGGTTAGGCATGTGATTTTGGAGACGATTTGCAAGGATTTTGGTGATCAGTTTAAGACCTGAATTGAGGAGGGAGATAGGGCGGAAATCATTGACCGTTTCTGGGGAGGAAGTCTTCGGGATAAGTGTGATGAAAGAGCTATTGAGGCCTTGAATGCTGATATTTTTTTTTCAAAAAAATCATGATAGAGAGTATAGAAATCATGTTTGATAATCTGCCAGCATTTCCTCATGAACAGGCCATTGAAACCGTCTGGATTGGGAGCTCTGTCTGTGGACATCTTGTCTATAACCGAGTCAATTTCCTCATTGGAGACTGGGGCTGAAAGAGTCTAAGTTCTCCACTGGTTGAAGTAGATCAGATAGTGGGAAGTGCATAATAGCGTTGTGGGATATTCCCATCCTGTTACGGAAACATTGCCAGAGAATTTCTGCCTTGCCAGTATGGTCATCCACAGCAACACCATCACTGTTAATGAGTTGGGGAATAGAGTTCTTTCTAAGAGATTTGGACGCAATAGAATGAAAAAACTTGGTGTTCTCATCTCGAAATTTCACCCATCTAATAGTGCATCTTTTTTCCAATATTCCTTTTTGAAGTAAAGCAATCTGGCAATATGGCGCTTGATAATTATTCTGAAATTCCTTTCAGCTAAGCTCAGATGCCTAGACTCCTCAATATAGTATAGGACAACCAGAATAGCTTTGTTGTTAGCGATGAGCCGATTGAGATTAGAAATTTTTTTACTCCACTTCTTGAGTTCACGTCTTAAGATCTTCATTTTGTAGCTGATCCTCCTAGAGCTAGAGAGATTAGGGCAGGAAGTACTCCAACAGCACTGAACCACCTCCATAAAACCCGGGTGATCCACCCAGAAGTTTTCAAAACGGAACAATTTAGCCTTTGGAATTTTGGAACCAATCGATATCAAACAAGGGGTATGATCTGAAGTAGAACGAGGGAGAGTCTTGACCAAAGTATCCGGAAAAGAGTTAAGCCAAGAGATGGAAGTGAAGAACCAATCAAGCTGAACCAGAAGAGGAGGTTGCTGCATATTACTCCAAGTGAAGGAATTCCCCTGAATTGGAATCTCAACAAGGTCTAAGGAGGCAATGATGTCATTGAAAAGGATGGTGTTATGAATATTGCCGCCAGGTCTATTTTTGTTATCCATCGAGCGGTAGAGATTGAAATCACCAAAGATGATCCAGTTGTCATCTTCCAAAATCTCTAAAGAGAGAATCCAAGAGACAAAATCGTTTCGGGTCGCGTCGTCACATGGACCATAAATATTAACCACATGAAAGGACTCAGCCGAGAGGCAAGAGGAGAAGATAATATGGATGGTGAAAGGATTAATCTCAACGATAGAGTCACTAAACAGGGAACTATTCCAGATAGTGATGAGACCCCCTGAGTTACCAGAGGAGCCAGAGGAAGGTGAGAACGCGAACTGATCGAAGCGACGAGGAGTAAACTCTAACATACGAAAGATCAAAGGAGGTGCGTTTAGTTTCTTGGAGGCAAAGAATCGCACAACTGGATTCTTGAATTTTGTCTCGCACAGCATCGTGTTTAAGGGAGGAGTTAAGACCTCTAATGTTCCAGCTCAGAACGTTCCAATATCTATAGTTGTGATCCATAAGAACTGAAGAGGTGCAGCCAAAAAAAGGATTGGAAGCCTGTCCAATCCAAAGGGGAAAGACAAGCAACAACACCAAACCCAGTTAATTAAAAAATAAAGTTCCAGGAGGGCAACCAACCCTGACCAGGCAGGAAGAAGAAGTTCACCACAGACCAACACATAATAGAGCATAAGAGTTCTAACATAGAAGCATCCAAGAGTCGCTCGACATACGAGCACAAGGAAAGGATAAGCACAGAGAGGCAAGCCATCGAAGCCTCAGATGCTGTCATTGTTTTCGTCTTCATCTTGGACATCGATCTGGGACTCGCGTAGTTCATCCTCGGAAATCTCCTCAGGAGGGATTCCACAAAAGTTGGTGCCCACTGATTGAATCAGACTCAGCGGAAGTGCGATAGCTTCGGACGAATCCACCTCAGCTTTTTGGAGATGATCCTGGAGAACATGAGGAAGTTCCGCGGTCTTGATGTTCTTCTTGCAGTTGGGTTCACCAGGAGGTCTTGGAGGTTTAGCCGCAGGGTTGAAATTATCCGCGCGCATAAGCTCTATCCCAGCAACCCGGGAAGGTTTGGGGGATTTGAAACCCTCTTTGATCACTTTTAAACGTGGGCTTCTGCGGAGGCCTGATTCCACAATGTTAGTCATCTTTTTCTTGCACACGAGCGCAAAGTTGGGCTTCGGCCTGCGGGCATAGGTGAAGGTGAATCGCCTGTTCATCCCTAGTTCCTCTAGCCGGGCAGCAGTGGAAGAAATAGACACCTTCACCGCGCCTTTGATCTGAGAGTCCATGATGTTGCGACCAGCAAGTTGACTGGAAGGGGGAGAGACAACCAAATCCTCCTCAAAAGGGTTCCCAAGGCGCCTGATTGGGGAGTGAGGGCCAGCACAAGGGCCCGAAAGCGACGTAGGAGCAGCATCTTCGTTAGGAATGAATAATTTGTTCAAATTATCCACAAAGTGACGCAGCTTGCACAGCTTCTCCACCGAATCCATATCTGCATCAATGGCATGCTTAAGCTGTTCGAAGAGGAATTCCACCAAATATTTATAAGCCGGCTTGGAGGGCGCACCCAGTCTGATAGAGAGAGATCATCAGGCGAATCCGCATTGGGAGCTAAGGCCAGACCAGAAGTGACCAGAGGTGTGCTCACTTGAACATGATTGCACGGCTGATCATCAAGCAAATCCACATTGGAAGCTAAGGCCAGGCCAGGAGTGACCATAGGTGAACTCACTTGAACAGGATTGCACGGCTGATCTTGAAGGCACTGATGCCTAGAGGGACGAGGATGGTCCCAGATTATACCCAGTTCCATAATTCTTGAGCTGCAGGGGGGAATATCCAAAGGAGGCTGTGTAGACACAGGGACGATCTCATTCTCTGGATGAGCGGGAGCTTTCCCTTTGAAGTGCCGAAGAAGTGAAGATTGACAGGCCGAGGATTTAGACTCCAGAGATAATTGAGAACTGTTGTGGCCAGTAGAATCAAACAGACTGCCCAGGTTGGAGGAGGCAGCCATCTCTGGAGTGTTAGGATTGACAGGGTCTGCAGGCTTTTGGTATTGTGTAGCTTGACACTATTAAAGTAATTGAAGCATAATCTTTTGAAGTACCGTTCTTCAAAATTATCATACATTTGTTGTATCTTAGAATGTGATGTAAAGGTATTTCCTAAAATTGCTGTATTTTATGATATACATGAAGCTCAAATGTCAACCAATTCAGTCAAAATATATGGATATGCCTTATGGGAAAATATATGGCTTTTTTGCAAAATCAAGATCATTTTCTAGCAGCAATGAGCATCCAAAACCAAAGGGTTTTTCTGGGCAACAAACAAACAAATAATCAGGTTTTGGAATAATCTGAATTGACCTATTGAAAAGAATTCCAATTATTTAATATGAAAATTTTGGACTGATTAATGAATGTACTTTTATGTGTCGAATTACTTGATACAATATTCTTAGAACAAACCCCGCTGATATATTGACACTTAACGTGTCAATAGTTCCCCCAATGTCTTCTTACATGTATCGTGTAGGACAAGTGGCCTGAACGAATATCTTGTACAACACATTGCACTGAATATTTTTCCAAAAGACGCTTCCAGTTCAAATCTCAAAAACTAGATCTGACTTTAGCACTCCCCTAGTTCACTGTTGCAACAACATATTCCTGAAGAGTAAGTAGCTTGCCTTCGCTGGTACCATCACTAGTACTCCCTTCTGCATTTCACCTCCCCTCCTGCCATTGCGATCTGACACTTCCATTACCCGCCGTTCAGGGATGGTGGATGTCGTCGATGATTGGGGGTGTTCCGCCAACCCCAGGTGGGAAACTAATAAGATCAAGAAAATTCAATAACTTTAAAATGGTTGGTGAGGTAATTTTGAGACGATTCCTCTAAATATGCATAGAGGGAAAAATTAACTACGTGCACACTTGGAATACTGGAGTCTAGAGCTCCTAACCAGATGGTTGATGCCTTGATTTCATGGACTGGTTAAGACTTTGTTTATATAAATGAAGTTTGGTTGTTCTCTGATGCCTTGATTTCATGGACTGGTTAAGACTTTGTTTAGATAAATGAAGTTTGGTTGTTCTCTATTTCCTTTGGGAAATCTAGAGCCTAATGCTTAGTTCTTTGACATTTGGTCTCAAAATGTATTCTTGTTTGTATATTATTATTATCTACATTAATATATGTCTTCAGTAGAGCTCTGCCCTACTGTTCGCATCACGAAGAACTTATTATGAACACTTACACATTTAATTTAAACCAGATGGAAACATCATTCCTTCTAGCTGATGATGCATCTAGTCTTTTTTTTTCACTGCATAGAACTGGATGTGTCAATCTGCTTCGATTTCTTTGGGGTTAAGAAATTTCTTATTTCAGATTCAGCTGAATATTTTCTTTTCATTTTTTTTACCCGAGAAGTTATACCAGCTTAGTAAGTTGGCCTTGTTTTCGTCAACCTCCATATAGTCGTAAAAACATTTTGTGTTGACAAATTCTTCTCTAATTTGGTATCTTGTTGCAACTGGTTAATTTAGGTCCAGAAGTCGGTGGAATCATTCACAGGTATTATGATCTACTGATCTCAGTCTCCGGGTGTTCCAACTGGTCGAAGGTATTTGTTTTGTTCTATGTGCCTTCCTTTTTGTGGATTCGAGAGTACACCACATTTCCATTCAACTGAAACAAAAACAAGTTCTGTTACGGCAGCACCATCACCAATACCCTGAGGGGTGTTCACTTCCAATTATAACTCAAGTTTGTGGGAAACATAAATATAAGATAATAGCAGAGACCTGCAGATATGCACACAACATCTTCAAACCCCTTACCCTCTATGGTATTCCATAGCAGGAACACTCCAGCGTCGAACAGAAACTTCACCTTTACTAGTACTGCTGTGGATTAGAACCGTAGATTATATATAAGCCATCGCAATGCCAAACTAAGCTCTAAATCATCAAACTACCTAAGTATTTTTGCTCTTAGTATTTTCTAAGACTATCTTTACTCCTTACTGCTATAAATATTTAAGTTATAAATATTTAAGTTGGTGGTGATGGTATTGCTGCCATCCTACCTCTCCTCCACTAGCGCAAATGTAACTTTCTGACTGATGGGGCAATCTCTTCACGATTTCGACCATCTTATTTTAGAGTTTGCAAAATAAATCATAGGTTATTGTTACGGTTTGCTGTAAGTCAGTTTTTGTGACCATGAATTTGTATGAACAATGATGTGCCACATGATTGGATTTATTTTTATTATTTCCGTAGCAACAGGCGGGCAGTCAGCTAGTTTCTCTTAGTATCCAGTTCACAGGCCAAGCTGTGAAATTTATGTTGATGTTCTGTTTTGGCAGGTGGATGGACTATGCTAGCTCAGACATGGGAGAGTTTGTACTGTAGACCGTAGAGGCCATAAGCAGCTGAAAGTTTTGCGATAGGAAAGGTATACAATTACAGAACAACTAACAACAGTTGAAGATTCAGCCACAGCATTTGAATCCGAACATTATGCCATGTTTTGTGCAGATGGCAATGCAAGAAGCCTTCGTAGTTTGTAACATCTTTTGCAGTTGTTCCATAGATAAATTAAGGAAAAACTAGGAGTATGCAGCCTTTTGCTGAAACTTAGTATTATCATTTGATTGTGGTACAGTCAATTTCCCTGTTGTATAATTAATCGTTCTATAGCGCCAAATGGTTTTCTTTTTCCAGTTTCAAACGTGATAGCTTTGATTGATTTTTTTCCCATTAGAAAAGCAGAATTCAGTATAAAGAATTGACAAAATATGTATGGAGCTCCAGAAAGAGAATACTCTTGTGGTTTCACGTCATAGCACGAGCCACCTTATTACACTGATGTTGCTTGTAAAACATAGCGAATAAACTTTTAAATTAGATAATTATCTGTTCACTAAAATCCTTGCTGTTGGATGATTAACGATACAAAAGATACATAAATAGGGTGATGTCCAGGGACTCCCCAATACAATGGACGTGGTGGCACGCGATGAAGATGATACCGGAGGTCAGCGAAGTCTGCGAAGGGAGAGGCGCTGGAGGTCGAAATACGCATCAGTGAGACAATGTGAGCTTAGGATGCGACAGCAACGCTCTACAGAGATAAGAGAGGTGGAAGGAGGTGAGTTGGTCGGGACTCGGTGACTCAAGGCGCACTCGCATGATGTAGATGTCACAATAAGGTGGTGAGGACAACGGTGTGTCTTCCACGGTAGCAGCAGTGTTGAAGAACACGTGGAAGCGGCGGCGAAGCTAGAGGTGGAAGAGTTCCCTTTGGTCGTCATGGTCGCTAGTTGGGGAGAAGGGCGACAACGTCCTGCTCATGGAGGGATGAACCAAGCACAGGGACCCGAGAATGAGCACTAGATCAATGCTATGCACGAAGAGCTAAATCAATTAGAAAGAAATGAAGTATGGTTTTTGGTGAATAGACCTGAAGACCATAATGTCATTGGAACCAAATGGGTCTTCAGGAACAAACAATACACGAATGGACTGGTGGTAAGCAACAAAGTCAAACTTATTGCTTAAGGCTTTACTCAAGTAGAGGGTCTGGACTTTGAAGAAACATTTGCTCCAGTGGCAAGACTTGAAGCTATCAGGATCCTACTTGCATATGCTGTTCATCATAACATCAAGCTTTACTAAATGGATGTGAAGTCAGCCTTCCTAAATAGTAAACTTTCTAAACTAGTATATGTTAAATAGCCACCTGACTTTGAAGATGCTAAGAAACCACATCATATCTATAAACTGCACAAAGCACTTTATGGTTTAAAGCAGGCACCTAGAGCATGGTATGAAACATTGAAAGAATTTCTGATCAAAAATGGATTTAAAATAGGATTAGTAGACACAACTCTATTCACTAAGAAAAATGGAAATGATTTATTCTTGTGCTAAATTTATGTCGATGAGATAATATTTGGCAGTACTAACCGTTCCATGAGTGATGAGTTTAACCAGATGATGATCAAGAGGTTTGAAATGTCCTTAGATGAGGAACTCAAGTACATCCTAGGACTTCAGATCAAACAACTCAAGGAAGGAGCTTTCATTTCACAAGAAAAGTTCACCAAGGACATCATCACCAAGTTTGGCATGAAGGATGCGAAGCTTATTCATACTCCTATACAAATAAATGGTCATCTAGACTTGAACATTGAAGATAACTCTGTTGATCAGAAAGAATTTAGAACCATGATAGACTCCTTGCTATACTTGTGTGCATCTAGGCCAGATATCATGTTGATTGTGTGCATGTGTGCTAGATTCCAAGCTAACCCTAAGAACTGTCACAGAGTGGCAGTACGCAGGATACTGAGATATTTAATTCAAACTTCAGGGTTTGGTTTGTGGTATTCCAAAGGTGCAAATTTTGAGCTAGTTGGCTATTCTGATAGTGACTATGCAGGGTGTAAGGTTGACTGAAAGAGCACCTCAGGAACCTGTCAATTTCTAGGGCACTCCTTAGTATCCTGGTCATTCAAGAAATAAAACTCAGTAGCCCTTTCCACTGCAGAAGCTGAGTATATAGCTGCTGGTAGTTGTTGTGCTCAGTTATTATGCATGAGGCAGACCTTGAAAGATTTCAGCATAACTTTTAATCAAGTGCCCCTCTTCTGTGATAATGAAAGTGTAATTAATTTAGCCAACAACCCAGTGCACCACCAAAGATCCAAACACATAGAAGTGAGACACCACTTCCTTAGAGACCATGTTGAGAAAGGAGATATATAGCTGTGCCATGTAAGGACTGAAAGATAATTAGCTGATATTTTCACTAAGCCTTTAGATGAGACTAGATTCTGTGCTTTGAGGAGTGAATTGAATATAATTGATATCTCTAACTTGCAATAAAAGGATTGGCTTGGTGTCCAGCTCAGATGTTCTTGTTGTTTTTGCTGCTTATATTTTTTATCTGTATTACTCACCTGTGTCACAGGTGTGTTTTATGCTTAAAATTGAGAATATTTCTTGAGCTGTCTGTGCACTCTCTTATGTACATGTTTTCTAATCAACTCTTGTCAGTTTTAGCTTTGCTTAATTGAATTTCTGGCAAACTGATTTTGAGAAGATTTCATAAGGTCTCTCTGTTAGTGCTCAAGTGCTCTCTTTCTTATCCAACTCTCTCTATCTCGGTGTTCTATAGATGAAAAACTTGTCACCTGAGTCTTCCATCTGTGTCTCAGGTGAATGCTTTTTGAACTCCGTAGGTCATAGGGTCTCTTCCTACTCATCTGTGTCATAGGTCATCAACTCAGCTGTGACACAGCCATCTTATACCCCTTTGGCCTATATAAAGCGTCGATATGTCTCCACAGAATCCACGTCCAACTCAAAACCCCAAACTTCCGCCGTGTGCCAAACTCTTGAGTTTACGTCGAAATCGCAGATTCCGACCTCGAAAACTTTTCGACGCATCGGAGAAAGCTTTCCGAGGATCTCCAGCACCGATTCATTTGCACATTATCAAATTCTTGATCAAAATGTCTTCAGATTCTGAGAGAGCAGACAGTGGCCTTAAGTGGTCAAATCCAGAGTCAAGCAAAGAGATAACTATTTCAGACTCGGATCAAGAAAGGGAAAGATTAAGACAGAAGGAAGAGGCAGTTGAGAGAAGAAGAGCAAATCAAAGAGCTTACAAGCAAAGAAGAGCTGCTGCAAAGAAAGCAGCTGCTTCAGTTTCTCAGGCTGGTCAGTCCAGCTCAGCTCAGCGTGCTCAACCCAAGAGGACAAGATCCTCATCTGTTGTTGATCATACATCCTTGGGAAAGGAAGCTGCAAAAAAGCCAAGACAAGCAACAAGAAAGGTTTCAAAGCCCTCTATTGCAGAGGTAGTGCTGCCAAGAGGCACACTTACAATTCAAGAGCCTGTCCCTGAGCCTCAATTGTCTGAAGCAGACCTAGAAAATGACAAGCTCATTTTGGATGAGATGGATGAACTGACAGAGCAGATCAGTGCAGCAACTGATGAGACAGTGAAGAAAAAAGTCTTGAGCTTTCTAAGCAGTGTACACCAGTATCCATAGCTATTCCAGAACCCACAGATGCAGATAGGGCTCTCATGCATGAAATAGCAGACTTGCATCTTCAGATTAAGTCAGCCACTTCTCATTCTGTCCAGGTTGAATTGAGAAGGCAAATCATTGAGAAGCAGAAGAACTTCTCAACCAGTTGTTTGTCAGCTCCAACTCATAAACCCATGGCCCTGTTGCATACTGATGCTAGAGATCGTCACCTTGTGCAACAGATCAGTGAGCTGATTGGAAAAATGAAGAATCTGCCAAAAGGTCTTGAGAGGAGCTCTTTGCAAGCTGAGATTAAAATCAAGCAAAGCTTGCTCTCTTCTGACATCAGACCACAGGGAGCAGCTGCTTTTGCTCCAAGCTTTAAAAGAAAAAGGTCTGAAACATATGTTGTTCCTGAGGAACCTCAAACAAAGAAGCAGACAGAGGCAGAGGTTGCTATTATCTCTGAGACCTCACAGAGCTTGAAGCCATCCTTGAAATATCAACTCGTCCAGCAGAAGGAAGCTCTGAAAGAATTAAAGAAGGAGATGCCACCACCTGTGTCACAGGTGGCTTGCCTAGCTAAATCAGATTGGCAAACATATCAGAGGAGGAGTAGAAAAACTTTAAGCTCTACAAGTGTAGAATCTCTTTCCTTTCTGGATGTTCAGAATCCAATGTCTCCTTCACAATTTATTGTGTCTGAGACAGATGAACAAGCTGCAAAAGAGGCCCATGTGCCTTCTTCATCACCTAAGGCTGGTTCAGACAAACCTTCTGAAGATGCTCAGATCACAAGTCCACAGCTGCCCCAACTAGCTGTGCCTCAAGAAGAAGCAGCCCTAGGTCATGCTCCCCAGCTATCTCCATCACCTGTTGCTCAATCCCCAGTGTCCTCACCTATGGCACAGGCAAGTGACTCAGTAGATCAAGATGAAAGCTCAGAAAGTCAATCTGATGATGGAAGAGGTGTGTCAGTGACTCCTTCCAGGGCAAGAGAACCTAGACCTGATTCAGATGAAGATTACCAAGCTGAAAGCTCATCCCCTAGTGCAGAATCAGATAGTGAGCCTGAGAAGGAAGCAGAACAAGAAGACAGCTCGCCCAGTCCCTCAGTTAGAGCAGAGGATTTGGAATCCAAATATCATTACATCTTCTCTCATGCTCTGAGGACTGAGGCAAATCAAATGCAGTTCATTTCTAGGGCTGCAGCTAAGAAGCTTCCCAAGAGTGAACCCAAGAGGTCCAAGAGCAAGGTTGCCTCAATGAGCACTAGTGCATTCATCAAGATGAGGTCAACCTATCCATATTTCAGTGAAGAAAAGGAATTTTTGGATCCAGACTGCTCAGACCCCAGATTTCACAATGATCATCAAAGGGGTGTATACCATGAGATCTTATCCTCCAAAGGATTTGTAGATTACAAGGCCATTGATTGGTCTACTTTGTCTGACCCAAGACTGAGGTCTTTACCATCTCTAATTCAAGCCTCAGGTCTTAAGTTCTTATACAACCTACAACAAGGGTATGACCCTGAAATCCTCAAGGAGTTCTATGCCACTGTGTGGGTAGAACAAAATAATCAAGATGTCATGCTCTGGAAGACAAAAGGTCAGTTGCTATCCATTACAGCTCCAGAGTTCAACAGTCTTTTCCATGCACCAGTGGAGCCTAGTATGCCAAACTTGTTCAAATTAGAGCCAGTCTCCAATGACATCAGAAGAAAGTTCTATCCAAGAAACTTCTCATTTCCTGCCAGTGCCCCAGCTGATCATGTCTACTTCAAAGGGATCACGATCACTGCTAAGCATCTTGTAAAGATTCTTAATATCACCATTCAGCCTAAGGGAGGCAACACAGATGCAGTATACAATCCAGTGTGACAGGTGTTGGTGCATATTGCCAAGAACCAACATTTTGATGTAGCAAGATACATTTTCCATGAAATAGATGCTATTCAGAAAGATAAAAGGCTAAGCTGAGGTAATAGGTCATACATCATGTATATGATCCTTCAAAGAACAGGTCTTCCAGAATCAACCTTTGGCATCACAGTAAAGACATCCAAAACTCAACTTAGACCTCAAGCTGATGACCATCCCGATGAGGTTGCTGTTCCTGCTCTCTTTGGAAATTCCTTGGACATAGCTGTGCCAATCCCCAGTGACACAGCTGCTCAAACAGCTCCTCAGATGCCATCTCCTCAAATTCATGTCACTCACAGCCAAGTTTCTACCGATGTCACCGCTGATATTCCCCAGCTGACCCCGATGAACTGGTATCTGTGACACAGGTGGCTGACGATGGTACCCTATCCATCTCCCTGATGCCCCTAACAGCAGCCAGAGCTTATCAACATAAGGTCATGCTTGTTCAGTTTGCAGCTCTGCGCAGAGAGAATCTTCAACTTTGAATAGAAGTCACCTCTTTGCGCTCCCAGGTTGCTCAAATGCAGTCTCAGCTTTCAGTGGTTCTCCAGCTATTGAAGACCAAGGTCTCCTGATAATTATTTTCTCTTACCCCTTTTCTGGTGTTTTAGTGTCAAAGGAGGAGAAGTTGTAAGGGGAGAAAATGTGTTTTGGGTTATAGGGGGAGTGTCTTTTGGTGATCAAGACTTGCTCTTACTCTGATTTCTTATGTCTTGATCCCATTAAAATGTTTCTGATGCAGTCTTCCTCATGTTCTTGATATGCGTGGATGGTATTTACTCTGATTTAATTCTTCTCACATATCCTGCTTCATATACATATATATATTCTTGCTCTGATCATAATACATGGTAGTGCTCTGATCATAATACATGGTAGTGAATACTTTGAACATGCTTTAATTATGAACATATGTCGATCAAATTGAGTACTGCTCTGACCATGTAAATTCTTACCATGCTATGATCATGCAAACTCTTAGAGCTCAGAACATGCTTAAGAAACTCTAAAAACTGCATCATCATCAGTTCAGTTAAGTCAATCTCTCATGTTTCATCTAGTCCTCTGAACTGATGAAGTGCAAGTTGTAAGAAAATACTACTCATACCTAAAATTTTAAATCTGTGCACTTGCATTTAAAAGCAAATCTTTTGTGCACCGCTTTAGGGGAGTATATTCTAACAACCTGCACACGTACTACTCATTCACATCTTTAGTTGATATTGCTGAATGGGTTGCCACTAACCACCAAAAAAGGAGAGATTGAAAGAGCATCTAGGCCCCCAAATTGGTTTTGATGGTTAATGGCAACTCAAATTGGAATCTAATGTTTACAGTAAGTATAAGCAAGATAAATAGGTTCCAGGAAGAAAAGTCATCTAGGAAAGGATGACCACCCAAAACTATAAAGGTAGTTTCCAGGACAAGGAGATAGCTGCGCTAGGCAGCTGTGCCACAGCTGTGAAGAAGCCAGTGCTGTGCAAGGAGTTGTAAGCAAGATGATGGTGGCTTGATGCGTCAAGGGTTGTGACTGCAATTGGTGAAAGGTAAAGCCTAGGCTTGCTAGTTTTCTTGAGTCCTTAGCAAACACCCGTACTATCAAGAAGGATGAAGCAGCAATGATCTTTGGAAAGTTCCTTATGCTCAATGCTCAGAGTGTTGGCCAGTGGCACTGATACTTTGAGGTCAGTGGCCCTGTAACAACAGTTTTAGTCTGTTGTGAAACTGGCTTATGCTAGCACTTTGCAGTGCTAGTTTTCTAAAACCCTAGAACCAAAGTCATATGTGTGACAGATGATCTACTACTATATGACTCAGGTACATCTCTATACCAGGGGAGAGCTTGTAAATGCTAAGGGACCTGCACTACAATAGTTTGTCTGCCGAGTCAGAAGACTGTTGGAGGTTCTCTCCTTATTAGGGATCAGAGGTAATTATGCGCTGAGGACATGTAATGTGCCAAGACTGGGCTGAGTAGTTAGACTACAGGTTCACCTGTGTCAACCTCGATGACACATGTGTCGGTCTGCCTGAGCTGGTTACCATTGTGCGTTGTGATTAGCTGTGTCACCGGTGTCTGTCACCGATGATCCACTTAATCCTACGTGGCATGAGTATAACAGTTGGGTACCTGTGAACCCTATAAATAGGGAACCAGGGGAGGTCTTCGACCTCAACCCTTGCTCAATCCAGCGAATCACTTTCGACCGTTGCAAGCCTCTCACCTCCTGAACAAAAGCCAAACTTCCTAAGAGTTAGTTCAAGAGAGTTAGAGCTTTGAGCAAAGAGCACTGGTTCCTCCAAGAGTTGTTGCTGCCGATTCTGTTACTCTTGGAGTGTCAACTCCTAGATGGCCGTAAGAGTTGTTGGTATCTTCTCAAGCTTGTGTGGGTTGAACCAGAAGTTTGTGAAGGTGATCCCAAGTCTACCTGCTGCAAGGTGAAAGGACTTCCACAAGTAAAGCAAGAGGCCTGATCACTCAGATACTCGGAGAACAAGCACGATTCAGTGCTGGTGATCTCTTCGGAGTAGCCTCTCCAACGGAGACGTACCTCTCTGAAAAGAGTAGGAAACTTCTGTGAAAAATCCCCATGTCTCTCTGAGCATTCTTTACACTGCTATTATCTACTCATCAGACTATATGCTTGTGTGTTTCTTGTTGTACATTGGTTAGCTGTGATATATCACTTTATGCCTGTGTTAGCTTAGCTGTGTCTCAGTTGTAGCATCTCTTATCTTATACCTGTGCCAGCTACCTGTTTCACAGCTATCTGTCTTACATATTTGCTTAAGGTTGTTAGCTCACCTGTGTGACAGCGGCGTATTAATTTACATAACATATGTTGCCTGAGCTGTTAACCTGTCACACAGTCATCTAAACTTTGCAACCTGTTGAGTCTTAAATTTATAATCTGAGCAAAATAGTGTAATTTTAGTTAGCCTCCTATTTACCCCCCCTCTAGTTGGCACCTGCGGTCCTTTCAATGCCTTTCATTGACCGTACTGACCAAGGCTTGCCATTTGCTCATCCATGCTATCTTTCGATGGAAGACTGCAACTGGTTCGATCAGTCATCTCTTTGCTCCCAACGTACTATATGTGCATGCTCAAGATCCCAGTTAGTATCATTGATCTTGTTGATAAACAACGACATCTTTGTCTGTGGAAGGAATTGGGAACCACTGGTCAATGCAACGCACTGACTGCCTGGGTGAAAGAGCATCTAGGCCCGTAAGTGGTTTTGATGGTTAATGGCAACCCAAACTGGAATCTAATGTTTACAATGAGTGTAAGCAGGATGAGTAGGTTCCATAAAGAGGATTCATCCAGGAAAGGATGACCACCCAAAAGTACAAAAGGTGGTTTCTAGAACAAGAAGATAGCTGCGCTAGGCAGCTGTGCCACAGCTGTGAAGAAGCCAGTGCTGTGCAAGGAGTTGCAAGCAAGGTGATGATGGCTTGATGCGTCAAGCTGAAGCCTAGGTTTGCTAGTTTTCTTGAGTCCTTAGGAAACACCTGTACTATTAAGAAGGATGAAGTAGCAATGATTATTTGGAGTTCCTTTTTGCTCAATGCTCAGAGTGTTGGATAGTGGCACTGATGCCTTGAGGTCAGTTGCCCTGTAACAACAGTTTTGCATAAGTGTGAAACTCGGTTGTGCTAGCACACTGCTGTGCTAGCCTCCTAAAACCCTAGAGCCAAAGTTACCTGTGTGGCACAGCTGTGTCACAGGTAAATAACCGCTCTATGACTCAGGTATATCTCTGTGCCAGGGGAGAACTTGTAAATGCTAAGGGAACTGCACTGCAATAGTCTGTCTACCAAGTCAGAAGATTGTTGGAGGTTCTCTCCTGAGTAGGTATCAGAGTTAGTGTGTGCACTGAGGGCATGTAGTGTGCCAAGACTGGGCTGAGTAGTGAGGCTATGTCAGTTAGGGTTTCACCTGTGTCAGCCTCCGGTGACACAGGTGTCGGTCTGCTTGAGCTAGTTACCATTGTGCCTTGTGATTAGCTGTGGCATGAGTGTAACGGTCAGGTGCCTGTGGACTTTATATATAGAGACCCAGGGGAGGTCTCAGACCTCAACCTTTGCCAAATCTCTGCAATCCATTTCGACCGTTGCAAACCTCTTTTCTCCTGAACAGAAGCAAACCTTCATAAGTCTTAGTTCAAGAGAGAGTTAGAGCTTTGAGCAGTGAGCACTGGTTCCTCCAAGAGTTGTTGTTGCAGATTCCTTCTTGGAGTGTCTACTCCTAGACAGGCGTAGGAGTTGCTATGACCATCCGAGGTTGTGTGGGCTGGTACAGTAGTCTGTGAAGGTGATTTGAAGTCTACCTGCTGCAAGGCGAAAAAACTTCCACAAGCAAGAGAAAGAGACCTGAAAACTTAGGTACTCGTAGAACAAGCATGATTCAGTGCTGGCGATCTCTTCAGAGTAGCTTCTCCAACGGAGACGTACCATCTCTGAAAAGAGTGGGAACTTCAGTGAAAAACCCCTTGTCCCTCTGAATACTTTTCATTCTGTACTTACTTGCTCATCTGATTTGCATGCTTGTGTGATTCACTAATATACATAATCTAGCTGCAATCCTTTCTCATTGCCTGTGTTAATCTAGTTGTGTCACAGTTGCTTTATTGCTTATCTCATATCTGTGCCAATTACCTATTACTCAGCTATTTGTCATATATCTGTTTAGGGTTTTTAGATTACCTGTGTAAGCCACCTGTGTGACAGCTATATGTTAATTTACATATGAAATTCTGCCTGAGTAGTTGACCTGTCTCACAGCTAGCTAAACCCTTCAACCTGGTAAGTCTTAAACCTGATAATTTGAAGTAATTGTTTAAAATTGGTTAGCCTCCTATTCATCCCCTCCTCTAGTCGGCACCTACGATCCTTTCACTGGGCTAATGTTTGTCTCCCCAAAGCAAGGGTGGAATGGGTATTCAGAATCTCGCCATCTTTAACAAATCCCTCTTGCTTAAGCACCTCCATAAGTTCTACAATCGTCATGATCTTCCCTGGGTTAGCTTGTTGCTAGCTCCTACTACACGACCTCGACTCCCCATCTGGACGCTGCACAAGGTTCATTCTGGTGGAAGGACATTGTGAAACTTCTTCACTCTTTCAAAAGCATAACGATCTGCAGAGCTAATGTTGGCAAGACCATCCTTTTCTGGAAAGATCCCTGGCTTGCTAGAGGTGTATACCCTTGTTAGTGGTTCCCTAGAATCTTCTCCTTTGCAAAGAACAAAGAGATTACTATCTCAACGGCTAGATTGAACGAAGACTTCTTTGATCTCTTCTATCTGCCCCTCTCTGAAGCCGCCTTCCTAGAGCTTCAGGACCTCACTGCATCCATTAACTGGGATAATCACCCCATTGACGAGGTGGACTCATGGTCCTACAATTGGGGCAGCCACGTCTACCACTCTCAGCATTTCTACAAGCTGCAATTTGCTCATCTCCCCGCCGCACAAATCCTAAACCGTGTATGGAAGTGTAAATGCATTCCTAAACTCAAGGTGTTTGCTTGGCTTCTTATCATGGACAGACTCAACACTCATGACATGATGTGCCGTCGGCACTGCTTTGTTTCCCTCCATGCTATCTGTGTTTCTGCAACACGAGCTCTAGAGAAACCAGAGACCGCCTCTACTTCCAATGTCCCTTTAGCAAACGCTGCTGGTCTTCCATTGGGATCACCTGGGACCTGAACATTCCTTGTCCAGAGAGGATCTCCTCTACTCGCAACCAGTTCGATCGTCCCCTCTTCATGGAAATCTTCATTTCTACAACTTGGCATATTTGGAAGCAAAGGAATCGCATGACCTTTGATGGTTTGTCTCCCTCTGCGGGGAGTTGGTTGAATAGCTTTAAGCATGAACTTATGGTTCAGTGCATTAGATTTAAGGATGAGCTTCGGGCCCCGCTTGTAACTTGGCTTAGTGATTTAAGTCTTCACCCCTAACCTCCTAGTACTCTTCTCTTGTAAATATTGTCCATTTTTAATATATTATTCTATCGGAGCCTCTCCTACAGTCTTTTCCTCAAAAAAAAATGTTCAGTTGTTCTTCATTTTATCTACCAAGCCATACTAATGTTTGATGTTTCAATGATCTTCTTCATGGAAGGACAAAGCAATCTGAATATTTCAAGTTACCTATTTTTTTGACATATGGCGAGACAAAAGGTAAACAAGTATTGAAGAAGGGAAACCATGCATTGCGCTCTATTTTCGAAGAACACAAGAGTATGTATGAGCGTGTTGGAAGCCAAGGTGATAAACCAGAAACAGAACCTAGTGGTAACAAGCCTCCAGTATGTACAGCGCGTATATATTTGATGATGTCTTTATACAACAAGAGAATGAAAGTTGATGGTGGAGGTGGTGCAGATAGCAAAACTGAATTAGATAAGTACATTTCTCAAGTAGAAGAGCAGGTTGTAGGTTTTGACATTCTCTCTTGGTGGAAATACAAAGAACAACGTTTTCCCGTGCTTTCGCGCATGGCTTGTGATATATTAGCCATCCCCATGTCAACAATTTCTTCTGAACTAGCTTTTAATACTGGGTGATCGTATTCTTGATGATTTTAGAAGCTCATTGGCTCCATTAGCGGTGCAAAGCTTGATATGTGCACAAAATTGGGTTTGTCGATAGGATGAATGACGCAAGACGATATAGAGTTGACTAAATTTTGAGGAAGGTAATAAACTCCAGATACAATATTCTACATGTCATGATCAATACTTACCTTGTGTGTTGTCATGTTTGCTGTCATTTAGGCATCGTAGTTGCAAGTAATGTTCTGGAATCAGTTCCAACAGCATCTGTTTACTCCTCAGATCGACATTGATACAATAATGCTTGAAGAATGATTGATGAAGTCATGAAGACAGCTTGGAACTTTTGTAATATGATGCGATAATTCAGACTTCAGATGTGTTATAATCCTCTAATGTTGGAAGTTGGTTGACTACTTGATTTTTTATGTTTGATCCTGGACTGTTTTGGCACCTTATCATGTTAGTAGGTGGAACTTTGGACTCGGAATTGCTTGGACTTTTGAACTTTGTGTATATGTTTATGTCAACCTGTGTTGGTTGGCTGTCATAGTTTTGGCTTGCCACACTTTATCATTTATATAGCCTACCTTATAGATTTAATTTTTTGTTAAAGTTTGTCACAAGTGTGGGCTGATTTTTTTAGCCACACTTTTATGACAAGTTACACTTTATCTAAGTTTAATTGTAACAAAATTAGTCTTGAACCAAACAGGCCCATAGTGAACTACCGGTGCTCCGTGCTTTCTAATTTGCTTAGTCTCGTACTCATTGATTCTTTTCTTGTTTGTTTATTTATTACTTACCTTCTGTGAGCATTGAGTGTGGATAGTGTGCTAGTTTCTAGTGTCATTTGCAAAAGGGCAATGGCAATACTTGTTAAATGCTAATTTTCTTTGTTGCACGAGACAGTCAGTTGTATCCATCAACACGTCAATTTAATAACTATGGTATTTACCAATATCAGTAATATCTGGCTGCCACCTTACTTAGCTGTCAGATGTTGGTCACAGAGATAGGCGCCAAATGCAACAAATGCTACAGACTTTTAGTCTAGCACCTGGCAACGCGTTGTGGACTGTTATTTAAGCAAATGCATTTTTGGAATGCCTTGGTTTGCACTGTGCGTGATATCCCCGTGTCAATTACATGGCCGGAAACGGGCAAAGTATGAAATCCGATGACGTCGACGACGCTGCCCTATACGGACAGAGAGAACCTGATTATTATTTGAGTTTTGCTTCAGTGCACCTATTTTCAGAGCTTCACGAATTTTGGTGCAAATCAATGAGTAAGTTTAAAATATATATTTTTAGTTGTAAATTGTTCTATGGTCTATTTCACCTGGTGAGATTGTGTAATGTCCCTAGATCTAGCAGTGGTAGGTTGCCGGAGGCAGGATACTTTACGTGAAGAAGAAGAAGAAGTCTAGGAGGAAGGAGAAGCACGGAAATGATTAGTTCTATTCCATACTCTGCCAGAGTTACAGCCAGGGTATATAACCACACACACTCACTACTCTCGGCCACTCATTACAAGGCCCACGGCCCAATAGGCGACAACGGCACGCCAATACTAGTCACCGTCACCTCCCATACTACCCCTTGTGCTCTCTACCTCCTCAGGTGTGACACTGCCGCCGCCTTGAGAACCAGCTTGTCCCCAGGCTGGTGCTGAGGGAAAACGAGTCTTCAACACCTCATAATCCTCCCAAGTGGCCGCAGAGTCGGGAAGAGAAGACCACTTGACACGGACCTGAAGACGAGCAGTACTACCCTTCTTGCTTAAACGGCGCTCCAAAATCAGTTCCGGAACGACATCCGCCGCATCAAGTTCCAGAGGAATCGGCAGGTCAGTGGACTCTGGAATGTAAGCTGGAGTAAATGGCTTGAGTTGCGAGACATGAAACACGGGATGAATCAAACTGCCCTCCGGTAACTGAAGTTTGTAAGCGACAGCTCCCACACGAGACACCACCTTAAATGGCCCATAATATTTGTATGCCAACTTCGGAAAAGGTCGATTAGCAACGGAGGACTGAGCGTAAGGCTGGAGCTTGAGGTAAACATCATCGCCAACCTGAAACTCCCGAGGACTGCGGTGTTGATCGGCATAATGCTTCATGCGGCTCTGAGCCTTCTCTAACTGCCGCTTCAAGAAGTCTGAGAAGAATTGACGTTCATGCAGGAAGTCCCGGACAGCCGAGGGATCAAGCGTGGTCAAATCCGGAAGCATACCGAAGTGAGGCTCGTGGCCGTACAAAGCCTTGAAAGGAGAACACCCCAGGGACACATGATGACTCGTATTGTACCAAAATTCTGCGAGCGGTAACCAGCTGAACCACTTCTTAGGCTGAGCATGAGTGGCACAGCGAAGGTACATTTCCAAACATTGATTAACTCGTTCGGTTTGGCCGTCGCTCTCCGGATGATAGGCACTACTCATCTGCAGTTTAGTGTCAAACAGAGTGAACAACTCCTTCCAAAAGTTACTTGTGAATACCTTGTCGCGATCGGATACAATGGACCGGGGTATGCCATGAAGCTTGACCACATTAGATAACACTGCTTTGGCGACGGAGGCAGCGGTATAAGGATGCTTCAAGGGGATGAAATGAGCAAACTTGGTAAAACGATCCACCACCACGAGAATGACATCAAAGCCTTCAGACTTGGGTAATCCATCAATGAAATCCATGGAAATATCCTGCCAAGTGCCCTGAGGAATGGGAAGAGGTTGTAACAAGCCTGGGTATTTGCAGTGTTCGTGTTTTGCTTGCTGACAGACGGCGCACTGGGAAACAAAATCCTGCACTGCTTGCTTCAGACCAGACCAAGCGAAAACCTTTTTGAGACGCTGGTACGTAGCCTGGATACCGGAATGACCACCCAAACCACTAGCATGAAAGGATTGAATGAGTTTTGTTTGCAAACCAGAATTAGCACCCACCCACACACGGCCATGAAGACGAATCAACCCATGATGCAAGGTATAGCCATCTGCATTGCTGCCAGTGACCGCTAACTGGGTAAGCAGCTCCTGCGCATGAGAATCGATGGCATAGGAATTCAAAATTTCTTGAATCCAGAGAGGATGACCTGCAGAGATGGCATAGAGGGAAAACACATGGCCAACCCGGGAAAGAGCATCAACCACTTTATTGTCTTCACCCTTTTTGTACTGAAACTGAAAGTGTAACCCCACCAACTTGGTCATAGCCTTTTTCTGAAGATCAGAGCTGAGAACTTGATCCTCCAAATGACAAAGAGACTTATGGTCCGTCTTGATAATAAACGGTCCGCGCGAGAGGTAAGATCTCCATTTGTCAATGGCCATCATAATGGCAAGGAACTCTTTTTCATATATGGACAAGTTCTGATTGTGGGGACTAAGTGCCTTGCTGAAATAAGCGATAGGGTGGCCGGCTTGCATAAGAACAGCACCAATGCCGGTGGCACAGGCATCGGTCTCCTCAACGAACTCTTGCGCAAAATCAGGTAAGGCTAACACCGGTGTGTGGCTCATTGCGTGCTTTAATTGATCAAAAGCTAACTGAGCGTGACTCGACCAGACAAACTGCTTCTGTGTAACAACTTGGTGAGGGGCTTCGCTAATAGGCCATACCCTTTTACAAACTTGCGGTAGTATCCCGTTAACCCCAAAAAATCCCTGAGCTCGGTGGCTGACGCAGGAACAGGCCAAGCTAACATAACTTGAGTCTTGGCTGGATTTGTAGCCACGCCGCGATCAGAAATGACATGTCCGAGATATTCCAATTCAGATTGAGCAAAGGAACACTTGCTCAGTTTAACGTACAATTGATGTGTCCGCAAGACTTGAAACACCAAAGTGAGGTGCTGAAGATGCGCAGTGAGACTCGGGCTGTAGACCAGAATGTCGTCCATGAAGACCAACACAAATTTCCGCACATAATCAGCAAAAATGGAGTTCATGACACACTGGAAGGTAGCAGGGGCATTCGTTAAGCCAAAGGGCATCACACGGAACTGAAATTGTCCATGGTGGGTCTTAAAAGCAGTTTTGTGCTCATCTGCAGTACCATTCGAATCTGATGATAACCAGCGCGTAAATCGAGCTTAGAGAACACTTTTGTACCAGCTAACTCGTCCAGCAACTCCTCCACAACAGGCATAGGAAATTTACTCTTGACTGTGATGGAGTTTAGTTTGCGGTAATCAACACAAAAACGCCAACTACCATCTTTCTTCTTGACCAGCAAAACAGGAGAGGCAAATGGACTCATACTAGGAACAATAGTGCCATCAGAGAGCATAGTTGATACCTGTCTCTCGATTTCATCCTTTTGAAGAAGAGAATACCGATAAGGTCGGGTGTTCACAGGTTGTGCACCTGGTAGGAGATGGATGGCATGATCAAATTGTCGGGAAGGAGGTAAGGCGTGGGGAACTTGGAAAATGTCCGAGAATTGATTGAGTAACTGCTGAACCTCCGGAAAATCACGCGGAACGGCGGATGAGTCCTGTGCAGCCATGAACGAAAGTTTAGCCACTGCCCACACATCATTACTCTTGACACACTTAAGAAGTTGTTCCGGTGACAGAGCCTGGAGGGGTTGGTGATCAGGCACTCGCACGCCTTGTAACTTAATTTGGTGCCCTTTATAAGGAAATTCGATCCACTTCTCTTGCCAATTACATGTCATAATGCCCCACTTACACAGCCAATCCATCCCCAATATGCAGTCATATCCTCCTAGTGGAATGATCTTCATGTCGTGACTGAAAGTATACCCCTGAATCCACCAAGAAAAATCTGACACCATAGCAATACAGAGAAGGACATCACCATTAGCTACCTTAACCCGAGACTGAGGAATGGAAACTAGAGGAAGCTTCAATTTCTGAACCAATGCTTGATCCATAAAACTATGGGAACTCCCAGAATCCAACAACAACAACATCACCTGATTGTTTACTAATGCGCGGAGTTGAATTGTTCCAGGATGAGCTGCTCCAGACAAGGCATTGAGAGACACATGACACTCAGGTGCTGCACCCCCTTCTCCAGTTTCCAGTGCATCGAGCACTTCGTCCGACAACACTTCAGACGCTTGCAGTGCGTGAGCTTGAACTGGTACAGGCACTGGACATTGGTGCCCAGGAACGTACTTCTCACCACATTTAAAACACAACCCATTAGCCCTGCGAAAATCTTTCAACTGCCTAGCCTTCCAAAGTTCTCCCTTCTCAAATCTAGGTGCTGGAGCAGGCAGCACACTAACATCCGCCCGAGGAACCAACACACCAGATTTCCTGCCTTGGCCTTTGCCTCCCCATTGCCTTGCTCTGTCCAACACACCTTCCTGCATCAAAGCAAACGTGGCTGCCTCTACAACGGTATGAGGGAGCTGAACCTCTACAGCCGCTCGCAATTCTGCCTTGAGACCCAGAATAAAGCGCTGGACTAGCAACATACCCCCAATGTGTGGATCGTACAAGCGAATCTGATAGACCAGAGCATCAAACTGACGCTTGTATTCTTCCACCGTGCCCATCTGTTTTAGCGTCAAAAGCTCTCGGGTGTGATCCCTCTGGGCATTCCCTTCAAACTCAACAATCATCACCGCCACGAATGTAGGCCAATCATGCCAAGGGTTAACGAGCTTGTACGCCTGATACCAATGCGCGGCACTATCACGCAAATACAGAGTTGCTGCAGATACCCGAAACCCATCCGCAATGCGATACAACCGAAAGAACGTATTGCAAGTATCCACCCAAATCCGAACATTCGTGCCATCGAAGTGTGGGAAATCCATTTTTGGCATCCATGAACGTCGTTGAGTCTCACCTTCCTCAGCCTAATTTGCATCCAATACTTCCACTAACACTGGAGTTGGCGTGGGAGGGGGTAGCGTTACCTTTGGCCCACTCGGATTAGTCGCAAGCGCAAGTGGTGGTCTGCCGTCCGGTGCCGCTCCCATGATGCCCGCTTCATCCCGACGAGGAATCACCAGTGGCGGTGGACCAGGTCCCCTTCCACCTCGCACTGTCCGACTCTGCTCTGCCTGGATTTTTCCCAGTGAATCCATGGAAAGATTCACCTTAATTTGCACCTGCTCCAAACTTTCGGCCTGCTGAATGAGCTTCCGATCCATCTCCTCTAGCCGTGCTTGCAAGGTCTCCACCGCTGTGAGCTTAGCATCCATAGCGTCAAAGCGCCCAAGTAAGGCTGCCTTCAGATCCTCCATCGCATCCAACACGACTCGGGACTGCACGGATGGCTTGGACGGTGCCGTCGCGACTTCCTCTGCACCACCCAAACGCCGATCTCGGATTTACAGCAGACCGCAAATAACAGTCCACAACCGATCGGTCGATGTTACTGGACGGTGTTGAGATCTTGAAGTGCCGTGCGGATCGTCACAAGCTCTGATACCAAGTGTAATGTCCCTAGATCTAGCAGTGGTAGGTTGCCGGAGGCAGGATACTTTACGTGAAGAAGAAGAAGAAGTCTGGGAGGAAGGAGAAGCACGGAAATGATTAGTTCTATTCCATACTCTGCCAGAGTTACAGCCAAGGTATATAACCACACGCACTCACTACTCTCGGCCACTCATTACAAGGCCCACGGCCCAATAGGCGACAACGGCACGCCAATACTAGTCACCGTCACCTCCCGTACTACCCCTTGTGCTCTCTACCTCCTCAGGTGTGATAGATTGCTGAGCCTCTCGCCCTCTCAAACGCAGCTCACTCTTAGGCCGAAACCCGGCTCGACTTCCCTTTGTGTTCATCTGCATCCCTTGCGGAACTACCGTCAGTCTCTCCGCCGTCGCCAAGCAGAAGTACAAGATAGAGTTGTTGGATTTGGTTTATGATGTGGTGTCCGTGATGGTCTTTGCGGCGGTCAAGCTATTCGATCAAAACGCGCTCCGTCCAAGGACACATGCCAGAAAAATAAATTGAGGAAACTCAAAGTTATGCTTGTCATTCTTCCACATACTATGTATATTATGTAGAGAGCGAGAGCCCATTGGCATTATGTCGCCAAATAATCCGGATTCGTGTTCCAGTTTCATCCCCTCGCATCTTCTTTAATCTTGGACCTAGGTTCGTGTCCCTGGGAGACGGCCAAGGCGGTGGACGGTGCTTGAGATGCAGCTTATTTGAATTGCGAATTCTTTGTCCATGTTGTTGCTTCGGTTCTCGTCCAGCGGCACCCCTTCCCAACCTCGTTCCCCTTCACAAGTACTAATAAAAATCTGTACTGCGATCATCTTGTTGATTGGAAATTCTCTATTTATTGGCAATCACTACTATAGAAATCATTTGTACAGACGGTTTGGAACTCCCATGCGGGACGGTTTTTCAAACCGTCTGTACGAAAGAGTCTGTACAAACCAGATTAACCGTCTATACTAATCGATTAGTACGGATGGTTCACAGACGGTTCTAGGTTAGAACCATCTGTACAAATCGATTAGTACAGACGGTTCACAGCCATTGGAATTAAATTGCACAATATGCTTCCAGCTGGATTTGATCCTGCAACCTCGTGTTGTCCAAGTAAGGGGAGCTGCCAGCTGACCTAGGCTGAGTATGCGATACATACGGGATGGCTTTCCTCTTAACTTATCCCTACGAGTAAGCGGGACGCTTCTGGAACCGTCTGTACAAATAGCACAGACGGTTCCAAGTTTAGAACTGTCTGTACTGTTAGATTTGTATAGACGGCTCCAATTTGGACCCATCTGTGCTATTTGTATAGATGATTTCAAATTGAAGCCGTCTGTAATGTAGCTCTGAATGCTAGTTTGAGAGTCCAGATCCAACCCTAGTTTGAGAGGTTTTAGTAAAACAGCCATAACTTTCTCATGCGAAGCCCGTTTTGGATCTATAACCACTCAAATCGAAGCTAACGACGAGCCGCATCTGAAAATTCTACACGTGTATACACCTGTACCCATTTTGACCCTCAAAATTCGGCTTCTAAGTAGGACTTTTTGGCTCTGGAAGTTTTTCCATTACTTTTTTTGATCTTGCGGAGGGCATATCTCCTCCACCCGGACTCCGATTTGGGTGATTCTTATTTCTCTCGTTAGCTTGAGCCGAGGACTTGCTTTCCACCTTGATCTCAACTTCTGCTGAGCAACTTTGTCGAGGTGCTGTTTTCAAAATCTTCGATTTCGGGCCGGGATTTCCACTAGTCGTTTCGTCGACTTTCTCGGAATTGGCTCAAATTTTCTAGAGACGTAGAGTTTGGCCTCCTGCTCATAGTCATGAAAACCGTTCGACAATCGGAGCTGTCAAATAAAATCTGTAGTTTTTGCTGTCGCGGCAGCAGAGTATCAACCAGCCTTGCTTAGAATCGTCTGTACTGTTTACAGATTTGTAAAGACAGTTCCAAACTCCGTCTGTACTGTTTATAGATTTGTACAGACGGTTCTAAGTTTGGAACCGTCTGTACTATTTGATTTGTGCAGACGGTTCCAAGTTTAGAACCTTCTGTACTGTTTACATTATTGTACAGACGGTTCTATATTTAGAACCATCTATACTGTTCATTTTGTACAGATGGTTCCAATTTGGACCCGTCTGTGCTATTTGGAACCGTCTGTACTGTAGCGTCCCACTTGTACTCATTTTCTCAGACGGTTTTCTTTTGGAACTGTCTGTAATACTATTTGTACAGACGGCTTCAAAAATCCGTCTATACAGGGGCGTCCTGTTAAATGGAATCTGTAGTAGTGAATTAAGTTTATGTGATCCACATCTGCCCCCTACCATTGGCTTCATCTTGCACCGGCATTGGTGCTCCTACAAATATGCTGCATCGGCGTGAGCATGTCTTCTGTCATCAGATAAGCAAAGTGGCTGTCGTGGTCCATTTCAACCTCCCTATTGGAGGTCCACTATGTGGTTCTAGGGCTTCTTGGTTGGATGTTGTGATCGATGGCATTGCTCCTACTCCTTGGTGGCACACGCTACCCATTTTAGAGATGAATTATCATTGACCGGCGCATGCTCGTCCGCAATATCAGTGGTGTCGATGAATTTTTCAACCTTCAGATCCCAAATCTAGGGATGGAGTCCTTAGATCCTGACACTTCATCTGCTTGCCAACGATGGCGGCCAGTATTCTGGTCAGCAGAGGCAAAACCCGTCGGATTCATGGACACCCACGTGGAAGTGTGGTGGGATGCTGGCTACAGCAGTGTGCTTGTTGTGTACGCGGTTCAAGATGGCAACGAATATCTGATACTCAATACTCAGCGAGGATTTACTCGTTTAGGAAACGCGTATAGGAAATGTTTTACCTGCGAGGATGCTAATGGGCAAAATGTGTTGCCCTCCGGGTTAACTAGGGATGGGAACGGGACTCTGTTACCCGTCCCCGATACCCAGTGGGTACCCATTAACACCTATGATAAGTGGACCGATGGCATAAAATCAAACAAAAAATAAATCTATACCACAATTCAGCTCACAAGCCCACAACCTGTAGCCTTTTTGGTCTACAACTAGCCCTTTTTTTATCGGGTACGGATATCCGCCGGGGCCCCAGTACCCGACGGGTATTAGGTATGGGGAAAAATCATACCCGAGCAGGTAAACGGGTACGAATAGCAGGCAAATTAGAAGAGCCGGGTATCGGGTACGTGGATCTTACCATGCTAGGTATTATACTTGTTGCCATCTTGATACGCGTGTCCATCAATAGCATGTCTGCAATTTTGGCTCCAATTTGCGCTTCCTTCTCATAGGTTGTAACCGTTTGTGTGGTCTTTAGGGCCCACTTTAAGATAATCTAAGCATGATAATTTTTGAAAGAATAAACGAAAATTCTATCCAGGGCACATGCCCTGGTTTGTCTTTCGCAACGACGCGTGCGTATCCATTGGATTAAGCGATGGCATCGGGTTATTGTTCATTGGATCAATGCGATGGCACTGGCTATTGTCCATAGGATCAAGCGATGGCATGGGCTATTATCCGTTAGATCAAGCGATGGCACGGGGTATTTTGCATTAGATTAAAGCAATGACGCCGGCTATTGTCCTTGGGTCAAGCGGGTTCGGATTTGATGACGTCAGCATATCTAATGCTAAACGCCAAATTAAAAATAATTTATCTCCCAAACTGTTAATCCAATTCGTGATCCGTTTTCACCATTGGATTCATCTTTATGAGGCTTTTAAAACTAGATCCCATGCTGATATGTTTCGATAAAACTTTTTTCATCATCACCAATTATCATGTTATAATGTACTGGCTACCAAGTTAAAAGTGAACACTTACCAGGTTATTAGCGAACGGCTACATGTAGTAATTGATTTGCCATTAGCCCTTGTGCACTATTATGCAAGTATATAGAGGGGATAATGAAGTGCTTGATAATAACCTGGTAGTGCTTGATGAAGTGCAAGTATTAGGTAGTACTTGATGATACCGGACCATTGGAGCACTAAAATACAAGTTTGAGTGGTGTAGCAGTGATGTTCACTAATCTGGTAACTACGTAAATATAACCTGGTAACTTAGTAGTAATAACTCAGGTAACTTGTTCATTAAACCTGGTAACTACTGACATTAAAAAAGTCATCGGAACATATCAACATAGGATCTAGATTTGAAGACTCGTCGCGCCGAAGCTAATAGTGAAGGCAGATTGTCAATCAGAGTAATGGTTAAGAGATAAAACATATTGAATTTTCAAAATCAAAAGAATCTTTGATGATGCCATCTTTTTTTCTTATTCTACATGCTGCATGTTTCTTGCTCACATACGCATGGCATAACAGAAATCGTACATGGAAACAGCTGAGCACGGTAGAACACTTTTGACGATGAGTAGTATAATTCTACTATATACGAAGATAGTATCCATATACAATACCTTGGATACTAGAGCAGCTGATGTATTTGCAAGGGACCAGAAGACCCTGCGGAGGAGGGAGGGAATTTGAGCTATTAAGTCGACATCAAGCCCTAGAAGATCAGCGCAAGGAGGCTCCCGACTTGTTGTAGATCCCATCTAGGCTAGCCACCCTATTTTTCCTTGTACTCTATATTGAGGATCAACATATACACACACACAAGACGTAGGGTAGTTATCCTCCGGGAGGCCTGGACTGTCTAAAATCATTGTTCTATGGCACCTCTGCGTGGTTCGATAAGGCCCTAGGGGTCCCTCTACTGATACGGTGGCTCTCGATCTTCACGGATTGGATTGGATAACTAGGAAAGCCTAATTAGAAACCCACCCCAACAACAAACCCCAATGGGAAATCCTTTGGGAACTAGGAACCAAATCAACAATCCTCTTGATTGAATGCCATGTTTACCACTCGGAGGCACGCGCCGATCTGTACAATTCACAAGGATGAGTAAGGCCTATGGTGGAATTCCAAATCTAGAGGGTTGAAACCCTAGATTAGGAGCAAAACTCAACTATTAGTCTAAACAACAAGTCTACCCTAACAACAGGAGGTGAGGAGGTATTTATACTCTAACCTCTAACCCTAGGTTTAGTTGGGCTGAAACCCGCTTACAAGGCCCATTGGCCTGATTAACCTGCTCGCAGGCGGAATCTCGGAGACTCCGAGTTGGAAGTCGGAGACTCCGACTTTGGTGTCTGGACTCGGCCTCAGTGGACATCCGGAGGATTCCCGGACCATCCAACTTGTGCTTGGGTGCGAGGCTCCAAGAATCTCAGAGTCTCGAGATGATGTTGGAGACTCCGAGAATGGCTTCTAGACTGACTCGGTGGCTCACTCGGAGGCTCCGGCAATGGTTGCTGGGCAGCTCCTGTAGGGATCTCGGAGACTCCGACATTGGGGTTGGAGACTCCGAGTTTTGTTGTTTCAGCCTGTAGCTTCTCAACTTGTTGCTCCTTTGCTCCTTTGCCTTCGCATCACTAGGATCTCCAAACCTAAGAAAGCAAAACATAGGAACATAAAGTAGCATGCCATTCTTAGTAGGATTAGATGGACACGTGCAAAGGAGAAGATTTACCTTTTCATGCCATGTCTTGGCAACATATGATCCAACACATGTGTCGCTTGGATTTGAATAGCTTGATAGAGTGTTGTCCATGGCGATGTCTGCGTCATTCCCCCCTTCTTGAAAATGAGTCGTCCCCGACTCCGCTCCTTCAATGCCCAAGAGGGATGATGTCCAAGCTTCTTCCCTTTGATACCTCGCACTGACATCTCCCTTGTACTTGGTACTCCATGGTGTTACTTCTCCTTCCATGATGTACATCAAGCTGACAATGAAGAAGAAACAACACTCAAAGAGTAGACCATCTTTAATGTTCATTAGAGGGTTGTTAGAAGGGAAAGAATTCACCTTGGTGAGGTTTCGTCTTGCTTTCCTTGTTAGCTTTTGATGCGTGGCAGTGCTTAGCACGAATATTTCTTGGACGCTTAAGCTTCTTTTGGTCAGCTCATGCTGTTCGGCCGTTGATGTGTAGATCTTGTTTCCTGCACCAACACTAGACCAAACAAACAACGTGTATGCGTGGTAGATGAACACGTCATACGTCATGATGTATTCCTTCCTTCACACAACACCATTAGCACCCAAAATGTATAGCAAATATAATGTGTATGCATGATATATGTACACGTCATCCATATGACTTGTCGTTTGTTATGCACAATATTATTTGAATTAAAGGTGCATGGTAAATATGGTACATCAAACATGACATCCATGGCACCCCTATTCTTGTGACCCATATTGTGCAAACAAGTCATATGAGCATGTTTCACATTGATTAAGTCAAATTCTCCTAAAGCATGTGAGAAAGTTCTAGGAACCTCCCCGTTTTCAAGCATATTGTTCTTGTTGCAAGCAAATCTATAGAAAGAGCAAGTGGTCAACATATTTTTTGCAACAAAAGGACCAATTTGGTTACAAGAAATTTTATGGAGAGAGCAATAGTCATCAAGTTTCTTGCAACGCAAGGGGCATTATGTTTTGCGTGTTAGACTGTGCATAACATGGCATACAAGATGGATTGCCTAAAATATGCAATTTTAACATGTCAATTTCATTACAAGTGATATTCATGCCACATACTAGGAACTTGTCATCTATGCCATATTAACCAATCAAATTAAACTTATATTGATAGGCATAGGTGCTATTAAAAGATGTCAAAGATGTGACTTCGGAAATCTTATCCATAACATTAGACAAGATAATGGGATTTTCAAGCATGATGTGACATATGGATTGATCAAGAGATATCCTAGTGAGTGCTTCATCATGACTAACTAACTCCACATGATCAACATGATTTGCAAGCAATCTATCACATGGAGGAATCAAATTATCATGAGAAGAACCAATAGGCTCATGCTCATCATGCAAGAAGTCAATATTTTGCACACACTCTTGGGAGACAATCACAACACCTATATCGTTACCTTTGATGACCTCCTCAGTTGAAGTAGGTGTGGGTGGTGACTTTGCCTCCTTGGAGTCACATTCCTCATCTTGACATAACCTCGGGGTGGCAATTTCTCCAACTCCCATCATGGGAAGCTCCTTCACCTCCAATGGCGGAGTTAATTTGTTGAGAATGGGTGCTGGTTGGGCCTCCAAATCCTGCACCAAATGAGAAACAACACTAAAAGGAGAGGGTAAGCACTTAGCCTTTGAAATGACCTCACTTGACCTATCAACTACCTCTCTCAACTCTTGTGGTTTCTCTCTCTCCCACAACCTCGATGCACTCAATCTCACATTTGGTGGAGTCACACAACTCTCTCTTTTTACCACTCTCTCTCAAGTTAGTTTTGTGTCTCTCATCCTCACATGGGATTTGATGCATCTCGCCTCTATGGCAAGTTGATATGGTGGGGGTATTCTTGGTGCATTCATCTCCATGCGCCTCCTCGATCGAAGGGAAAATCCCATGCTCGATCACGTTCTCACTCGCCTCATCTCCAATGGTGCAAGTGCCATCTTGGATAGCACCACTTGCCACCTTGGCCGAAGGGAAAATCGCATGCTCGACCAACTCCACACTCGCCTCCAAAGGTCGAGCCTCAGGTGGTTTCGTTGCGCTACTCTGATTTTGCTTCTTTTGACACTTGGTCACCTCATTGTGGTTCGCTTCATGCTTGTAGTCTTCATGGGCCTTGGTCACCTTTACTTGCTTCTCTGCCTCGAGAGCACCATCCAAGAGGTCTAGCATGGTCTTGAAGTTCTTGAGAGGAAGTGATGAAGTGATGTCAAAGTTCAAGCCGTCCTCAAAGTACTTCATCTCCATTTGTGTGCTAAAGCCGCCGGCTCGTCGCATCGCACGCTTTGTTTCATTGAACTAGACTTGGACTGGCTTTTCCTCTTGCTTGATGCACTCCACTTGGCAAAGCAGCTCCCTTGAGTACTTGGGTGGCACGAATTCATCTCGCATGAGCATCTTCAAGCTTGTCCAATCAGTGACGAGTTCCTTCATGGGAAGTAGAAGCCACCATGTTGAAGTGTAGTCGTTAAAATCCATTGTGGCTCGCTTGACATCTTCAATTAGGGGTGCTCGTTGAAGCTTGAGGAATCTCTTCATCCGCCATTCCCACTCAAGGTACTCCTCTGGGTCTTGAGTTCCATAGAATGGAATCTTTATGTAGTCTTCGGGCTCTTGGTTGCTGGGGGACTTGGTCTTGAGGGACTTGGGCATGGTGGTCTCGGTTTGCCGAGCTTGCCCGCTTCACCATCTTGACAACCTTGTCGTCGAGGAGCTTCTTGGCGGTGGGTACTTGTATGGCTTCCTCCATCCTCATCCATCCATCGATGATGGATTCTCCTCAAGCCTTTGGAGCTTTGGACGTCGAGGTTCTTGTCGGTGAAGTCCCTTGATGGAGATGAACGTGGATTACTCGCCTCATTCGTTGAAGACCACGAGGCTCGAAATGATGTTGTAGTGTGTCGTGCTCCACCTTGTCCTTGTCTCTCCTTCTTGGTATCCACTTCGTGGCCAAACCTAAACATGGTTAATGGTGCAAGCACAAAGGATATGTATGTGGTGTATGTGGAAAATGGAACCCTACACTCTTTTCTCACCTCACTTACCACCAAAGTCCTTACCTTCCTTGGATGAAAAGATCGACGGTCTCCGTGAGAATTGGTGGCCCTCAAGAGGTAGTTGACAAGGTTCCAAGGTCCCAAACACTATCACATTCAAAGCTTATGTGGATCTCGGAAAGGGTTAGCACAAAACACACACTAAGCAATTGGATAATGAGATATTGCAAAGATTAGTAATGAACCACAGAGACGCAATGCAATAAGAGTTGATTTTAAAAGGATATAAGCGAAGCTTAAACAACTCACACACAATGATAATGAGATTTGTGCAACCAAGAAAGTGAGCTAGTACAAGATGTTCCTAGCGAAGACTATAAGCTCGTGTTGCACAAATACAAAGAAAGACGCTAGCTTGATTGTAAAGTTTATAGGGCTACAGATTTGCACACTTGTACCACTTGCCTACTTGGAGCCTTTCGAGTTTTGCGTTTTCCTACAAAAGATAAGGCACTTTCTTTCTTCTCTTTTTTTTGTCTTTTTCTTTTTCTTTTGATCTCTCTCTTCTTCTTTTTTCTTACTTTTTTCTCTTCCCTTTCTTTCTTTGTGCCAAGACCTACAAGAACAACTAGCGCTTACAATTTTGCTCGGGGTACTCTAGGTAGTATCAAGTGCGCAAAGCCCAAGCAATTGGATTCCACTTGGATGATGTAGAGCTCGTCGATACCTTTAAAAAGAGTCCAAGTTCACCAAAAACGGAGAACGGATGCGAAAGTTATGGCCGAAACAGTGCTCGCGGTGTGGCCTGATTTTGGCTACCTAGATATTCCGGATAAGATGGGCTGGATACTCTGGGGTAGGCCCGAGATTCTGGGGTAAAGTGTCCGGATACTTCGGGATACGTCCCGAGAGCACTGAAATCTTCTGCTACGATAGGCCGGAGACTCCGGGGTACGTGGTCCAGATACTCTGGGTGTGCGGGAAGTTCCAGATTTGAACAGGGGCGGACCTTGATTGCTTATCATTTTGCTAAGTCATTAGCCCACCTGTGCTAGGCACCTGTGTGACAGCTGCATGCTAATTTACACATCGCAACTTACCTGTGTCACTCACCTGTCACACAGTTAGCTAATCCTTGCTTCTGCATAAGGCTTAATCTAAACAATCTAGTTAAAAGAAGTAATTTTTTGTTAGCCTCCTATTCACCCCCCTCTAGTCGGCATCTGAGGTCCTTTCAATTGGTATCAGAGCAGGTTGCTCTTTGATTTGGCCTAACAGCCAGAGTTAAAGGATGTCAGGCTGTGAGGGTAAAATACTTGTCTTTAATGGGACTAACTATGCTTTCTGGAAGAGAAAGATGTAAATGCATCTTATCGCTATCGATCTAGATGTGTGGGATGTTGTTTATATAGGTTACAACTTGGAGAATCCTAGAACACCTAGCATCGTTGACAAGAGGAATATTCAGAACAATGCTAGGGCAGCCACTGCCATCTTCATGGGCTTACAGGAGCATGACTTCAACAGAGTCAGTACCATGGAATCTGCTAAGGATATCTGGGATACCTTGGAGCAGATCTATGAAGGCAGTGACACTCTGAAGAAGTCAAAGAGGAGCCTTCTGGAATCAAAGCTAGAGAGGTTTGAGCTTGAGCATGGTGAAGACATCAATTCTCTGTTTTCAAGACTCACCATTATCACAAACCAGCTGAAGGCCCTAGGCTCCAACCGAGTGGAAGATGAAGACGTGATCAAGAAGTTCTTGTTAGTGCTTCCAAAAGCCTACAGAACACTTGTTCTCATGCTGAAGGAAAAAGATGGGTTTGAGCAAATGAAGCCCACAGAAGTGTTAGGAAGGATTCTAACGCATGAGATGGAGCTTAAGCAAGAAAGCAAGCAAAGCTCCTCTCCAGCTGTCAAGAAAAGTATTGCTTTGAAGACTACTGCTTCAACATCACAGATTGAGAGTGATAGCAGTGAAGATCTTGATGAGGAGATGTCCAGTGGAGAAGAGAGTGAACTCATCCTCCTCACAAGGAACTTCAGAAAGTTTTACAAGAAGAAGAAGCAACTTGGATCAGGTGACAGATTCAGAGGGAAGAAGTTGTCAAAAGATAACAAGTGCTTCGAGTGTGGCAAGGAAGGCCACTTTGCTGCTGATTGTCCAACCAAGAGAAAGGACAACAGTCAGTACAGAAAGAAGAAAGACTTCCATGGGAAGAAGAAGACCTTCAACAGCAAGCATCCAACCTACTCCAAGAACAAGGCCACTGCCAGAGCTTATGTTGGACAGGCTTGGGTGTCTGAGGATTCAGGCTCAGAAGAGGAGTCTGAAGAAGAAGATCAAGTTGCTGGGATTGCCATCAGCATGGCTGACATACCCAGCTGTGGCACAGCCAGGTCACACAGCTCCGAGTCTAGTGCTGAAGCTGACTATCTTCCATCCACTTCTTCCCCTTTGTGTCTCATGGCCAAAGGTTCTAAGGTACTTACTGAGGATGACTTCCCTGATTATATTGAACTAATGGACATCCTTGAAAGAACAGATAAGACCTGTGGCAAGGAGAGGAAGGAGAACATATCTCTAAGGGATAGACTCAGGGAGCTGAGTGAATCTTATGATGAGGTTACCAATGACAGGGAAAACCTCAGGCTTGACCAGGAAAACCTGGAAATAGCTCATGAAAAGCTCAAGATAGCTCATGAGCTTCTGATAAAGGAGCATGAGGAGCTCAAGGAAAAACATTCTTTTTGCACTGATATTTCTTCTACTATATGCACTGATGCTCCCTTGACTGCTCCTACTGTTATTGAATCATGCCTGAACTGTGCTAGCCGTATAAATATTCTAACATCCACAGGTGGAGTCACTGATAATTCAAAAGAGGCATCAATCTCTACTACTACTAACCTTGTGGATGCAGATGAGCACAACAAGCTCAAAGAGGAGCTTGAAGAGCTAAAAAGGCTAATGAGGAAAGGCCTATGCACTGCCAATATTGGCATGCAAAATTATCAGCTGATCAAAGCTGAGATGCTCAAAAAGAATAATGGCCGAAAAGGCTTGGGTTACATTCCTTCTGCTCATAAAGATAAACTACCTGCTGTTACTAACTTTAATCTTGCAGAAAAATTTGTGAGGCAGACGAGTACATATGACAACAAGTGTGTTAGTCATAAGAAGGGTAATGGGAATGCAGTAAACATTCCATCCAACCCATCCTATGTACTGCAGATGAACAGAAAAGGGAAGGTTGTGGCTAAGTATGTTGGTCGCAGGCACTTGACAAAGTGGTTGCCTGCGATCTGGGTTCCAAAGGTAATAGTTACCTGTGTCACCGGTGTCTTACACAGCTGTGCAAACACCAGTGCCACTGGTAGCTCACACAGCCAACTAACCTCTCTGTCTAAGGTTGCAGGTGATAGCATGCCTAAAAGAATTCATGTCATATCATCCGTTGCTCAGGCTCTCAACTATAAGGACAGATCTTCTAACTCTTTAACTACTGTTTCTGCATATGGTAAAATTGCAAAGGGAACCAAACGAGTTTGGGTCCCTAAACCCATAACTAATCTTGCATGATACTGTCTCCAGTGGAACTGAATGGGCTGTGGACAGTGGATGTACACAACATATGACTGGATGCAGAGAGGAGTTTGTAGAGATCACACATGAAAATCTTCCAAGTAAACATGTGATCTATGCAGATAACTCCAAAGGAAAGACAAATGGCATTGGTAAAGTTGCCATATCTAAACATCACTCTTTATCCAATGTAATGCTTGTAGATCAGATAGGCTATAGCCTTATATCTGTGTCACAGTTGTGTGACACAGGTATGAAAGTCACGTTCTATCCTGATGAGGTTATAGCTTCCAAACTATCTGATGAGTCTCAAGTGTTCAGAGGATGCAGGTCTGGAAAACTATACACTGTAAACTTCAAAGAACAGCCTGCAGCAGCTCCATGGTGTCTAATGGCCAAGACCAGTGTTGGCTGGCTGTGGCACAGGCGGCTAGGTCATGCAGGGATGAAGCTTCTCAACAAACTGAGCAAACATGACTATGTCATAGGCTTGGAAAAGGTGAAGTTTGAGAAGGGCAAGCCCTGCAGGTCATGTCAAGCCGGCAAACAAGTTGGAGCTACCCATCGTCCCAAGAATGTCATGACCACCACCGCACCTTTTGAGCTCATACACATTGATCTCTTCGGTCCCACTACATATGAGAGCTTGGGAGGTAACAAGTATGGATTTGTCATTGTAGATAATTTTTCTCGCTATACTTGGGTGTTCTTTTTGAAGGAGAAGACACAGGTTTACAAGAAATTCAAGCACCTCATTGTCAGAGTAAAAAATGAGTGGAAAGTAAACCTTGTCAAGGTTAGGAGTGACAATGGGACTGAGTTCAAAAACTCAAATGTGGAAGCATTTCTGGACAAGCATGGAATCAAGCATGAGCTATCAAGTCCATATACTCCACAACAAAATGGAGTAGTGGAAAGGAAGAACAGAACCCTGATAGAGATGGCAAGGACACTGCTAGATGAGTACAAGACTTCACCAAGATTTTGGGCTGAAGCTGTCAGCGCTGCCTGCCACTCCATCAACAGGATATATCTACATCCACTACTCAAGAAGACTCCATACGAGCTGCTCACCAACACAAAGCCAAATGTCTCATACTTCAGAGTATTCGGTTGTAAGTGCTACATCTTTAGGAAGGGCAAACGCCTTACTAAGTTTGAGGCTAAATCTGATGTTGGTATATTCCTTGGCTATGCTACTAATTCTCATGCCTATAGAGTATTCAACACTCTCACAAAGGTTGTTGAAGAATCTGTAGATGTGAACTTTGATGAGTCTTATGGCTCCCAAGGAGAGCAAGTTGCTAATGATGTAGGGAATGTGGACATTCAAAAGAAGTCAACTGGTGAGATCAGACCTACTGTCAAGGAAGAACCTGTCTCACAAAGTGATAAGAACCACTTTCTCCATCACTGAATGAAGACACTGGAGATGAAGACATCGAGCTCGAGTACAACCCAGCCAATGATCTCTTGGATGCAGAGTACCTGTCTCAGCCAGCTGTGTCGCAGGAAGAACCAGATGTGTCACAGGAAACATCATCAGCTGTGACACTGGTGGTTGACCCCGAACCCCTTGTGATCAGCAGGCTGCAGAAGGATCACCCTGTAGACAACATCATCGGTGCCATTAATAGGGGAGTGACTACTCGTTCTCGAATTGCTAATTTCTGTGAACATTACTCTTTTGTTTCCAGTGTTGAACCCAGGAACATAAAGGAAGCTCTCATGGATGTTGATTAGATAAATGCTATGCATGAAGAGTTGAATCAGTTTGAGAGAAATCAAGTGTGGTCCCTGGTAGAAAGACCCAATGATCATAATGTGATTGGAACAAAATGGGTCTTCAGGAACAAGCAAGATACAAATGGACAAGTGGTAAGGAACAAAGCCAGACTTGTGGCTCAAGGGTTTACACAAGTGGAGGGTCTGGACTTTGGAGAAACCTTTGCTCCAGTAGCAAGACTTGAAGCCATCAGGATCCTCCTTGCTTATGCTGTTCATCATAACGTCAAGCTTTATCAGATGGATGTGAAGTCTGCTTTCCTAAATGGTAAACTCTCTGAACTTGTTTATGTTGAACAGCCACCTGGTTTTGAAGATGATAAGAAACCACACCATGTCTATAAACTACACAAAGCACTCTATGGCTTAAAACAAGCACCTAGAGCATGGTATGATACATTGAAAGAATTTCTGCTCAAGAATGGATTTAAAATGGGCTTAGTAGACACAACTCTATTCACTAAGAAAAATGAAAAGGATTTATTTGTGTGCCAAATATATGTCAATGACATAATATTTGGCAGTACTAACCACTCCATAAGTGATGAGTTTAGCCAGATGATGACCAAAAGGTTTGAGATGTCTTTGGATGGAGAACTCAAGTACTTCCTAGGACTTCAGATCAAACAACTCAAGGAAGGTACATTTGTTTCACAAGAAAAGTTCACCAAAGACATCATCATCAAGTTTGGCATGAAGGATGCAAAGTCTATTCATACTCCCATGCAAAAAAATGGTCATCTGGCCTAAACATCGAAGGTAAGTCTGCTGATCAGAAAGAGTTTAGATCCATGATAGGATCCCTGCTTTACTTATGTGCATCTAGGCCAGACATTATGTTGAGTGTATGCATGTGTGCTAGATTTCAAGCTAATCCTAAGGACTGTCACAGAGTTGCAGTAAGAAGGATACTGAGATACTTGATTCAAACCTCAGGCTTTGGTTTATGGTATCTTAAAGGTGCAAATTTTGAGCTAGTTGGCTATTCTGATAGTGACTATGCAGGGTGTAAGGTTGACCGAAAAAGCACCTCTGGTACTTGTCAATTTCTAGGGCATTCCTTAGTGTCCTGGTCATGCAAGAAACAAAACTTAGTAGCCCTTTCCACTGCAGAAGCTGAGTATATAGCTGCTGGTAGTTGTTGTGCTCAGTTATTATGGATGAGGCAGACCTTGAAAGATTTCAACGTATCTTTTAATCAAGTACCCCTCTTCTATGATAATGAAAGTGCAATTAAGTTAGCCAACAACCCAGTACACCACCATAGATCCAAACACATTGAAGTAAGGCATCACTTCCTGAGAGATCATGTTGAGAAGGGAGATATACAGCTGTGCCATGTAAGGACTGAAAAATAATTAGCTGATATTTTCACCAAGCCCTTAGATGAGACTAGGTTCTGTGCTCTGAGGAGTGAATTGAATATCATTGATGTCTCTAATCTTCAATAAAAAGGATTGGCTTGGTGTCTAGCTCATATGTTCTATCGTTTATGTGCCTTACATGTTCATCTGTGTTGATCACCTGTGTCACAGGTGTATGTGTTTTATGCATAGTGTAGAGATCTTTCAGCTGTGTGTGCACATTATTGTGCACCTATTTTCAAAATCAACTCATGTCAGTTTTAGTTTTGCTTGATTGATTTTCTGGCAAACTGACATTGGGAAGATTGCATAAGGATCTCCTGATAGTGCCCATATGCTTGCTCTCTTATCAAATTCTCTCTGTCTAGGTGTTCTATGAATGAAATACTTGTCACCTGAGCTATCCATCTGTGTCCTAGGTGAATGCTTTTGATTTCCGTTGGCCCTAGGGTATTTTGTCTACTCACCTGTGTCACAAGTTCCTCTGTCAGCTGTGACACAGCCACCTTATACCCCTTCGGCCTATAAAATGGGTTGATACATTTTCCACAGAACCCACGTTCTACGTTAAAACCCCAAACTTTCGCCGTGTGCCAAAACTCCAAATTCTCGACGGAATCGTCGTTTCCGCCCCTCCAAATCTTTCGAAGCATTGGAGAAAGCTGTCTGAAGAGCTCCAGCATCAATACATCCGCACATTATCAATCTTTACTCAAAGTAAGCTTCCGCCAGCCCTACTTTGCGCCTATTCTTTCTTAGGGCTTATGTTTTTGCTCTAAAGCCTAATCCATTAGCGCATTGTTAGTTGTTAGGGTTGGTTTAGCTCCTGATAATCTTTCAGAACCTATATTGCTCAAAATTAACCACCAAAAACCAGTAAATCTCTAGATTTCTAAAATCTGCCGTCCGCCTCCGCACGTAGCTGTGTCACTGCTAGGGTCTCACCTGTCACACAGGCAAGTCTATTCAAAAGGCTGAGACCTTGGTTTGTTACCAAGTCCTCACTTGTGTCTCCCCATTCTCACACAGGTGTCTCACACAGCAACTATCTTTTGCATCTCAGGAACACCTCTTACCTATATTTTATCTTATCTATCTGGTTTCTACAGATGTCTTCAGGATCTGAGAAAGCTGACAGTGGGATGAGTGGTCTGACCCAGAAGCATCTAGCTTTGAGATTACAATTTTAGATTTAGATCAGGAAAGAGAGAGTCTGAGACAGAAAGCAGAGGTTGCTGAAAGAGGAAAGGCAAGCCAAAGGGCTTACAGGCAGAGGAAAGCAGTTGCAAAGAAATCAGCTTCTCAAGCTGGTATATCCAGCTCAGCTCAGCATGCTCCTCCCAAGAGGACAAGATCCTCAGTTGCTATTGAACATACATCCTTGGGAAAGAAAGCAGCTAAGAAGCAGAAGCAACCAGCTAAGAGAGGTTCAAAGCCTTCCATTGCAACTGTGGTGCTGCCAAGAGGCACACTCACCATCAGAGAACCTGTTCTAGAATCCCAAATATCTCAAGAAGATCTCGAGCATGATAAGCTGATTCTGGAGGAGTTGGATAGGCTGGCAGCTCAGATGAGAGAAACAACTGATGAAACAGTAAAGAAGCAGCTATCCACCATATACACAGCCAAAAGCTTTGAGCTTTCAGAACTGTCAAGACCTGTATCTATGGTAATTCCAGAACCATCAGAAGCAGATAAGGCTATCTTGAGGGAAATTGCAGATTTGCACAAGCAGATGCAGTCAGGCCAATCTTATTCAGAAGAAGCTGAGTTGCGAAAGAAGATTCTTGAGAAGCAGGATCAACTTTCAACAAAATGTTTGGCAGAAGGGTCCCACAAACCTCTGGATCTTCAGAATACTGATGCTAGAGATAGGCATCTCATCTTTGAAATCAGTGAGTTAACCAAGAAGGCTAACACTCTGCCAAAAGGCCTTGAGAAGTCTTCCATTCAAGCCGAAATCAAACTCAAGTGAGGTCTGTTATCTCCTGAATTCAAATCTCAAAGAGCAGCTCCTCCTATTGTCAGTTCAGGATCAAGAATTCCTCCCATAGCTACAGATGATCTTCTTATATTGGAGATACATGATATTCTAGGAAGGATCAAGGACATGCCAAATGGTCCTGAGAAAATTGCTCTGAGAGCTGAGCTCAAGCTTAAAAAGGCTATGCTTCCAAAGGTTTCCAAGCCTACATCACCTCCTGCTGCTGCTCCTATTCAAGCTCCCAAAAGGAAAAGATCAGAAACTATTGTGATCAGTGATGAACCTCAAGCCAAGAGGCAGCCAGATGCAGATTTCGAAATAATTTCAGAAATGACCCAGAGCTCCAAGCCATCTCTCAAGGATCAGCATGATCAATAGAAGCAAGCTCTTCAAGAATTGAAGAAGGAGATGCCACCACTGGTGTCACCGGTGGCTAGCCCAGCTAAGTCAAGTCTGCAGACATACCAGAGGAGAAGCAGAAAATCTCAAAGTTCTACAAGTGTAGAATCCATTTCCTCCCTGGATGTCTAGAAACAGATGTCTCCATCCCAATTTCTGGTGTCTGAGGCCGAAGAACAGACAACCAAAGAGGCCCATGTGCCCCCATCACCAAAGGCTGGATCTGTGACGCCTTAGGAAGCTGCCAAACCAACAAGTCCACAGCTGTCTCAACCAGTTGTGTCACAGGCAGAAGAAGCTCAGGCCCAAGAGCCTCACCTGTCTAAATCACCTGTGCCACGCCAGCTGACCCAGCCCCTTCAGTTCAAGCACCTCTGTCATCACCTGTGGCACAGGCAAGTAAGTCAGTTGAGCAAGAAGAAAGCTCTGAGAGCTCATCAGATGATGGCAGAGGTGTGTCTGTTACTCCTCCAAGGCCGAGAGCAGCTAGAGCTGATTCAGATGAAGATTACCAAGCCGAGAAATCATCTCCAAGTGCAGAATCAACTGACGAAGAAGAGGAACAGGAAGAAGAGGCTGAACAAGCAGTTAGCTCACCCAGTCTCTCAGTTGAAGAAGAAGATATGGAAACTAAGTATTATTACATTTTCTCTCATGCTTTGAGGACTGAGGCGAATCAAATGCAGTTCATCTCCCGAGCTGTGGCCAAGAAGCTACCCAAAAGTGATCCCTAGAAATCAAGAAGCAAAGTTGCCTCCATGAGCACAAGTGCTTTCATAAGAATGAGGTCAGCTTGCCCATATTTCAATGAAGACAAGGAGTTTCAGGATGCATCTTGCTCAGACCCCAGATTTCACACTAATCTTCAAAGGGGTGTCTACCATGAAATCCTTGCTTCCAAGGGATTTGTAGATTGCAAGGCCATAGACTGGTCTGCTCTAACTGATCCCAGACTGAGGAGTCTTCAATCTCTCATCCAAGCCTCAGGTTTGGAGTTCATATACAATCTTCAACAAGATTATGACCCAGAAATCATTAAGGAATTCTATGCCACTGTCTGGGTAGATCAAGAAAATCAAGATATCATGCTATGGAAGACAAGAGGCCAGCTGCTCTCAATCACAGCTCTAGAATTCAATAGCTTGTTTCATGCATCAATCGAGCCTGGTATGCCAAATTTGTTCAAGCTAGAGCCTGTCTCTAATGCTGACAGAAGAAGATTCTATCCAAGAAATTTTACATTCCCTGCCAATGCTCCTTCAGATCATGTATACTTCAAGGGGATCACAATCACATCAAAGCATCTAGTCAAGATCCTTCATGTCACCCTCCAGCCCAAAGGATGAAATACAGATGCAGTATACAGTTCAGTATGGCAGGTGCTGGTGCACATAGCAAAGAACATTCATTTTGATGTGGCCAGATATATATTCCATGAGATAGATGCTGTACAGAAGGACAAGAAAGCTAAGCTGAGGTATGGATCGTACATCATGTACATGATCCTTTAGAGAATAGGTCTTCTAGATTCTAACTTTGACATGACAGTAAAGACCATCAAGACCCAGCTCAGGCCTCAGGCTGATGACCATCTTGATGAGGTTGCTGTTCCAGCTTTGTTTGGAGAATCCCCTGAACCAGCTGTGTCAGCTCCTAGTGGCACAGCTGCTCCAACAGCTCCTCAAGCGCCTGCTCCCTCCGTGCATGTGCCTCGAGTCCAAGTCCCCACCGGTGTCACCGCTGATACTCCCACAGCTGACCCAGCTGAGTTAGTATCTGTGACACAGGTGGCTGAAGATGACACTCTGTCCTCCTCTCTGATGTCTCAAGCAGCAGCCAGAGCTTATCAGAACAAAGTGATGCCAACACAGTTTGCAGCTCTGCGCCGAGAGAACTTTCAGCTCAGATCAGAAGTCTCCAGTCTGCAATCAAAGGTTGATCAGTTGCAGGCTCAGATGTCAGAAGTTCTCCAGCTGTTGAAGTCAAAGCTCTGAATGTGTCTCTTCCTCACCCCTTTCTGGTGTTTTAGTGTCAAAGAGGGAGAGATTCATACATAGGGAGAGAGATTCATACAAAGGGGGAGAGATTTGTACAAAGGGGGAGAGAATAGAGGAAGGGGGAGAAAGAAAATTATTTTCTGGTGTACTCAAGGCTTGTTCTATTTCTGATTCTTCTGCCTTGATTACAAGTAATACTAAGTCTTATTTTGCTCATTTTACTCTGATGCTGAAATACTTCAGTGTGCCAAGTGTGTTGCTCTGATGCATATGTCCAATGCTCTGATGCATAGGTCTAGACTATTTTTGCTCGATTACTCTGCTTGCTCTAATTTATATACTCATGATTAATCCTATGCTCTGATTCATGACTAGCCTATGCTCATTGACTTATGCTCTGATTCACATATTCATATTAAACATATGCTCTGATTCACATATTCATGTTAGAGCTCTCGCTCTGATATATATGCCCATTGGCACTCTGATACATATGACCAATAATTTGTCTGGCTCTGATACATATATCCATAGTGAATCTGCTCTCTAATATTCTCATATGCTCTAAGATATATATTCAGATGCTCTGACACATTTTCATATGCTCTGGTCCTTGCAAATGCATCAAGAGAAAAATATTTTGGTTCAGTTCATTATTCTCTGATACACTTATTGTTCTGAACTGATAAGAGTGTAAGTTGTAAGAAAATGCTGCCCATGTCCAAAAATCATAATCTGTGCATTGGCAAGTTAAAAACAAATCTCTTGTGCACAGCTTCAGGGGGAGTGTATTCTCTACAACCTGCACATATACCTTCTATTCAAATTGATATGCGAATTTGTTGAATGGGTTGCCACTAACTACCAAAAAGGGGGAGATTGAAAGAGCATCTAGGCCCCAAGTTGGTTTTGATGGTTAATGGCAACTCAAACTGGAATCTAACGTTTATAGTGAGTGTAAGCAGGTTTGTAGGTTCCAGGAAGAAGGGTCATCAAGGAAAGGATGACCACCAAAAAGGGTACAAGGATGGTTTCCAGGACTAAGGAATGGCTGTGCTAGGCAGCTGTGCCACAGCTGTGAAGAAGCCGGTGCTGTGCAAGGAGTTGCAAGCAAGGTGATGGTGGTTTGATGCGTCAAGGACCGTGACTACAGTTGGTGGGCAGGTAAAGCCTAAATTTGCTAGTTTCCTTGAGTCCCTAGGAAAAGCCTGTACTATCAAGAGGGATGAAGCAGTGATGATCTGTGGAGGTTCTAGTTGCTCAATGCTCAGGATGTTGGACAGTGGCACTAATGCTTTGAGGTTAATGGCCCTGTGTTAGCAGTTTTGCATAAGTATGAATCTGGTTGGAGCTGGCACTCTGCAGTGCTAGCAGTAGAAAACCCTACGGGTTAGAGTCACCGGTGTGACACAGTGGTGTCACAGGTGGTCTAATGCTCTATGACTCAGGTACATCTCTGTACCAGGGGAGAGCTTGTAAACGCTAAGGAACCTGTGCTGCGATAGCTTGTCTGCTGAGTCGGAGGGCTGTTGGAGGTTCTCTCCTTATAGGTTTCAGAGAGTGTGTGCGCTGAGGGCATGTCATGTGCCAAGACCGGGCTGAGCAGTGCGGCTGTGTCAGTTTAGGGTTTACCTGTGTGTGCTACCAGTGACACAGGTATCGGTCTGCTTGAGCCGGTTATAGTTGGGCGGAGTGATTGGCTGTGTCACCGGTGGCTGACACCGGTGATTCACTTAATCCTACGTGGCAACAGTGTAATGGTCAAGTGCTTGTGAACCCTATATATAGGGGACCAGGGGAGGTCTTCGATCTCAACCAATGAGCCAATCAGTAACTCACATTCGACCATTGCAAAGCCTCTTTCCACCGAACGAAAGCCAAGTTTCGTAAGTGTCAGTTCGGGAAGGGTTAGAGTTCTTGAGCAAAGAGCATTGGTTCCTCCAAGAGTTGTTACTGCTGAATCTATTACTCTTGGAGTGTCTACTCCTAGACGGGCGTAGGAGTTGCTGGTACCACCCAAGCTTGTGTGGGCTGGACCAGTAGTCTGTGAGGGTGACTGAAGTCTACCTGCTGCAAGCAAAATGACTTCCACAAGCAAAGGAAGAGGCCTAAGATCAGTTACTCGGAGAACAAGCACGATTCAGTGCTGGCGATCTGTTCGGAGTAGCCTCTCCAATGGAGACGTACCACTCTGCAAAGAGCTGGGAACTTCGGTGAAAAACACTCTGTCTCCTGAGTACTTGTTGTTTTACTCCTTGCTTCTTGCTATATCTATTTGCTTATATACTCATATAGATATTCTGTTTATCTGCTTAGATCACCTTTACACCTGTGTCTTGTTAGCTATCTCACAGTTGGTATAGATCGTATCTCACACCTGTGTCAGCTACCTATTACATAGATACCTTGATTGCTTATCATTTTGCTAAGTCATTAGCCCACCTGTGCTAGGCACCTGTGTGACAGCTGCATGCTAATTTACACATCACAACTTACCTGTGTCACTCACCTGTCATACAGCTAGCTAATCCTTGCTTCTGCATAAGGCTTAATCTAAACAATCTAGTTAAAAGAAGTAATTTTTTGTTAGCCTCCTATTCACCCCCCTCTAGTCGGCATCTGAGGTCCTTTCAACTAGGAACCAAATCAACAATCCTCTTGATTGAATGCCACGTTTACCACTCGGAGGCACGCGCCGATCCGTACAATTCACAAGGAAGAGTAAGGCCTAGGGTGGAACTCCAAATCTAGAGGGTTGAAACCCTAGATTTGGAGCAAAGCTCAACTATTAGCCTAAACAAGTCTACCCTAACAACAGGAGGTGAGGAGTATTCATAGTCTAACCTCTAACCCTAGGTTTAGTTGGGCCGAAACCCGTTTACAAGGCCCATTGGCCTGATTAACCCACTCGCAGGCGGAATCTCAGAGATTCCGAGTTGGAAGTCGGAGACTCCGACTTTGGTGTCTGGACTCGGCTTCAGTGGACATCCGGAGGATTCCTGGACCCTCCAACTTGTGCTTGGGTGCGAGGCTCTGAGAATCTCGGAGTCTCCGGGATGATGTTGGAGACTCTGAGAACGGCTTCTGGACTGACTCGGTGGCTCACCCAGAGGCTCTAGCAATGGTTGCTGGGCAGCTCCTGTAGGAATCTCGAAGACTCTGACATTGGGGTTGGAGACTCTGAGTTTTGCTGTTTCAACCTGTAGCTTCTCAACTTGTTGCTCCTTTGCTCCTTTGCCTTCGCATCACTAGGACCTCCAAACCTAAGAAAGCAAAACATAGGAACATAAAGTAGCATGCCATTCTTAGTAGGATTAGATGGACACGTGCAAAGGAGAAGATTCACCTTTTCATGCCATGTCTTGGCAACATATGATCCAACACATGTGTCGCTTGGATTTGAATAGCTTGATAGAGTGTTGTCCATGGCGATGTCCGCATCACCTATGCTCACACTCTTTCTTATCATGAATACCGTAAGATCAGCGGTTTACCAATCATCGACAGATGGTGCCAACCGTGGGGACCTCTTCGGTAGATTTCGTCAAATCAATGCTAGGATCGTCACGAGATCTGATGGGATCCATACAAAGATCCGGTTTCTCGGATGAAGGGCTCTGTGACAACTTTGCCCCTCTATCTGATCAGGAGCTGATGACCAAACGAGTGGATCTCGACAACTTTTACCCTGATGATGAGTAAGACAGCGACGTGAATCACTTTAGGAACAAGTGTGCCAGGGCCTTCGGTGTTGATTTAGATCACCCAAAGACACTAGAGCAGGCGATTTAAGCCCGATATCGGGATTATCCCCTACAGCTTCCAATCACCTAGCTGATCGAGACTGATCTCTGGAGATCTCCTCTGGTAACAGGGTCATGATGGATCTAGACTACACATCGAGTGGAGTCGGTTCCGGAGAAGTCTTCGTTATCAGAAGCGATAATGAAGATCCATTGAACTCTGCTCAGGATAACGTCTTAGCTAATCCTAACCCGCCAAACGGAGATCAACCCCCACAACAACCATCAGCAGCATCTCAGGATCAGGCGCCTAGGCGGTCAGATTCTGTCATTCATTGATAAGGGGCAGAACTCTAGGCATCGAGGACCGCTCACACACTCTCTGATGTCTGACATCAGCTCAGGCAGCCTCCAATAACTAACCTCGCTACACTTAATAGTAGGAAGTGGTCACAGGACATGGAGGTTGGGCTTTTGCAAGCCCAGGCGCAGGCTGAATCTTCTCGAGTACTGGCAGTAGCCAACAGCTCCAACCGAGGAAGGAATCCATCCCAACCAATTGGAGATGAATCAAATCGAGAAGGAAGAGTTCCTATGAACTGGATTTCCCAGGAATCCAACTAATCTGAGGTCACCTGATCCGAGACCTACGCGATGAACTCGACCAACATAGGTACTCAAAGGCCCTACCAGAGCATTCTTCTAGTCGGAACACTTCCTGACGTCGCTATCGGAGTCGAGATCGATCTCCTACTCCGGTCAGCAGAGAATTCGTATCTTCTCAGAGAGCCGTCAATGGATGCTAAGCTTTTACACCAAAACTCAGAAGGGTGCACTAGCCATCCAGGTTTAAACCTGGATCAACAGAGAAGTACGACGAGACAACAAACCCAGCTGAGTTCTTGCAGATTTACACCAGAACTATCGAGACCACTGGAGGTAACTAGAAGGTCATGTTCAACTACCTTCCCACTACCCTCAAGGGGCCAATGAGAACATGGTTGACTAATCTGTAGCCGGGAACGATCCGCTCGTGGGAGTAGCTTTGTATTCCAAGGAAATTTCCAGGGCACGTATGTTTGTCCTGGCAAAACATATGATCTCTTCCGATTCACACAGTAGAAGGACGAGGGTCTGCGCGAGTTCATCTGATGCTTCAGTAGCATCGCAACACCATACGTAATCCGAGCACTTATTCGTGGTGGTATAAATCATAGATGCATAGAAGATCTCACATGAATCCTCCGAAGACGGTCGCGCAACTGATGGATATCACCAACAAGGCTACCAATGCTGAGGTGGCATTGATGTTCATTAAGGGACAAGAACGAGGCAAACACCGTTCACCACTCAGTGCAGATGGCGAGTCATCAAAGAACAAGCGTAAGAAGAAAATCTTCAAAGGGAGTGGAGAGAAGAGATCGAAGATAGGGAAGTCATGGTGAACTTAACTGGGTTAAGGATAAGCAACTAACGATAGTCGAGCAGACAAAAAAGGTATGTTGTGATTTCCACCAAACCGACATGCACTACCTCCATCAACGCCGGCTTTTCAAGAAATATGTCAAGGCTGAGACCGAGAAGCTCCAAGGGAAGGTCCTGCAAGTAGCAAGCAATAGTCGAGATTCCAGTTCTGGCCCAAGGAGAAGAAAGAACGGTCAACCTTACATTTGGGGGCTCAGCTTCTTACGAGATCAAAAAGCAGTACAAAATGGTGGCTCGAGAGGTTTTAGCGACAATTCCTCGAATCCATCAAATGGTCAAGTGGTCGGATGTGAAAATCTCCTTTGACTAGACTGACTGCCCTCAGAACTACGTTCGACCAGGATGGTATCCCGAGTACTCATAGACGGAGGAAGTTCTCTAAACATCCTTTTCACCAGCGCACTCGACACAGTGCAAATTCCTCGCTTCGCTATCAAGACGGTGACTCAAGCTTCCATGGTATTGTCCCTAGGTCCTTGGCTACTCTGATTGGCCAAATCACGCTCTTTGTGACCTTTGGAAAGCTAGATAACTTTCAAATGGAGAAGGTTTTGTTTGATGTAGTTGATTTCGAGACAGCTTACAATGCTATCTTAGGACGACTGACTCTCGCTAAATTCATGGCCGCTGTGGGATATGTTTATAGTATGTAAAAGTTCCTGCGCCAAGGGGTGTCATCATGGTAAGGGGCTCAGACTGGACTACACTATGACAAGAATAGTCTAGACTTAGCTGAGCAGCACCAAGTAGATAAAGAAATCAAGCACTCGAGGCCCTAGACGACCATGAAATCCCATGGCGAAGTCAAGACTATTCCTCTGGACCCAGCGGAGCCAGCAAGATAATTTGGATTGGCTCTAACCTGAGCCAGAAATAGGAACTCGAGCTCGAACGTATTCGTATGGAAACTATCTTACATGCCTGGAATCCCCAGGGAGGTGATCGAGCACAGGCTGGCAGTTCGTCCCGATGCCAAGCCAGTCAAACAAAAGCTCTAGCGGTTCGCTCCTGACCGGAAGGAAGCCATCAAAGTAGAGATCGAGAAGCTTTTGAAGGCTGGATTCATCCGAGAAGTCAAACACCTTAAGTGGCTTGCTAATCCCGTCATGGTCAGAAAAGCTAAAGGAAAGTGAAGCATGTGTGTAGACTCCACAGATCTTAATAAAGCTTGTCCTAAGGACACTTTTCCTCTACCTAGAATAGATCAGATAGTAGACTCCACCTCTGGATGTGACTATCTAAGCCTTCTCGATGCATATTCAGGTTACCACCAGATAAGCATGTGTCAAGAAGATGAGGAGAAAACCTCCTCTGTAACTCCCTTCGGTGTATTTTGTTATCCAAAAATGCCTGTTGGGTTGAAAAACGCTAGCGCCACGTATCAACATGGAATGCAACTAGCCCTCCACAGCCAGATCGGTTGAAACATTGAAGCCTATGTAGACGACCTTGTCATGAAAACAAAGAAAAAGGAAGAGCTACTCTCGGACCTGCTCGAGACACAAATCTATGCAGAAACCAGATCATCTGAACCCCGAGAAATGCGCTTTTGGAGTCAACGTCAGAAAACTACTTGGTTTCTTAGTACCTCATGAGGAAATGAAGCTAACCCTGAGAAGATCCGGGCCATAGGTGAAGTGAAATCTCCGACATCAGTACGAGAGGTACAGAGGCTAACAGGATGCATGACGGCACTCAGCCGTTTCATCTCTCGACTCGGAGATCGAGGGCACCCTTTTTTCAAACTCCTACGACGACACAATGGATGGAGGAATTAGAAAAGGCATTTCAAGATCTCAAGAACTATTTTTTGACCCCACCTGTGCTAGTCACTCCCGACCCAGAACATAGCGACCGGACCATAGGCAGTAAACGGTGTATTGGTAGTGGAACGAGGAGACCCCAACAAGTGAGAAAAGATCTAGAAACTATATCTACTATGTCAGCGGAGTCCTTCATGGACCCAAAGAACGCTACCCCTAAGTACAAAAGTTTTTTTACACAGTGTTGACTATCTCCCACAAACTATGACATTACTTCCAAGCTCATAAGATCACAGTTCCATCTACCTTTCCACTCGGTGACATCCTCCACAACAAAGATGCCATTGGAAGGATAGACAAGTGGGTCAAACTAGGAGAGTTTGACATCCGCTTTGTTCCATGAACTGCAATCAAATTGCATGTACTTGCAGACTTTGTCGCCGAGTGGTCCGAGCCCGAGCAACCTAACAACCCCCTCACCAACAACGTTGAAGTGTGGACTTTGCACTTTGACAGGTCGTTGACACTCAATGCCTCGGGGCTGGGATAGTATTAACTTCATCGATAGGAGAATACCTGCAATACATATTGGAGATCGACTTCCTGGCTACCAATAGCATGGTCGAGTACGAAGGTTTGCTTGCTGGTCTACGAGTAGCTTTTGCAATTGGCATTCATCGCCTTCTCGTGAGTGGAGACTCACAGTTGGTGGTAAAGCAAGTTAGCAAGAAGTGTCAAACCTCGGATCAAACCATGGAAACTTACCTTGTAGAGGTGAGGAAGCTGGAGAAGAAATTCATCAGACTCAAAGTACGGTATACCCCAAGGAAGGACAACTGCTGAGCCGATAGTCTTGCCCGCCTGACATCCTCACGATCTCCATGTCCACCTAAGACCTTTGTAGAAAGGCTCTCGACGCCGTCCATAGCTTTGGCAGATGACAAGGTTGATTCTGCGACGTCTGTAGAGGCTATGGCTAAAGGAATGGTGGATCAAGAGCCCTGTAACCATTCAAGAACGTCACTAGGTATTGACGCTCCAAGGGGAGTGGCGAGTCAACTCATAGCTCCTCTCAATTATGAAGATACGTGGATGCCTCCCATCCGCATGTACCTTCAGAATCGAACAATACTGGAGGATGATGCGCTATCCGAGAAAATTTCCCGTAGGGCCCAGATGTTTACGCTAGTCGATGGGGTCCTCTAATTGTAGAGGAGCCCATGGAGTGCTGTAACATCCTGATTTTCAGAGCTTTTCAAAATCTTTTTATCAAAAGTCAGAGCTAGAAAATTTTATTTTTTATTCTTGAATTAATTAAAGCTTAATTGGAATTTCACAAATTAGACCAGAGTTAATTTAAATTAATCTAACTTGAATTGGATTGGCTTTTCAATTTGGAATATGTTTCCTGGAGTTTTCTTAGAACTTTCAGAGTTCGTTTGGTATTTAATCAAATTTGGTTGTTTTTTATTATTATTTTGGTTTTCTCCTTCTCTCTTTGTCCGCGCCGTCCCAGCCCATCTCCACTCAGCACCCGGCCGCCTCATCCCTCCACCTCTTCCCCACTCCCCCACACTCTTTTTCCATGAAACCCTAGCCCCCACACCCTCCAAACAGCCACCACCCCCTTTTGCCTCCCGTGCAGTTTCTTAACAACACATATCGCCTCAGTATTTTTTCAATTCCTGTGACCTCGAACTTATTTTGGTAAATCCCTTTGGTGAGATTTTGTATAATATTTCTCTCTACCTCTGTAAAAAATTTGGTGAAGATCCAATGGTGCGATCACCAGGAAATCTCCAAATACTAACGTGCTGTTTGCACCCAGTTATTCTGCACGTGCATCTAGATTGGAACGACGCCCTCATTGGCTCGGACCTCTTTTCCAAGATCCATTTGATGGAATCATGAATGATGTTGTCAAGATCGTCTCTACAAAATTTGAAGGAAATCCAATGGACCAATCTCCAGGAAATCAAGTTTCTTCGTGCTGCTATTCGTGTGTAGATTTGACTGCGCGAACGGTACAGCAGCATTATCACCTCTTTCCCTGTTGATCCGTTGAGTCTTTGAAGAATCCCTTTGGTGAAGTTGTGCCTTAGATATCTATGAACATCTCTATAAATTTTTACTTTCATCCATATAGCCGTTTGTCAGGAATTGATCCATCTCCGACGTGCTATCCGCGGATGTCCAGATTCAATCTATAGAACGTCTAACTTGTCTGATCTTTTTCTGTTGACTCGGTAAGAATTCTCCAAAACCCTTTGGTAGGATTGTACCTCTATGTGTCTAGTTTCTAACCCAATTGGCGGATTGTGATTTCGTTGAGCGAGCATTGCGCAGCATCAAAAATCCTCCGGTCTGTCCAGAACAGATCTATGTCCAATTCCGACCGTATCGTGTTGCGAATGTCGCCACCATTAATCTATCCAAAATCACCCGCATCACCATATGTTCATCTCTAATATTTTCATTATTGTTTGATTACTAAATTAAATAATATGTTATGTTACCCTTTAGTTTCATATAGTTACATGTATGATTGTTTTATACTTCTTTCTTTCCCTTTATATGATGTTCATGCTTAAGAGTTTCCATCATGTTGATCAATTATGTTTAGTTAATTAATAGGTGTATCCATGTTCATATAGCAACATATTGCATGTTTATATAATTGAATATAATATGCATATATGCAAATAGTTCTATTTTAATAGCCATTAGACATGAGTTGGTTCGACATGTTAGTTTGATCTTATTTGTATCACGAGTAAAGTTGTTCTTGTCTAATGAGATTCATATTGCATGATCATATGCCTGTACACATATAGTGTGTGAAGCATAGGTATAACAAAATTTAACATTTGCAAATAACTTATAATACTATATAATACTAAGCATAATCTTTGCTAAACTTATATTAATATGACCTACTCCATGTTAGTTAATCCTTGTATAATGTATGCCTGTTAGCACACACCAGATTGTTATTGCATGTGGCACATGATTACTCATTAGCATGTTAATATATTTAACCACACGTGATGAATGTTTACTAAGCATGTTAGGATTGCCATGTCACCGTGTTTATAAAGTTGTGCATATATATACATAGCCCATTCTATGTTTTGGATAATAATTTGCTGTGAATTGGTTTAGCACATTATTTTACTCTTGTTTATATTTTAATTATTTATTTAAACACAGCTAAGTTGTACATGTTCATCATGATTTGATGTTGCATAATCATGTAGTTACATATAGTTATGTGTACGTACATATATAATTGGACTTAATATTGTTGACAGTCTACATGTTGGAATGATAATCCCTTCCTGAATTATTATTATTTAATCACATCGTATGTTAGTTGATGGACATATAATATGTATGTACTAGTATGCATAACTTGATATCTTATGTTACACTTCCATAAGGTGGTGTATACTCACACATACATGGTTAACCTTTAGGTATTGAATATATGTTACTAATAATCATTCTTTACTAAAATATTGTTATTGTTATGTGTAGTATGTGTAGGTTGATTGCTGTATTGTATACACACAATAGCATGAGCAGAGTTAATGTTATGTCATAGATTGCATATATGCATGATGCATGTGATGTAGATGCTAGTTGTTATTTGGTCATATAATTTAATCACCGTTTGTATTATTAATGATTGTTATTAGATTGTAACTGCATGATTATATGTTTGGTGCTATGCTATGCCTTGCCTAATTTCTATTTCATGCCTAGTCTATCTAGTTTGTTAGATGATGTTTAATTATATGTTGCATGGTAGTTCATATAGATTGTCATGTCATCTATTATCATTTCTAACCGACTAGCATGCCAGGACCTTGCTTGTGTACTAGTACGATAGGTTATGCTTATTTTACTAGTATGTCGGGTTTCCATGTTTAATCATATGGTTGTGCTATTGTTGTCATCAACCATGTCCTGTTTCCAGTTGCACATCTATCACTATCTCGCATGTGGATTAACTTGAGTCATTTGACATGCAAATTCTATCCTCCATAAATCTATCCTTTTTCCAGAATGATCTGATCCCGAAGACCATCTTTCGAGTACATGTACCCTATCTGATTGAGATATATAATCTCACACTTCCTAGTTGTCTTTCGACAATCCTATTCCTTCGCCTTTGTCCTTTGACACCTATCCAACCTTGCTAGCCCTATTCTTCTGGTATTTCCATTTGATATTTAATTTGGATTTATATTTATTTACCTTGCACTTTATTGCTGTTGCGACGAATAGGAAGTAGCAAAGTTGGGTAAGGACAAGTTCCTACAGAAGAAGACCAACTTGTCAACGAAGGCATGCCCCCTCTTCTTGATCATGTTGATCCTATATTTTCAAATTCATTATATTTTATTGTTTATATACATGCATGCCGTTTTATTCCAGTAGCTGGCGTGTCGATTGACACACCATTACCTTTCTGCTTGTTGCCGTTTACTTGATACCCTGAGTAGATTAATATGTTATTATTTCTAAATAGAGTAGAGAAATGCTTAGCCATGCTTAAATATATCCTTATGATGTTTTGATTTGCCTCTTCAGAAGAATGATCTTTGGATCGATGATCCTTGATACTGAAACTTGTTGTTGAGCTCGCTGAGCTAGGGCCCGATGCCCGTTGTTTTCTCTCTCTATTCTTCCAAATTCTACTCTGGGTGAAACTTACCATCAAAAATGGTGCGGGCGACAGCTGAATCAATGTTGAAGGAGCATATGGTTGTCCTACCCGCAGAAGGCCAGTTTAAAGGAACCATTGGTCGTCCGTACCGCTTAAGGCCGAAGTCTTGAAGTTGGAGAACTGTGACAACAGTACAACCACATGCTATATGGGCACTGGCTTGGTCAAGTAGGTTAGTCAGCCTTTGGTGCTGATGTTGCCGTATCACAGAAGGGGTGGACGTAGCTATGAGGACCCTCGGCACAGATGGGGGGACTGGAGTGTGGGGATGTACTCTCAACTCCGGGCCAGACCCGGTGGGCATGTCACACCTTAGGGGGATCTAGCTAAAAGACCTCGTCACGGTCACCCTGCCGAAACACCGATGGGCATGTGTACAAGCCTGCGCAGCTTGGCATAAGGGGATGATCGTGTCATGTGGGTAAAGTGTACAGACTCTGCAGAGTAATAAAACTAATCGATTAGCCGTATCCACGGTAATGGATGACACAAGACTCATTCTTGATAAAAAGGACCTGTCTTTCTCTCCCTTGCTAATTCCCTCTACCCCAGTTCTGGAAATGTGAAAAGGTGACTGCAACCTATGGACGAGTTTAGGCCGGATGCCTTACTCGCATGTGTTGGTCGTGAACCCTCACATTTATGAGAAACACCCCTGATAATAAAACTGGTTTTCATCAAAATGATGCTTTCGAAATTACTGTACTATTACAACTAAAACTGCTTTTATGCAAAAGAGCCATAAAACCCTTCCTTTGTTTAAGCCTGCACGTAGTCGTAGGCTTGCTAATGAGGGGGCACGCTGGGTACGTGAAGTACTCATCGAGCATGTTGTTTGCTGGACATGTTAAGATATCTAGGAGGATGATGAAGACTATGAGGTATCTTCTACGTCAATGCTGAGATTTTGGTCACGTGGCCTCCGTCGACTGCCTGTGGTTGAGATGGAGATATCTACGCTTTATTTTTTGCTGTGTTCTGAATGGTAAGGGACATAAGTCCTAGTTACTTTATTTAGTCATATCGCTGCTATAACTCAATTGTTTATATTTCTAAAATGTTTCGTGATGTGTGCAGTGATATCAATTCACCTGTGTTCATCAGCTTGATCCTGGACTGATGAGGAGATACATAGGAAGGGTCTGGAAGTTAAGTCTGGATCCTCACAAGTGCTTATACAGTGCATCACTCGAAATCAGGGTAATGAACTACTCGTGGAGATCCATGGAGGGATGTGCGGGGCACATGCATCTTTCCAAACCCTAGTTGGACAGGCTTTTAGACAAGTATTCTATTGGCCGATAGCTCTCTGTGATGCGAGCGAGTTAGTTACGCACCACTATCAGGGTAATTTCTCCACTAGGTTTGGTGTCTCGAGTAGGATCATCACTGAGAACAACACTTAGTTCTCAAGCATGGGCTTCATCGACTACTGTGAAGAACTCGGCACCAAGATCTGTTTTGCATCTACGGCTCATCCACAGAGCAACGAGAGGTCGAGCATGCGAACGGTCCCATATTACAAGGCTTGAAGACCCGCATTCTTGACCACTTATCAGTCCACACAAAGGCATGGGCCCTCGAGTTACCATCAGTGTTATGGGCACTCCGGACCATCGCCAGTTGGGCTACAGGTGAAACTCTTTTTTTCTTAGTTTACGAAGCTGAAGCCATGCTTCCCTACAAACTAAAACTCAAATCTCCTTGCGTCGAGTTGTTCACTGACAAGGACGAGCCCCTCTGATGAGAGGATGACCTCAATGGCATTGAGGAAAAAAGGACTCAAGCGCTGGTGCGATTAGCCAAGTACCAACAAAACCTCAGATGCTACTACGACCAACATGTCTACGGGCGCACCCTACGGCTCGTTCAAAACCAGAGCAACAACAACAAGCTATCTTCAAAGTGGGAAGGTCCCTACAAGGTGGTCGAGGCCTTCCAACCAGGGTCGTTCAAGTTAGCTATGGAGGATGGTCTTGTCCTCACTAATTCCTAAAACATCGACCAGCTCCGGAAGTTCTATGTGTAAGTACCAAGAGTAAGTTCACACAGCTGTTGCACATTTCGACTTTAAAGTCACTCGGACTATTTCCTACCTCCATATCTGGTGCTCACACCAAAGCCTAGCACCCTACGACGGGCACTTCAGTGATAAGTCACTCTGGGTACCTCTACCTAGTACGCGTTCCCGAATACGCCTTGGCAAGGACATAACAGGACCAAGGGGAGAGTACAGAAGTATCCACGACCATAAGGGCAAGATGGTACACATTCTTTATCTTTTATTTTCTATCCATTATCATTTTGATCCTTTCTTTTATTTGACTGCCTATCTGAGACTCCTTCTCGAATAACCAGTCAGGGGCTAGATAGGTGCCTGATATCAAGAAGTTAACAATGGTATATGACACGAGTACCGACGACTCACTCCTCGCGAAGGGAAATGGTTTTGAGCTGCATTCTCATGGGACTCAAGGAAAGCCCTTTATCGTGTCTACAAGTGTCAGGAAGCCATTGAGCCCCCCATTTAACCTAGACCTAAGGTCTGGCCAACCAAAATTCCCGACTAGTAGTGACATTCCCCTACTTGGGGCGAGGAGAGGGTAGGAAGTACGGACGTTATACGTTGGTGGGATCATCTGGTATCATGCCCTCAACATAACCTACCGGCCGGCTTGAACAGAAGAAATTTTGGATAAGTGCTCAGGCTTCACCAGAAACAAGATGTCTAGATCCACCACAACTCATTGCACGAGCGACTATGTTTCTTCTCCTGAGAAAGGAAGAGGTTCCGAGCTACGGTCTTGCGGGACCCCTTGTCATGTCTACAAGTGTTGGGGAGCCATTAAGCCCCCCACTTGACCTAGAACTAAGGGCTGGGTGACCGAACTCCCCGACTGGCAGCAACGTTCCTTGACATAGACTGAGAAGAGAAGCTAAAAAACTAAGTGTGAAAGTTGTCGTAACCAATCGGCACCTTTGTGTTCGATAAGCCTTGTCATACAGTCATTACATACAGGTCTTTCAGATAAATGCTCAGAGATTAACACAAAAACATAAGTTCTTTATTCAGTAGGTGGGGCATCATCAGGTACATCAAGTCTTTTTACAAAGACCTAGGCCGCATCTACCATCATCAACACCACCTGATCGGTCTCCGCGGCGTCCTTCCCTGGGAGGTCATCTCGGAGAATTCCGACATCCAACATGGGGTAGTAGGCCTTGATAAGGGCCAGCGCCATTGCCACTACGTCCTTGGACCCTACTGAAGGTCCCAGGAGATGTGGGCAGCCACGGTCGGCTTGAAGTTGCTGAAAACCCGCGACAACTTTGTCACCTGACTGGCAGGGCTCCGTGGGTTGGACTGGGATCCCAACTTCTCCCAGGGCGGTGTCGAGAAGATCCAAGGCGGAGGTCAGGGTCCCCTCGAGGAAGGACACCCGTGACTCGGCCCTGGACAAGGATGACTGGGACTCCTTCAACTTGCCAGCCAGTCGGGTCTTCTCCAACTGAAGCTCTTCCTTCTCGCCCTCCAACTTGGCCTCTCGGGCCTCTACCAGTCTAGCTGCTCCTTTAGCCGCTGAACCTCCGAGTCAAGGGAGCTCCTACCAGTAGAGCATGCTACAAAAGGAGTACCATGTCAGTGTTTGATAAAAGAAAAATTATCTCTAACGGTTCTTCGAGTGTTTACCTCTGGGAGGGGGCCGATAAGCTTCATTGGGTTGAGACCGTTGTCGAGTAATGACTCAACTAGAGGATGCAGCTCTGAGAAGGAAGACCCTGCAACTGAAGGACACCCCACTGCCAAAGGCGGAGGAGCAACATTCTTGGCCGGGGGCTCGATGACCTTCCGAGCCAGGGACTTGGCAGACACCGAGGCTGAAGTCGGGCTAGCCACCATGACTCGTTCGACCATGGTTGGGCCAGAACCCTAGGCAGAGAAGTCATCCTCTAGCGCAGGATTGACCACTGCCTCAGGACTCTCTAACCTGCAACACGACAAGTTAGAACGCAAATCTCTCGGACTCGGCAAGAAGACTCAAAGAGAAGCCTCATCCCGATAATGCCGGACCCCCTCTTAACGGAAGGGCCAGCCTTGGTTTTATCTTGAGGAACACCTCCGAGTCCGAGGGGACTGCAAAAGAAGTTGACTAGGGTCAAAAAAGATCTATCTCGAGTACCAAGACCATGTGAGTTAAGGGTATCTGTCTTACCTCCCTGAGTTGAGTCTACATCACCTAAAGATTCCCAAGCGGCTGAGACCCTGGCTCAGGCCCCGCTTGATGAAGTTTTCTGCAATGTCCCACGCCGTCAGACCCTGTTCTTTGAGATCGGTGATGTCAAGAACCAATGTCCGGAGACGAGGGCTTAGATCTGGCTCCTCCGACCATGCCCCGGTCTGGTTTGGCGTAGCTCCCTAGTAGTTGATGCCTCCAGGAATAGGTGGCTGGCAATAGAACCACTTCTTGTGCCAATTCAACCACGAGCTCTTATCGGTGAAGTCAATGTACTCCGCCAACTTGCCCTCTTAGAGCCGGAGACTAGCGCCACTAATGACCTTGTTCGATATCCTCTTTAGGTTGTAGAAGTACCAAAAGAGGTTGAGGGGAGGGGTAGTTCTGAGATATGCCTCGCACAGATGCACGAAGATGCTCAGCATCACAATTGAGTTAGGATTGAGGTAGATGAGCACAATCCCATAGAACTGGAGCACGGCGAGGAAGAAGCCGGATGAAGGGAGAAAGAAGCCACACCAGAAGAAGTGCGTGAACACCACTATCCAGCCCACATCAGGCTTAGGGGTCTTCTGGCCACCAGCTGGCCAGAACATGACCCTGGGGAGTGACTCGACCATTTTGAGGCCCTCCAAGCTGTCTAGATACTTGGCGGTGATCTCTGAGTTCGCCCACGGGTCATTGTTGGTGGGGGATTTGCTCTTTCCACCAGCCTCTTTGTTGCCCATGGCTGACCCTGTCACTGGATTGGGGAATGCAGGTGAGAGGAAGAACATGACGGCGGCTAAGGTCTATGGAAGGCAGAGCGCTCAAGAGGTGGGAGATTCGGCAAGGGTGAAAAAACCATGTAGTGTCCTAGACCTCTTATATAGCTGAACCTGTGGTTCTCTAACTAGCCCTATGGCGGTTCCGACTCCTACTCGGGCCACGATCCCTGCGGTTACGTCCTGTCACATTTAGTGCATGCAATAACTTTCCATGCATGCGAGGGGATGGGCACGGGAAATGAGGACTTGATGGCACACGATCTCATCACATGCGCTGTGGTTCTCCTACGTCAGGAGGGATGGTTGCAGAAAAAGACACAAAGATTCTTTTACCACCATGAGAAATTTCCACCATGGCGATTCAAATTTTAGAAAACCCGCCAGAAAGACATGTGTCCCCAATCAACAGATCAAGATGACATCAGAAGAAAACCACCCAGAATTTCCACTGGATGCGAGATCGACTTGGGTGCTTCCGTGGCCACTCAGGCTTACTCGATATCCTAAGTAGAGGAGGATATTAGGATCCCGAGTAGATGAGCATCCTATTCAGAACCTAATGCGATTACTTGGAATATGCCCAATTAGGATGCTTTCCCTGATTAGGCTGATTGTCCTTAGAACTGTCAATGCCTTATTTCACGTACTGATGGGGGCTTGACGATGGGTAATACAATTCTACTGTATATGAAGACAATATCTGTATACAATGCCCTGGATTCCCGGAGCAGTTAATGTATTCATGTGGAACTCCAGGAGATAAGGAAACTATCCATAGGAAGTCAGATACCCCTTAAACAAGGGAGTCAATCCCTATGTTTAGGGACGATTGGAGTCCTAGTCAGATACGACTCCCTACCCGGTATGAGATACCCTCTATAAAAGGAACCAGAAGGACCTGTGGAGGAGGGAGGAAATTTGAGCTATTAAGTTGACATCAATCCCTAGAAGATAGTGCAAGGAGACTCCCGGCTAATTGTAGATCCCATCTAGGCTAGCCACTCTCTTTTTCCTTCTACTCTATTTTGAGGATCAATTTTATACACACATAGGATGTGGCACCTCAGCGTGGTTCGATAAGGCCCTAGGGGTCCTCTGCCCTCACACTTTCTTATCATGAATACCGTAAGATTGGCGGTTTACCAATTGTCGACAACATATTGCAGAGGAACGTGAGTACACACACACGGGAGAGAAAGTCTGGTCGCGCCGTCACTGTGTAGTCCATTCGAAGAATAAATGATAACAAACTATTTTGCTATTCAGCAGGCTAGATCATGCGCTCGTTGTCAGAAGCAGTAGCTCCACGTGTGGTCCTTTCCCTTTTGCTCCCTTTGCTGCCCTCTCTCATCCGCTTCCCCTCTGCTTGGCTAGGCCTCTACACCACTGCCACCTCCTGCTCTGGTGTCATCGTTGAGAGAATGAAGGACAAAAAAGAACAACATTCAATTGTTGTATTGCAACCTTTGCCACATAAGTTTAAATTTCAACCCAATCAATTACAACCTCCAATTGATAAGAACTCAACTTTAATTCAAGCATAACACATTTGACTTATAGAAAATCCAAATTTCAAACATTAAATCCACCAAATCTCAAATTTTCAATCAAATAATAAGAAAAATAATAATTTAGAAAAGAGTAACTCATAGTCAGTGAACTTGTCCCCCTTGCTCACTTTAATCATTGTACTTAGAAGAATAAAAATTACGATCATTAAGGTTGTAAAGAGGTCCAATGCAGTTAGTAGTTCATTTCCTCTACGTATGTGCTACGGTGTTTGTCTTGGTTAACGTTTCGCAAATGTCAACATGGTTGCAGGACCCACTTGTTAGTGAGCCAACGGTTGCCGTGGCTGGTGCAAACAACAAAACAAGTCGAGAACGGCACACTACTCCTCGGCAAGTATAAGCTCGACTTCAGCCGTGCATCCACCACCTCACCCCTTCTCTCCTGCCTCATCCTGCGCACAACTCAATGAATGTCATCATGAGCGCATGGCAACGGTGGAACAAACAAGCAGCACAGGCTCCTAGACACCATCCCCCTCGGTCTGCCACGTCAGCCATTGGACTCTATCATCCCCATGCGCTGCATGCCTCATGCTCCATCATATGGGGCTCGCCGTGCATTGGTTGTGCATGGGGCGATGCGAGATGCATCGTCACGCCCCCATGCTCCACAAGCACCACCCCTGCAGCAAGCGTCTCCTTTCCTAAGTGCCTCCATGCTCTATTAGCATAGACGAATGGCGCCATGGATGCAAAACTCATGCAGCGCTAGGCCAGGGGTGGCGGCACACCAAGAGGAGGGTGGAGGTGGAGATGGCCGTGCCGCCCGCTAGCAGTGAGCTCAAGTGAGCCCAATGGCCATGTTGACCCATGTGAACATTGACCCAAGACAAACACGATAGCAAATACGTAGAGGAAGTGAGATAGTGACTGTATCGAACTCCTTTAGCAACCTTAATGACCATAATTTACACATTGTTTAGTACAATGACTAAAGTGGGCATGGCGGATAAATTCAGTGACCATATTTAGAAAAAGTAAATACGAGCCCCCTGTTTCCTTTTGACAACGGGAGTGAGGCAGGATGGTGCTGAGCTCAGTGCATGTTGAGGGAGGATTGCGGAAGTGCGTGATGCTGTTGATGCTAAGCCTAATAACGGTTGCAGAGGGCGTTGCTAACCCTCACAGTGGTGGCACCGGCACATGATGGAGCAAGAGATGTGGTTGGCCTCTGACCATCGAGGAAGCTAGAGAGAGAGAGAGAGCCGATATGGTCTCATTCTCATGCTAAAGGGAAAGAGAAGCGGGCACCTGAGAGTTGATGGCTTGCAAGCGCACAGGATCAATTTTAACTTTTCTGATGAGAAAGAGTGTCAAAACCATAGAAGGCAATGATTAATCTCACTTGTTCCAAATCTGAAATCACAATAAAAATACTACAAAGTAATAGTCGAGATGTGCAACTACCTTTCTCGAATAGTTGTGAACCTGTAGGATGCAATAAACAATTAAAAGGTCAAATTACTTGAACTATAAAAATGAAAACTATTTTCGAAATTAATGAAAAATAAAAATATATTAAATACTCAAAGTGCTATGATAGGTTTTCTAAAAGCTAAAAATGAGGCATGAGGTATGTATGTTCACTAGTAGAAATCTTCAAGCAAGTAAATTCCAATTGCGAATCTGCAACAGTTAAATTCAAAGCTAGTATTTTTAGCAACAAGTAGAATGAAATTCTACCTTTGTCCAAACAAAAATTTGAGGCATACAGTAAGGCATGTGCTGGAGCAAGATTAATAAATTCATTGGTGAAATATGAAAAAGGAACACATGGTTGGCTGCTCTACCCATCCCCCATGCTTACCAACAAGTCGCATCACTAAGTGTCATTCATAACCAATTGTGGGAGTCTAGATTTGACTTCTAGACCCCCCTGTGTATCATCATCAGTCCAAGATCAAACTAATGAACACAGTTGAAATGATAATATTACCATATCAAGTTTAATACAATACAGTCTTGGGGATATAAGCCACATGACTTTAAACAGAGTAGTTGGTCACATGACCATTAAAACATAAAGCAACGAAAAGAAAGCGATAAATGGAAGGCTCTGTCTCAGCCACAGGCAGTCGACCGAGTGCATGCAACCTACTCCTCGAGATCATTATAGTAGTAATCTCCATCAGCATCTTCTGTAGCATAGTCATCTATACACCACCATAACAGAACATGTCAATGAGTACTACACATACTCAGCATGCCCTCTCATAGGGAACATCCTAAACCAAGGTACATGAAGCTTCAAAGGAAAGGTTTATGGCTCTTTTGCATAAAAATAGTTTTAGTTGAAATACTACAATGGATACGAAGGCAATTCTTTAACAAAAAGTAGTTTTAATATCAACAGTGTTTTTCCAACAGTGTACGGGTCCATGATCAGCACATGCGAGTAAGACATCCTGGCTTAACTCATCCATAGGTTCCAACCACCTATTCACATTTTAGAAATGGGTTAGATGGAAATAGGAAGGGTGGAGGATAGGTCTTTTTCATCATGAATGAGTCATGTGCAATCTGTGACCATGGATATGGCTAATTGATTAGTTTACTCTGCAGAGGTTGTACACTCACCCACACGACACAACTTTGCCTTGTTGCCACTAGCCGTTGCTAGCGTAGTACACACCCATCGGTGTACTGGCAGGGAGATCGTGACGAGATCTTTTAGCTAATATCCTCTCGATGTGACATGCCCACAGGGTCTGACACAGAGTTGAGAGTACGTCCCCACCCTCTTGCCTCCCATCTGTGTCAAGGTCATCGTAGCTACGTCCACCTTTCTCTGGTATAGTAATGTCAACACCAATGTTCGACTAACCTACTCAACCAAACCAGTGCCCATATAATATGTGGTTCTATTGTTTTCACATTTCTCGAATTCAAGGTTTCGGCTTATTCGATACAGGCAGCCAATTGCTCCTTCAAACCTGATCTAGCTACCACCTGCATCTTTTAGATGGTTAGTTTCACCCAGAGAAGAAGAGAAAGAATAGAGAGAGAGGGAAAATAAACGGGCATCGGACCTAGCTCAGCGAGCTCAACAGTAATTTTCAATCACAAATGTATTCGATCTGAAGATCATTCCTCTGAGAAGGCATTTCAAATGCATCCTAGGGATATATTAAGCATGGTTAAGCATTTCTCTACTCTATTCGGAATAAATTAAATAATCTACTCAAGATATCAAGTAAAGGCGACAAGCGGATAAGGTAAAGGTGCGTGGGAATAAAATAACATGCATGTTTATAAACAGTAAAGTAATAATGACTTCTAAAAATATGGGATCACGTATGATCAAGAAGAGGGGGCATGCCTTCGTTGTCTTGCTACTGATCTTCGAAATCTTCTCCTAGTTTGACTTCGTCACTCCCTACTCGTCCTACAAGAAATAGCGCAAGCAAATAAATAACAACCCAAATATTAAATTCCAAAATGCAATAAAAGAGGTCAGGAATTGGCGATGAGACAATTTGAGTGGAATGGAACGATGACACGAAGGCATCATCGTGTCAAAGATGAGAATGGGGTCCTAGAACTAGGACATGCTTAATATCAGTTTTCCAAAGAGAGGCCATAACCATATATAATAATAATAAATATTATGTAATATATCAGAGTAAGTAATTAGCTAATATGAGCTAACATGGTACATTGAATATTAATAACAAATAGTATTTTATTAATTTCTATGTTAACAAAATAATATCACCAATAATTATTTTATTCACAATATTTCTAAAGCACTTAGTTATTACTAGAGTTAATCCTAGCATATTAAGTACCACACAATTAATAAAGTGAACCCTAGGCATGATACTAGATAAAGACTCATCAATTAGGATTACTAACCCATATTTATTTCTGACATTATAATGTAATTACAAATAATCCTACCTAAGACAAGTTATGCAGTAGAGTTATAAACTATGTATGTAACCTAATCATATTAAATCAATATTAGGCTACACAGTGGTTAAACTATGTGTTAACCATTATTACAACAACATAAATTAATCAGTAAATAATAAGTATATGAACTATATGTATATACCATATGAAACTATAGCCCCCAGTGATATACTAATTATTAATATGGTCAAACAATGATAAAATGTTATCAAATTTACCAGGATGTTAAGACAACATAATATGTACTAAAAAATTTAATTCCAAAAATTGAAAATAGTTCTTATTTAAATAATTAAAATAGTGCTAAAAATAATTACATGAGAATTAAAGAAATATTCAGAGCACTTCCTACACATACTAGTAAGCTAGGAAAATTAAACACTTCCAAATTTATCATTCAGCACGAAGCTAGATCAAATTTAGTTAAAAATGACCCAAATTTGAGCATATTCATAATAATTCAAATTCCAGTGCACGGATTTGAAATCCGACCGCACCAATAGACTAATGGGGCTCTAATTGATCCATTTTACCACTAAAATTGGAGGCATGACTTGATTTGGATGAAGGTGAAGAGTTGGGAATGTAGAGAAACATGCAAGGACTTGATACGATTGATCGATCCCTTCACTGGCATGGAGAAGATGGCTACCAGAGAGAAAAAATAGAGAAGAGAGGGCTCACGGGTAGATGGCAGTGGGGCAACGGGTTCCACGAGGCTCCGGCGGTGTTCGGGAAACTCTGATAATGTGCGGCGAGGCTGCAACAACGCTCCGTCGATGCAAGACAACGGCTATGAAGGAGAGAGGGCGTGGGCTATGAAGAGAAGAGGAATGGAGAAAAGGAAGAAAGAGGAGGCAGCTGAGCAGTCGAGGACGTGGGCATCGTGTGGCCGGCGGTTGCCGCACCGTGCATGCCATGGCACTATGGCAACCTGCATCAGCGCATATGGCACAGTAGCACGCAGTGTGCTCAGCAACTGCTGGGGCCAGGTAGGGCGATGGCCCAGGCAGGAAGAGGCCTGGCGTGGCTAATGGGCTAGGGTGCGGGGCGTCCCAGGAGGGTAGGCGCTCGGCCCAGGACAAAAGGGGAGGCAAATGGCGGCTTGGGCCAGTGGTGACACAGGCAGAGAGGGGAGGCAGGGTAGGCTAGCCTAGGCTGGGCACGGGAGGAGTTGGGCTGTGTTGGCCTGGCTCACATGGGGAGGGAAGGCAGGCCGCGACGGCGAGAGGAGGTAGCTACCTGCCTGAGAAGGGAGGAGGGAAGTGGGCTACGGCCCACAACCAAGAGGAGTTTTTAGGGATTTTTCCAATTAATAAAATTGCAGAAAATCCAATTAAGCTCAAGGGGTTTAAAAATCAGAAAAAATCCTGTAAATACAATAGTGTTTAGATTCCAAATAAAATATTTCTAGGGGAAATCCAAAAGAATAAATGCTTATAAAACAATATATCTGTCTCTATAATATTTGAGCTAATTCAACTAATTCAATTAATCCGAACAAAATCCAAATAAAATACATTAAGATTTTCTTATATTATGTAACATCCTGGTAAAATAAAAAGTTTTGTTACACAAATTCATGAGATACAATCAAGTAAAACAAAGACATATCATGTATAATATTAGTCCCAAGCAAATAATGGATTACGCCAAAGATGTATGGTAATCATAATAACAACTGATGGCCCCAAAGATGGATGGTTAGCACACATAAATAGAGAATACTACATAGCTACTACTATACACCTCGTATCCTTGATGGACTACTCACACATCATGAAATTTGTAATAGCCCAAGTTCAAATAATGAATTAAGTTATGAAAAATTAGGTTGGAATAAAACTTTTGATCATCATTGCATCATCTCATGCATGGCACCAAAAGTTGTTCAAAATTAAAAGCATGTGAATCTCTTGAATTCATGCGGCATCAGCATTTAGTACAAATCAAGTTGTCACTTAATCCCACATGCATCTGAGATAACTTCAAATGAAACCAAATAATAATTGTTAAATGAATTCAAAGAGAATTATTAGAACTTAGTATTTGAATTAAGTGTCAGGGGTTCAAATTTTGTGAAAAGCCAGAGCTGTGGAATAATATCTCGGTGGTGATTTCCTTTATGGTTTGCCATAAAATTTATATATGATCTCTATATGGTAGGATGAACTCATATATGAACTTTCATGATTTATGAAGTCTAATCACCAGCCTATAGTTCAAACCCAAATTTAGGGCATATTCAAAATTTGAACCTATCAATGATTGGTAAACCACCGATCTTACGATAGTCGTGATCTAAAAGTTTTATAGAAGGGTAGGGACCTCTGGGACTGTCATCTAGCAGTACTGGGACACGGAAGGCAACAATTTTATATAGGTTCAGGCCTTCCTTGACCCTAAGTCCTATTGGTATATATTGAATATCGAGTAGAATACAAAGATTTGTTAGTATCCAAGCTATATGGGATCTAAACCTAGTCAGGAATCTCCTTGGGTTGATCTGCTAGAACTCGACTTCGTGGAAGTGATGGATCTTCTCTGGGGAGTCAAGTGGTGGATTGAGGCTCTAGAAGGGATAGGGCTTAATCGGCTTAAGGCTTTGGCTTCTTCTGGCTCTCACTAGATCTTGTTCTTCCTCGTAGGGTCTTGAGTCCTTTTATAGGGGGCACTCCAAGTTGTAGAAGACATGGACTCATCTCTGAGTAGGACTCTGTCATCCTTAAACATAGGGATAGAATTCATAGTTTAAGGGATGTCCCTACTCCTTACGGGGTTTTTCCTCATCCCCCGGAATCCTTTGCGGAAAACGTCAGCTGGTCCGGATATCCAGGGAATCTTATACGGATACTACCTTGCATACGGTATTAATATACTACTCATCATCAAACCCCCCATTAGCACATGAAATGAGACCTTGACAATTCGAAGGAAAATCCACCTAATCGGGAAAATCTCCAAATAGTCGATCTCCGAGTAGGTAACTCATAAGATTCTCCTAGTAGGTTGTGCCTTTACCCGGGACTATGTTGTTTCCTGAAGACTCTTCTCAGGATACCTAAGGCATTCAAGTAGTTCACGTGAACTTTATGAGCCAATTCATCCGAAAGAATCCTAGGTATCATTCTCTGATTTTATCTAGTCCGTAGATCATGAACACGTGTCTCGCTGGGGGATTTTCCAAAACTCGAATCGTCGCGATGGAAATTTTGCATGATTATGAAAAATATTTTCTCCTTTTTCTCTGCAACTGTGACGCTGAAGTGGGTAAAACACAGCGCGCTTGTCGGGGTCGTGTGTCTCGTCAGATCCCTGTTTTCCCATGCACGATGGCTCGCATGCGGGGAATGTAACTGTGTACCAACCCAAGTAAGGCTCAGAGCCATAAGAGATCCGGAACGCACTGGGGTTTCGCACGCTGGCCATTGTCTTCAACCTCTCGCGCACTCCGTTTCCTGCCTTCCAAGAGCCCTTCATCTTCTTCCCTTTCCTCTCCCACCGATCATGGCTGGAGCTCCAAGAACTTTTTCTTCGATGGATGATGGCTCTTGGGCGAGGTCACAGATGACCTCTGATCAGCTCGCGGCTTCAGAGGAACTCATCCTCATCCACTCGCAACATGGGGTCAAAATCGGCCCCATGGGGAATGAGAGATCCCCCTCACCCAAGCCGGAACGGTTGTTGATCTTCTCAGAATTCTTTCGTTGCGGATTCTTCATCTCCCCATCCTTGTTCCTGCTCGTCATGCTCTAGTTCTATAGGGTGGAGATCATCGATCTCAACCCGAATTCGTTAGTGATTTTTGAGTGTCTTCACACATCTGTGCGAAGCTTTCCTTGAGACTCGGCATCCCCTCGATCTCTTCAGGTACTTTACAACCTAAGGATGATTGGAAACAAAGTGGTCAGCAGCACAGGCTTTTGGCTCTGGGAAGGCAAAGCCGATGAGTACATCGACTTTGTTGGCAAAAGTTCCTGGTCGGGGTGGCACAAGATGTGGCGCTACTGCTGACCGCACGCTGCCAAAGGCATCGGCTTCTAGTGCACCGCGCCAGTCCAGGCTTCTAGTGCACCATGCTAGTCTGGTTGGATGAGACGGAGCTGAACCCCTGCCTCCATCGGCTGGCCAATGAGATCAAAGATCTCAAGGCCTGGGGTTTGACAGCGTGGGACGTTGCCACAGATTTCATCAAGCGCAGGCCATGTCCCTTGTAGGCTCGGGACACAGGCGCCTAGGAGACCATGTGCAACTTCTTCACCACCAAGGGATACAAGTTAGGTACCACTTGCTTCCTGTGGTTCTAGTACTCAAGATGAATGTGCTCTTATCTAGTCATCTCTTTCTTGATAGCCCTGAGTGAACCTGAGGTGATCACGAGGATGAAGGTCCTCTTTGAGAAGTCGCCCCCGTCCGGACGCCTTGGCTTCCCGTCGCTTCCCCTGTAGCTTCACCAGGAGCGGGAAGAGGTTCATGCGGTAAACCCTACTTTGTCAAATTTTTCCTTCTTCTCCAAGTAGTACTAATCACAATGATGCCTAGGTAACTTCTTCAGCGTGAAGGGCATGGGATCGCGGACCCTAAGGCTGGGAATTCCGATGCCTGGTCAGTCCCAGCCACGCCTGAGGACTCCCGGAGTCCGAGCTCGGAACCTACCAACGCTGGTGGTAAGGCCATTCCAACTCAAGACTCGGGACCTACAGCACCGCCCGACCCCTCCTTGAGGTCGCCTCCTTGAGTTCCTCTAGTAAGCCAGTTGGTCTTTTACTTAATAGTATTGATTATTAGTAGTGATTATCTGACTCGACCAGGTGTCGCTCCAGGAGGATCCCGCGGGGGCTATCGCTTGGTGGAGAAGGCTCCGACCAAGATGGAAACTGATGCTGCTAAGCCTGCCCCTTCTGAAGAGAAAATGGCGAGCCCTGCTGGGAGGAGACTCCTTAATCACTTGAAGAGGATGGGGTAACTTTTTTCTTCCTCTTGCTTGTTCTTCCCGAGTTCGGGAGATAAGACTAAAGCTTGTATCTGCAGGAACCCAAGTCCTCCAGCTACAGTTGATCCCTTGCTGGAGGATGACCTTGTCGCCCCGAGACCTAGTTCGACTACTACCTTAACACGCAGGTGGTCGTCGGCTCGGTTAATGATCCAGGCCCCGGTTGAGGACGTTGCTCCCCTAGCGGTGAAGGTGGCGCAGACTTCTCCTCAGGAGGAGTTTTCGCAGGCTCTCCACCCATTGGTTGAGGGGATCCTCGCCGATGGGGTTGACCCAAGGACACTTATCAGGGCCCTCGTAGAAGTAAGTACTCGAGGTACTTCTTTTCTTCGCGAGTTGGCGCTCTTCTTTTCTGTTGACTTGGTTGCTTTTTCTCAATGGGCCACGGCTAGGTGGGACTTCCCTGGCGCTGGGGTTCGGCAACTGAGAGTGTTGCAGGACCAGTCGGAGGCGTGGGCATCGAAACTGGAGCCCGAGATGTCAGTGCTCCTATCGAAATTGACCTGTCTTTCCAACCAACTAAAAGAGTCGGAGGGGAGCCTCTCCTGAGAAAGGGCACGAGCTTCCTTCCTAGAGGGGTAGTTCTCTTCCACCATGGACCTCCTCGAATCTGTCCTGTGGGAAGTTGGCGTGCCGGTCCAAGCTACCGAAGGTTTCACCGGTCGCCTGGCAGAGTAGAGCCGAGCTGCTAGTACCGTCAAGGAGACCATCGACACTCTCCTCATGAAGGAGCTTCACCAGACAGTGGAGGACACTCTCCTACCACTTATCAAGGCACGTGATCCGACGTTCAACATCGGGGTCGTCAATGACGACCTCCCCGGTCAGGACGAGGCGGAGTCCGACTGGCTCGTGTCGGTGATGACGGGGGTCGCCTGGGTCTTCATCGAGCGACTATATGTTGCAGGCGAAGATGCCCCTGCCTCATAAACAATCCCATGTTCATGCTGTAAATATGAACTAAGTCTTTTGTTAAAGTACTTGTATGATCGGTTGGTGAACCTTGTCGGATGCATGGGTGCTTGTAGGTTAGGACAACTTCCGCACTTCGTACCTTCGGCTTCCTTGTTTGGGTTATGACCGTTGCTACAAGTCAGGGAGTTCGATCAGCCAGCCCTTAGGTTTAGTTAGATGGGGGTCTCAGAGGCTTCCCGACATCTGTATACATGATAAGGGGCTTTCCTTCAATCCTCAAGACTGTAGCACATAATTATTTCTCCTTCCCAAGGAAGTGTGAGTACTTGTGCGACGAGTCATGCGAAATCTCTTGGCCCAAGTTCCAATAACATTTCACCATCTATCCAGGATGTTTTCTGTTCAAACCAGCTGAGGATTTTGCTGAGTGTGAGCTATCAGGAGATCTCGCTAACATGTAATGCTTGTACATTCTTCTCTTCCTTGCTCCTAGTCGGGGAACATTGCTACAAACTAGCAATTTCGGTCGGCCAGGCCTTAGGTATAGTCAAGTGGAGGACTCTGAGGCTCCCTGACACCTATAGACATGATAAGGGGCTTTCTTTAAGTCCCGCGAAGCAGCAGCACAGAGGCATTTTCTCTTTGCGAAGGTCGAGTCGTCGGTACGCACATTTGTACATCATTGTTAACTTCTGAATGCCACGTACTTATCCAGCCCCCAAGTGATTATTCGAGAAGGAATCTCAGACAGGCAGTCTAAAAAGATAGAAAGAATACATGACATCGAAAGTAGGAAAAAAGTAATAAAGACGTGTCCTCCTACCAAGTAGTCGTGAGTTGCGCCTAGTGTTCTCGTATCCATGTCATGACCTGCCAGAAGCATGATCGAGAGTGCGTGCTAGGCAGAGGTGCCCGGAGCGTCTTATCACCGACTTACCCGATAAATGGGTGCCTTGCTTAATGACTAGAGGAGGGAATAATGCATACACTTTGGTGACTCTAAGGCGTTGAGGGCAACACATGTGCGAACTTACTCTTAGTACTTAGACATAAAACTTCCGGAGTTGGGCGATGTTCCTAGTGTTAGTGAGGACTCATCCATCTTCCATTGCCATCTTAAACGAACCTAGCTGGGAGGCGTTGACCACTCTATAGGGGCCTTCCCACTTAACAGATAGCTTGTTGCTGCTATTGTGGTTCTGGATGTGTCATAGAATCAAGTCTCCCATCTGTAGGGTTCTGCCCCGCACGTGTCGTTCGTAATAGCGTCAGAGACCTTGCTGGTATTTGGCTGATCGCATTAGCACTTGAGTCCTTTTCTCCTCTATGGTGTTGAGGTTGTCCTCTCGTCGAGGGATTTCGTCCTTGTTAGCATATAGCTCGACTCGGGTGATTTGAGCCTCAGTTCACAGGGAAGCATGGCTTCGGCCCCGTAACTAAGACGAATGGGATTTCACCTATTGCATGACTAGTGGTGGTCCAAAGTGCCCATAAGACGGACGTAACTCACGGACCCATGCTTTTACGTGAACTGATAAGTGATCAAAGACAGGGGTCTTCATGCCTTGGAGGATGAGGCCATTGGCACACTCAACTTGTCCGTTGCTCTGTGGATGGGCTACAGAGGCATAACAATTGGGACTCGATGAAGTCCCCGCTGGAAAATTGGGTGCCATTGTAGGTAATAATCCTGCTTGGAACGCTAAATCTTGTGACTACATTCTTCATGACGAATCTTTTGGTGCCTTTCGATGTGATTTTTTTGTGACTGGCTCAGCTTTGATCCATGTAGTGAAGGTATCAATTGTGATGAAGAGGAACTTGTAGCCCCCGAGTGAGACCGAGAAGGGCCCAGAATATCTAGGCCCCATGTCATGAAGGGCTATGACAAGGGAATTGTTTGCAATGCTTGGGCGGGTTGATGAATGCGTCTGCTATGAAATTAGCACTGATGGCATCGCTTCACTAATTCGCTCGCATCATGGAGAGCTATTAGCCAATAGAATCCTTGTCTAAAGGCCTTTCCGACCAGGGCTCGAAAAGATGCATGTGCCCTACACACCCCTCCATGGATCTCTTCGAGTAGTTCATTACCCTGCGTCCGAGTGATGCACCGCATGAGCACTCTGTGAGATCCTCGGTAGTAGAGGACTCCATCCCCCAGGGAGTACATCCTGACGCATCTGGAAATCTACTTGGATAGTGCGTTGTCCTTGGTATTGTCCGATTGTGAAGTTACACGCAGATGGGTTCAATTCACGAATCTTCAAAATCAAGGGGAGTAACGAGTCGACCCATGACACCCCTTGGAGTGTCAATACTTGGTGACATCCTTGAATGGCAAGTAGGCTCTTGGTCCGCCATTCCTTTGGCCATGGCCTCGTTAGACTCGCAGCTTACTTAGGCTATGGATGGCGTCGAGATCCTTTCTACAAATGTCCCGGGTGGACATGGAGACCGTGAGGATGCCATGTGGGCAAGACTATTGGCTCGGCAGTTATCATTTCGAGGGATATATCGTACCTCGAGTCTAACAAACTTCTTCTCCAACTTCCTCACCTCCGCTAGGTAAGCCGCCATGGTTTGGTCTGAGGCCTTGTACTCCTTGCGCACTTACTTTGCTACTTGCTGTGAGTCCCCACTCACGAGTAGGCGGTGGATACCAAGTGCAGAAGTGACTCGGAGACCGGCCAGCAAACCCTCATACTCGGCTATGTTATTTCAAAGCCAGAAAATCAATGTACAACACATGTTGCAGACATTCTCTTGTTGGTGATGTCAAAATTATCCCAGCCCCCGCACCTTCAAGGGTTAAAGAACCGTCGAAGTGTAAAGTCCGTACCTCAATATTCTCGGCTGGTGAAGTGCTAGGGTTGTTAGGCTCGGACCACTCGACGATGAAGTCGCCGAGTACCTGTGATTTTATTGCCATGCGAGGGACGAAGTGGATGTCGAACTCTCCTAATTCAATGGCCCACTTGGCGATTCATCCTATGGCCTCTCTGTTTTGAAGGATTTCTCCTAGTGGGTAGGTGGATGGAACTGTGATCTTGTAAGATTGGAAGTAGTGTCTGAGCTTGGGGGAGATCGTTAATACCGTGTATAGCAGTTTCTGCACCTAGGGGTAACGTTCCTTGGGTCCATGGAGGAGCTCGCTGATGTAATACACCGGTCACTATATCTTCTCACGTTGTCCTAGAGCATCACATTCCACCACTATATAGAGCAATAGTTCCTCTGGGTCAGGAGTGACTAGCCTAGGGTGGTTGTAAATTACTTTTTGAGACTCTGAAATGCCTTTTCTTATTCCTCCATCCACTTGAAGCCATCATGCTATCTTAGGTGTTTGAAGAAAGGATGTCCTCGGTCCCCAAGTTGGGATATGAATCAGCTCATCGCTGCCATACAACCTGTGAGACTTTGGATGTCTTGAATAGAGGTCGGGGACTTCATCTCGCTGATAGCTCATATCTTGTCGGGGTTTGCTTCAATCCCTCAGGAGACCAAGAAACTGAGCAGTTTTCTAGCATCGACCCCAAAGGCACATTTTTTGGGGTTTAACATGATCCGGTTCCTTCATAGGTTTGTGAAGGTTTTCAGAAGATCTGCAAGTAGGTCCTCTTGCTTCTTTGTTTTTAAGACAAGGTCCTCAACGTATGCTTCGATGTTGCGACCAATTTGGCTGTGGAGGGCAAGCTGCGTACCTCGTTGGTATGTTGCGCTAGCAGTTTTTAATCCGAAAGGCATTTTGGAGTAGCAAAATACACCGAAAGGAGTTAAAATGAAGTTTTTACCTTATCTTCTTGACACATGCTTATCTAGTAGTAACCAAAATAGGCATCGAGAAGGCTTAGATAGTCATATCCGGACATGGAGTCTACTATCTGGTCTATTATAGGTAAAGAAAAGGCGTTTTTGGACAAGCCTTATTGAGATCCATGAAATATACACACATCCACCATTTACTGTTAGTCTTCCGAACCATGACTAGATTGGCTAACCATTCTGGATGCTCAACTTCTCAAATAAGCCCGGCCTTCAAGAGCTTCTCGATTTCCACTTTGATGGCCTCTTTCTGGTTAGGGGCGAACAGCCGGAGCTTTTGCTTGACAGGCTTGGCATCGGGACAGATTGCCAGCTTGTGCTCGATCACCTCCCTGAGGATTCCAAGCATGTCAGATGGTTCCTATTTTGGACTCAGGTTGGTGCTGATCCGGACCATCTTGGATGGCTCCACTGGATCTAGTGGAATAGCTTTGACCTCGCTGTGGGTTTTTACGGTTGCCCTAGGTTTGGAGTGTTTAATCTCCTCTCCTCCTTGGTGTTGCTTGGCCAGGACTAGACTATGTTTGTCACACAACAGTCTGTTCTAGGTGCATCCTTTAATCATAATGACACCTTCGGCCCTTGCATCTTTACGCATTGATAAGCATAGTGCGTGGCTGCCATGAACTTGGTGAGGGTCGGTCATCCTAAGATGGTGTTGTAAGCCGTCTTGAAGTCGACCACATCGAACAGGGCTCTTTCTGTTCAGAAGTTCTCTGGCTTCTCGAAGGTTGCAGGGAGTGTGATTTTACTGATCGGAGTGACTGAGGACCCGGATACGATGCCATGAAAGGCATGGGTTATCGACTTGATAGTCGAGCGTGGGATCTGCATCGCATCAAGGACACTCGTGAAGAGGATATTGAGAGAGCTTCCTCCATCCACGAGTACTCGAGACACCTGGCAGTTGTTGATCGTTGGTCCACGACGATCGGGAAGTGGCTTGGCCTGTCGTGGTTTTTAGGGCAATCGGTCTAGTTAAAGCAAATCTTAACTTCCGACCAACTGATTGCATGGAAACTCTGAGGGATCATCACCAGGACTTCTCAGGCTATCGCCTTGAACTACCTTTTCGACTTGTAAAAGGCTGAGCCCCCAAACATATGCTCGATCGCTCGTTCTTCTCCCTGGAATGGCTTGTGGCCTGAGTCATTGTTGGAATTAGAATCGCGACTATGGCTTGCCACATGTGAGTTCTTCTCTCGGTGTGTGAGGGACCCGGTATTTTAATCTGATTCAAGGAATTCACAGCAAGTGAAGACGGTGACCATAGCCGCTACCTGTGACGGACTATGGCCCACCCCCGCCCCGTGCGACATGCATACGACACAATGCGTATGACTCACCACGGCCTGATTGAGGGATCACGATTCCAAAAACATACGCCACTCGCGTATGACTCGCTTTGGCAATGGACTGTACATTCACTTTGCACTTCACTTGAATCGAAATAAAATATCAAGTACCTCCATATGCATCCAACCACACTCCCCATTTCAACATACACGCATGACAGACGGGAGGTGGGGGCATATGTTGGACAGCGAGAATACCATCACACGAACCACTACGATATGATAATTTATCTAGCTGTCCACATAGTGAACCACATGAGTTACATCAGTCAGTGATAACCGGAAACATAGTCACTTCGGAAATAATTACACAGCAGCAGATAAAGGAAATTAAATCCCACAGCGGTGCATCAACCACTGCTCAAAAGCCAGAACAGATCCCATAAGTCGAACGCCAACCAAGGAAACCACTCGACTAAGCATCGTCGTAAAAATCTGCAACCACTGGCTCACCTGCAAAAGTCTAGGAATGTCCTAGGTGAGTACAAAGGTACTCGCAAGACTTATTCATGCTTGATTAAATGTCCTACACATGCTTACTACAACGGCAAGTAAACATGATGCAAACCGAAATAACAGGGTACAAAATAACGTAAGAACATTAGATAATAGATAGCAGTCGAGATTTCACATAAATCATGGTAAGAGCCTAACCCTTTGCATATCAACGTTTCCAGTTCTTTAGGGGATAGCCCACACCCCAATTAAATCAGCGATCCATCAAAACAACAATTCCAAACAAATAATCTCTCGGACCGTTACCGGCAATACGATCACCCTGAGTATAGCGAGTGCATTTCCCTTGGAGGTTGCAAGGCTCCAAGTGATATCGAGACTTACCTCAACTATAACCCAGCATTGATTCCGGTGATGTCCACGCGGTGATAAGGGAGATGCACGATGAAGTTACCTCAGGTTGGTATAGCGACAAAACTCTACTTACTCCTGGGTCGCTTCCATAGCTTCAATTAATACCAACCGTATTCATCGCGCACACCCTCGGCTCTCACATCTCACCTTAGCAACTTTAAGTTAATAGGGCAACATTTGATGTTCTCATTGTGGCAATACCTCCTACACATGCTAGGTTGCTCCATTCCAAACCATTATTCAAGCAAACATTCCTCACACAAGCACATATTGGTAAAGCATATAAACAACAATTAAAGGTATGCAACAAGCTCTGCTTGCCTTGATCACCAAGCTCGGGGTCTTGAGTAGGATAAAAGTTTGATGTTCCTCTTCTCCTTCGGGCTCTATTGCAAGCAACACGAAATACCGGAAGCAAAACGATGAAAGAAAAATAAATAATGAGTTCCAGCATGAATGCATGATGGACAATGCTAGGTATAAATTCCTAAAGTGACTTAGAGCTGTTAGGCATCCAATACAATGGGAAGTTCTCCATTTGAGCCTGTAGAAATTAAGTGGTTGTCCTAACAATACATGCATGTCACATTATGTCCAATTTCGAATTAGGGTTGAAGAACTGTTACTTACGACGAATGGTCATGCCCTAAGGTAGTTTTACTGTGAAATTACTCTGGGATACAAGGTTATGCAATTGGAATTTCTCGGATTGGAGCTATAAATATGTAATTATATATTATTAAAATTCAGTGCATGAGAGGAAACATCATCACACAATTGAGTATTCACCAACAGTATATTTGCAAATTTTGAAAATGTGTTTGAACCAGGTTATAGATAATTTCACAGGGATTCCAGAAATATAAAATTTGTTGAAATCGGAGCTACGAGCACAAAGTTACGGCCTTTTTTTAATTTGTCCAATTAGGGCAAAACCCTACTTTCCATTTTTGCAATATTTTCCTACGAAAATAAAAGAAGAATTTTGCTAAGGGTACCCGAAGGCTACCCCAAGCCAAGCTTGGTCCAGGTGGCGGTGCTCCTCACCGGAGCATCACCGGAGATGCTCCGGGTGACATGGGGAGCACGACGAGCTTGGGAAAAGTGGCAGTGGCAGCGGCAGCTCACCCCGGTGGAGATGCGCGGAGCTGGAGGAACTGAGGAGGCCGGGGCGAAGCTCCTGGTGGCCGGCGGCGGTGAAGAACTTCGGTTGCCACTGGTGGGGGCCTTCGCGCGTGGATCTGTAGAGGGGAAGAGCGGCAGAGGTGAGGGAGAACGAGGAGAAGCTCGGGAGCAAGGTGGGGGAGGCCGGGGCTCACCGGATGTGGAGGAATTCCTCGCCGGAGCTTCGGCCGGAGATGGGGAAGACGGCGACGGGAATGAGAGAATCGGGCACTGGAGGAGAAATAGGAGGAAGGAGGAGAAAAAGAGGAGGGGTGGACTCGGCCGGCTTAAATAGGGTGGCCGGAGGGCTTGCCGCGGTGGCAGCCACCGCCCACCGTCCCCAACCGACGGCGGAGACGTGGAGGCCAGAGCCTGACATGCGGGTCAGGCCGGGTGCGGCTCGCCCGGAAAATAACCCGGAAGCAACCCGGAGGCAGGGCAACCCAGATGTTCAACCCAGAGGTTCTGGCCTGAACCTCCGGCATCAACAGGGCCGGCTCAATTCTTCTCTGGACCCCCCCGGAAAGTAGTCTGGATTCCATCCCAAATTTCCAGACAGCCCGGAGGCTCTTCTCGGAGGTTCCGGACTGAACCTCCGGCAGCCACAGGACCAACCCAACCCTCTCTGGACTCCCCCGGAATTTAGTCCGGAATTTCCGAACATCCCGGAGGTTCATCCCGGAGGCTCCGGATCGGACCTCCGGCAGCAACGGGACTACCCAAACCCTCTCTGGACAACCCCAGAAAATAGTCCGGATTCCATCCGAAATTTCCAGACAGCTCGGAGGTTCCATCCGGAAGTTCCGGACCAAGCCTCCGAATGGTGCAACAGAAGAGGAAACCATGTGCAAAAATTATTTGGACCTTGGGAATATAATACTTTTGGGGTTTATGGTGGTTATTCAAATAAGTTGATTGGTGTGCATTTATCGAAACTAGTTACCAAAGATGAGAAATGTATGTAGTCTATAAGACATAAGTTATAAACATTTGAGTTTATGCAAGGGTTGGTGCGGGAATGATGACATGAATGCTGGATGAATGCATGACCTAAATCGCAAAAATAGGAGTGGGTATCACACGGTGCTTATTGGTTCTGCTCTGGCATATTTCTTGAATAGTTGGCACTGATGGAGGTCATGTGAATCGGTTTGGTGGAAATCACAGCAAGCCTTTCCTGTCTGTTCGGCAAGAGCCGGCTACTTGTCTTTGGCACGAGGCTGCCAGGTGCGCTTCTCGGGCAAGTTGGCCATCACCTCACTGGTCTTTGGCCTCTTCTCTTTGTTTCCCCTGGAAGGCTTCTTTTTGCATTTGCTTGTTGATGAGCCGCCCTCCATCTTGGAGGGTGATCGGGGCACTCCGTGCTCTTGTTCCTTGATGTACATCAAGGCCTCCTCGGCATTCGGGGCCTTCTCGGTGATGTCTATTAGCTGTGCGACTGTTTTTGGTGCATGCATGGTGAGGTCTTCTCTGCATTTCCTGTTTCTGCCACATGAATGAAAGCATGGATTACATCAAAATCATTTCCCTCTGGTATGTTTTTGCAGACGGTGCTGAAGCACTTGGTGAATTTGCGTAAGGTTTCACCTTTTTGCTGGGTGACTCGGTAGAGGTCGTTGATCTTGCCTGGACAAGCGTATGTACCCAGAAAGTTCCCTTGGAACAAACTATAGAGTTGATCCCATGAGTGGATCGTTCCAGGGGAAAATTAGTAAACCATGTCGGGGCTGCTCCTTTTAGAGTAGTCGGGAGATAGTTGGCCATGAATTTTTCGTTGGCACCTGCGGCCTCGATGGTCGTAGTGTAGATCTGCAGGAACTCTGTAGGGTTCGTGGTCCTATCATACATTTCCACCATTCCGGGTATGAATGGGGATGACCATCATCCCTTTCGAAGCTTTGGTGCAATAGCTTGGCACCCGCTGATGGTTCTCCAAGAAGGTTGGTATTCTCTGCTAACCGGAGTAGGAGATCGCCCCTGACTTCGGCTACGACGTGCTGGGGCATTCTGGGCGGGCGAACGCTCCCTTTGGTACTTCGAATTCCTACGCTAGTCAAGTTCGTCATGCAAGTCTCGGATCAGATGGTTGTCTGCGGACGAAGGCTTGCTCCTTCGTTCGAGTTGATCGGCCTTCCAGGTAGGTTTGTTCCTGGGATTGCGCCCTTCCTGGTTTGATTCCTCCCTTACTAGACGAGAGGGAGTCCTTTGATTAGAGCTGTTGGTCACAGACATTAATCTGGAAGACTCAGCTTGCGCCGGGCTAGCTGTAGTTCTGCTCTGATGTGTTGTAGCCATTGTACAGCATCGGGAGCAATGAGATTAGTTGTCAGAGGATGCGGAAGTAGATTTCAAACTTTGGAAAGTTTTTGGGCTATCCAGGATGTGTACGCCTCACCTCCTAGTCGAGAGGCGCTAGAATCTACTGGCCTGATGATACTACCTTGAGGCGTGGCCAGTGAGCATTCTGGAGGAAGGTCTCTGTTTTCCTGACGTGAATCGGTTACACCGCCGTTCCTTGCCTGATCATCGGGATCTATAGGGTTGTCTTTGATAGTGAGAACTACTTGAGAATGGGCCCTGCTTGATGTGTATTCCAGATCCATCATATCTCCCTCATTAGGTGAGGTCTCAGGAGTCTTATCTCGGTCACGTAGCTGACCGGATGCTGTAGGTGATAATCCCGATATCGGGCTTGCAGTACCTGCCCTGGTGTTGTTAGGGGACTCTAACCTGACACCAAATGCCCTGGCACATTCGGTTCTAAAGCGGTGGACTTCACTATCAGAATCATCATCAGGGGAAGAATCATCTAGCTCTACGCAGTTCATCACCGACTCTTGATCGGACAAGTAAGTGAAGTTATCATAGAAACCTTCATTCGAGTAGCCGATTCTCTATGTGAAGCTTGTTGGATCTTGTGTTGACTCCAGTATTGTGTCAACAGAATCGATCGAAGAGATCCTCACGGTCGGTGCTATCTGTCGACGATAGGTAAACCACTAATCCTACAATAGTCATGATCAGAAAGATCTATAGAAGGGTAGGGACATCTAGGACTGTCGTCTAGCAGTACTGGGATACAGAAGGGCTAGGGCTCAATTGGCTGAAGGCTTTGGCTTCTTATGGCTCTTACTGGATGTTGTTCTTCCTCACAGGGTTTTGAGTCCTTTTATAGGGGACACTCCGAGTCGTAGAAGACGGACTCATCTCCGCCTAGGACTCTGTCATCCTTAAATGTAGGGATAGACTTTCTAGTTTAAGGGATGTCCCTACTCCTTATTAGGGGTTTCCTTATCTCCCAGAATCCTTTGCGGAAAACGTCAGCTACTTCAGTTATCCAGGGAATCGTATATGGATACTACCTCGCATACGGCATTAATATACTACTCATCAGCAGCATTAATGAATGACCACCAATTTTAATCTTAATAATAGGCACATAAATATCATTCAACTTGAGAGATAGCATTTTTTTCTCTAAGCATTTCATCATGTCTAAGACCAAGCACTTCTATAGCAACTTTAGTAATAAATTCCTCATAAAGGATCATTAATAGTAGCATGAGAAGAACTAACATGCATAATTTTAATCAACCCATCAATAGAAAAAGTACTACCAACATCATGAGCATTTTTATTATTCATAGCATTACATGAGCATTCATTCATAGGCATAGAAGAAGTACTTTTAATATCATTAGAAGCATAAATCATAGGATCATCATAAGTCATAATATTATTAATAGAAATAATAGGAGCATCATCACCAATTTCAACAAGATGAACCATCTTAAGAATATCTAGGATAGACTTTCCCATAAGCTTATCAAAAGTATTATAAATAATTCTAATATCAAGAGAGAAATCATCCATTCTATTTCCTAATCAAATAATCATCTCCTCTTGAATTTTAAACATAATTTCAACACTGGCATCAACATTCTTAATTTTCAGAAACATGCTACCATTAAGATCAAGAGAAGGACCAAAACGTTTATCAAAATCATAATCTTTGCAAGCTGTGTTTCCTCCTCTATCACATCATTTTCATTAGCATCACATATCACTTTAATCAACCTACCATTCACAATAGCTTTTAATGACATTAAAAATCTACGCAAATTATCTGCCTTTTCATTAAGAGCAATTAATCTTCTCACTCTTTGGTTCTGCCTTTCTTTTAACAACAGAAATATCTCCTTTATAGCTTCTTGTGTAGAGGTCTGCCATTTGGCCAAAATTTCAATTCCTTCTTTCATGATCTTGTTCATGAACAATCTTCCTACAACTGTATTCAACAAGGTTTGGGATATTGAATCTAAACAATTTTAGAAAGTACTTACGATTAGCCAATCGGGATGAGAAGTTGGATATTCATCACTAATTTTCTTCACCCTTATTGAAGCATAAGCTAAAACCTCATTATTATTTTGTTTGAATTCTAAAATACCTTTAAGCATATAATCAAGATCAACACCTAAAGGTCTAGTGGAATAACCCAACTTCTTTTCTTTGGCCATACTAATTTTTTGTTTTTTAATAAGATGAACTAAGAAAGAAAATGAAATATTTACAAAAATAAATAGAGAGTAAGTAACACAAGTAACAAAAACTAAAGATACTAAAATTAAAGAGAGTGGAGAAATCAAATTTAGAGTGAACCAATGTTGCCTCCCCAACAATAGCATTAGAAAACAGGCTTGATGACTTGCAAGTATACATGATCAATTGTACCTTTTTTGATAAGAAAGAGTGTCGAGCTCATAGGGAGGCGTTGATTAATCTCACTTGTTCTAAATCTGAAATCACACTAAAAATACTAAAAAGCCTGGCTAAGATGCACAACTACCTTTCAGAATTAATAAAAAACAATTAAAAGGAGCAATTACTTGAAGTAGGAAATGAAAACTATTTTCAATATTAATACAAAACAGAAATAATTAAATACAAAAGGTGCTACAAGAAGCGTTCGAATAGCTAAAAATGAGTTATGAGGTATATAGGTTCATTAGTAGCAATTTTCAAGCAAATAATAGGGTTTAAAAGTTCGAAGTATGAGTTTGCAAGAATTGGATGAAATACCCGTATTATTAGCGACAAGTAGAATGAAATCTACCCCTTGTCCAACCAATAATTTGAGACATACATTCGGACATGAGCCGGTACAATACTACTAAATACGCTAGTGTAATATGAAAGAAGACCACATAGTAGGCTGCTTTGTCCCACCACCATTACCAACAAGTCATGTCAATAAATGTGACGCATGGCCAATTCATGACACACAATCAAGTAAAATTATTAAAGACATAGCATGCATAAGATTAGTCCCAAGCAAATAATTGATTACACAAAAGATGGATGATAATCATAATAACAACTGATGGCGCTGAAGGTGGATGGCCATCACATATAAATAGATAATGCTACATAGCTACTACTATAGACTTTGTAGCCTCGATTGATTCCATGCCGAAAGCAAAAGTTAGATTATTTCCATATCGAAAGTACCGATGAAACAAAAAAATCTTGAAGGTTGTAATGAAGTAGATGAAGTACAATGACATTCTAATCTTTGGAGGGTTGTTGTGGGTGATGATCTATGGGTGATGGTGATGGGGGAGATGGAAAGTGTGGTTGCTAGCGGCCTCCGTCTTCTCTGTCCTAAACGCTTCTCTCTCTGATTCGACGAAGTCTTCTGTACATGAAGGAAAAACTCTGCAGGGGTCTATTGGGGGGTGAAAGATCATCTAGGCCCTGATATGGTTTTGATGGTTAATGGCAACCTAAACTGGAATCTAATGTTTACATTGAGTGTAAGCAGAATCTACAGGTTCCATAAAGAAAGGTTATCCAGAGAAGGATGGCCACCAAAAAGGGCACAAGGTGGTTCCAAGGACAAAGAGATGGCTGTGCTAGGCAGCTGTGCCACAGCTGAGAAGAAGCCGGTGCTGTGCAGGGAGCTGCAAGCAGGGTGATGGTGGCTTGATACGTCAAGGGCCGTGACTTCAGTTGGTGGCAGGTAAAGCCTAGATTTGCTAGTTTCTTTGAGTCCATAGGAATCACCCGTACTATCAAGAGGGATGAAACAGTAGCAGTTGTCTAAGGGAACCTTGCTCATTGCTCAGAGTGTTGGTCAAGGGGATTGGTGCTTTGAGGCCAATTGCCCTGTGTCAATAGCTTTGCACAAAAGTATGTAGCTGTGTGAAAACCCTAGAGCTTTAGGCACCTGTGTGACATAGCTGTGTCACAGGTGGTCTTCCGCTCTATGACTCAGGTACATCTCTATACCAGGGGAGAGCTTGTAAATGCTAAGGTACCTGCACTGCGATAGGCGGTCTGATGAGTCAGAAGTCTGTCGGAGGTTCTCTCCTTATAGGTATTAGAGTTTGAAGTATGCTGAGGGCATGTCATGTGCCAGGACCGGGCTGAGTAGTGCGGCTATCAGCTAAGGGTTCACCTGTGTGCGCCGCCAGTGACACAGGTGTCGGTCTGCCTGAGCCGGGTACAGTTGGGCGTAGGGTGTAGCTGTGTCACCGGTGGTTGACACCGGTGGCTCACTTAATCCTACGTGGCAACAGGGTAACGGTCAGGTGCCTGTGGACCCTATATATAGGGGACCAGGGGAGGACTCTGTTCTCAACCTTGCTCAAATTAGTGATTCACATACGACCGTTGCAAAGCCTCCAACCACTCCACAAGAGCCAAGAGCCTAAGGGTTAGTTCGAGTGGGTTTGTGAGCTAGAGCATGAGCAAAGGTTCCTCCAAGAGATTGCTGCTGCATCATCTGTTACTCTTGGAGTTTGTCTACTCCTAGACGGGTGTAGGAGTTGCTGGTATCACCCAAGCTTGTGTGGGCTGAACCAGTAGTTTGTGAAGGTGTTCTGAGGTCTACCTGCTGCAAGGCAAAAGGATCTCCACAAGCAAAAGGAAGAGTCCTGAAGGATCAGGTACTCGGAGAAGAAGCACGTTTTAGTGCTGGCCAGCTCTTAGGAGTGGTCTCTCCAACGGAGACGTACCTTCTCTGCAAAGAGTTGGGAACTTCGGTGAAAAACCCCTGAGTCTCTTTTACTTTCCTGTATTGCATGCATATCTGCTTATCCTTGCTTGCTTGTGTCTCTTAGACTTGATCTGCTAAGTTTACCTTTTCACCTGTGCTAGATTACCTTTATACCTGTGTGTGATCACCTGTTACTCAGTTGCTTCATTCACTTGTATTCACCTGTATCAGCACCTGTGTAACAAGCAGTCTAAGTAGAGCACCTGTGTTAGGTTAACTCTTCACCGGTGTCTTCCACCTGTGTGACAGCTGTGTGTTAATTTACACATAGTTTCCACCTGTGTCACTCACCTGTGTCACAGCTGTCCACTATTAACTTGTGAAGTTAATCTGACAACTTAAACAGAAAGATTAAAAGAGGAAAATTTTATAAGCCAACTATTCACCCCCCTCTAGTCGGCATCTCGGTCCTTTCAATTGGTATCAGAGCAGGTTGCTCTTTGAATTGGCTTAACCGCCAGAGTAAAGGATGTCGGGCTATGAGGGTAAAATACCTGTCTTTACTGGATCTAACTATGCTTTCTGGAAGAGGAAGATGCAGATGCATCTTACCGCGATCGATCCAGATGTGTGGGATATTGTTGATACAGGTTATAAAGTGGAGAACGCTAAAGCTCTCACCATCAACGACAAGAAGAATATCCAGAATAATGCCAGAGCTGCCACTGCCATCTTCATGGGCTTGCAAGAACATGACTTTAACAGAGTCAGCACAATGGAGTCTGCTAAGGAGATCTGGGATACTTTACAGCAGATATATGAGGGCAGTGACACCCTTGAAGAAGTCCAAGAGAGGACTGCTGGAATCAACTCTGGAGAGATTTGAGCATGAACATGGAGAAGACATAAATTCTCTATACTCAAGATTGACTCTCATCACCAACCAACTGAAGGCTTTGGGTTCCAACAGAGTTGAGGATGAAGATGTCATCAAGAAATTCTTATCTGTGCTGCCCAAGCCTTACAGAACCCTGGTCTTGATGCTCAAGGAGAAAGAGGGTTTCAGTAGCATGAAGCCTACAGAAGTGTTGGGAAGAATCCTCACTCATGAGATGGAGCTCAAGCAAGAGGGCAAGCACAGCTCCTCCTCAGGACCCAAGAAGAATATTGCACTGAAGACCACTGCTCAAGCCTCACTGCCAGACAGTGATAGCAGTGAAGATCTATCTGATGACATGTCAAGTGGAGAAGAGAATGAGCTGCTCCTTCTTACCAGAAACTTCAGAAAATTCTATAGGAAGAAGAAGCAGTTTGGATCAACTGATAGATTCAGAGGCAAGAAGCCCTCCAAGGACAACAAGTGTTTTGAATGTGGCAAGGAAGGCCACTTCGCAGCTGATTGCCCCAGCAAAAAGAAGGACAAAGGGAAGAAGAAGGACTTCTATAGCAAGAAGAAGACTTTCGGCAAGCATCCTTCTTATTCCAAGAACAAGGCTACTGCAAGAGCCTATGTAGGGCAAGCCTGGGTTTCAGATGACTCTGGTTCAGATGGAGAATCAGAAGAAGAAGAAGTCCAGGTCGCTGGGATAGCAATCTCCATGGCTGACACACCCAGCTGTGTCACAGCCAAGTCAGACAGCTCCAAGCTGAACTCCAAAGCTGATCAAGCTTCATCCACTCCTGCTCCCCTTATGCCTCATGGCTAAGGACTCTAAGGTATTGACTGAAGATGATTTCCCTGATTATGCTGAACTAATGGATATCTTAGAGAGAACAGAGAAGGGATACTGCAGGGAGAGGAAGGAGAACATATCCCTTAGGGATAAGCTGAGGGAGCTGAGAGAGACCTGTGATGAAATCACAGATGACAGGGAGGATCTCAGGCTGAATCATGAGAACCTGGAGATAGCTCATGAGAAGCTCAGATCAGCACATGAGCTTCTCCTCAAGGAGCATGAAGAGTTAAAGGCAAAGCATGCCTTATGCATTGATATTTCTGATAATATTGCTGAAGCTATGCCTTTACCTGCTCCTACTGTCATTGAATCATGTTTAAACTGTGCCAGCAGAATCAACATTCTAACATCTACAGGTGGAGTGGTAGACAACTCTAAAGAGGCCTCAACCTCTAATGTTACTAACTCTGTGGATGCAGCTGAGCACAACAAGCTCAAGGAAGAGCTAGAAGAGCTTAAGAGGCTCATGAGAAAATGTCTCTGCAGTGCCAACATTGGCATGCAAAACTATCAGCTTATAAGAGCTGAAATGTTGAGAAAGAATGAAGGCCGAAGAGGCTTGGGTTATTCTACCTCTACTGCTAAAGATAAACTGCCTGCTGCCACTAACACTTGTCTTGCAGCAAAATTCGTGAAACAGGCAGGAACTAATGACAACAAGAGTGTTGGTCATGAGCAGAGAAAGAGGAATGAAGCAAGCATTCCTTCTAACCCAGGCTATGTTTTGCAGAAGAACATGAAGGGAAAAATAGTGGCCAAGTACGTAGGTCGCAGGCGCCTGACGAAATGGTTGTCTGCCATCTGGGTGCCTAAGGCTACTCTTGCCGGTGTCACCGGTGGCTTACACAGCTGTGTACCCACCTGTGTCACAGACAGATCTAACAGGCCACTAACCCATGTGTCTAAGGTTGCAGGTGATTGCCAGCCAAAGAGGATCAAAGTCATATCATCTGTTGCTGATGCTGCTAACCTTAAACACAAATATGCTATATATACATCTGCTACTTCTGCTTATGATAAAACTGCAAAGGGAACCAAACATGTTTGGGTCCCTAAGTGTCATCACTAATCTTGCAGGAAACTGTCTCCAGTGGAACTGATTGGATTGTGGACAGTGGATGTACACAACATATGACTGGAGGCAGAGAGGAGTTTGTAGAGATCACCAGTGAAAATCTTCCAAGTAAACATGTGATCTATGCAGACAACTCTAAAGGGAAGGTAAATGGCATTGGTAAAGTTGCCATATCTGAGAATCACTCCTTATCTAATGTAATGCTTGTTGATCAGATAGGCTATAGTCTGATGTCTGTGTCACAGCTGTGTGACACAGGCATGAAAGTTACTTTCTATCCTGAAAAGGTTATAGCTTCCAAACTATCTGATGATTCTCAAGTATTTGAAGGATGCAGGTCTGGTAAGCTATACACTGTGAATTTCTATGAACAGCCTGCAGCAGCTCCATGGTGTCTAATGGCCAAGACCAGTGTTGGATGGCTGTGGCACAGGCGGCTTGGACATGCTGGGATGAAGCTCCTGAACAAGCTGAGCAAACATGACTATGTTATAGGCTTGGAGAAGGTGAAGTTTGAAAAGGACAAACCCTGCAGTGCATGTCAAGCCGGCAAACAAGTTGGAGCTGCCCATCGACCTAAGAACATCATGACAACCTCCACTCCCTTCGAGCTCATTCACATTGACCTCTTTGGTCCAACAACCTATGAGAGCTTAGGAGGTAACAAATATGGCTTTGTCATTGTAGATGATTTTTCTAGGTATACTTGGGTGTTCTTTTTGAAGGAGAAGACACAGGTGTACAAGAAATTCAAGCATCTCATTGTCAGAGTACAAAATGAGTGGAAGGTGAATCTTGTAAAGGTCAGGAGTGACAATGGAAGTGAATTCAAGAACTCCAAGGTGGAAGCATTTCTGGACAAGCATGGAATCAAGCATGAATTCTCAGGTCCATATGCTCCACAACAAAATGGAGTGGTGGAAAGGAAGAACAGAACTCTGATAGAGATGGCAAGGACTCTACTAGATGAATACAAGACTTCACCAAGATTTTGGGCTGAAGCTGTCAATACTGCCTGCCACTCTATCAACAGGATATATCTTCATCCACTACTCAAGAAAACTCCTTATGAACTGCTCACCAACAGCAAGCCTAACATATCATACTTCAGAGTATTTGGTTGTAAGTGCTACATTCTTAGGAAAGGCAAACGCCTAACTAAGTTTGAAGCTAAATCTGATGTTGGTATATTCCTTGGTTATTCCACTAACTCCCATGCCTATAGAGTCTTTAACACTTCCTCTCAGGTTGTTGAAGAATCTATAGATGTGGATTTTGATGAGTCTTATGGCTCCCAAGGAGAGCAAGTTGCTATTGATGTAGGAAATGAGGATATTCTGAAGAAGTCCACTGGTGAGATCAGACCCACCATCAAGGAGGAGCCTGCCCCACCAAGTGATCAAGAACCCTCTACTGCATCAATCCTTGAAGACACTGGAGTTCATGATATAGAGTTCGAGTGCAACCCAGCCAATGATCAACTGGACGCAGAAGCCTTCATGCACCCAGCTGTGTCACAGGAAGAACTACCGGTGTCACAGGCAACTCCATCAGCTGTGACACAGGCAGTTAACCCCGATCCCCCTTGTGATCAGCCGGCTGCAGAAGGATCACCCTGTGGACAATATCATCGGTGCCATTAATAGGGGAGTGACCACTCGATCTCGAATTGCTAATTTTTGTGAGCATTACTCCTTTGTCTCAAATGTTGAACCCAGGACCATAGGTGAAGCTCTAAAGGATGCTGACTGGATCAATGCTATGCATGAAGAGCTCAACCAGTTTGAAAGAAATGAAGTATGGTCACTGGTGGAAAGACCTAAAGATCACAATGTGATTGGAACCAAATGGGTCTTCAGGAACAAGCAAGACACTAATGGACTGGTGGTAAGAAACAAAGCCAGACTTGTGGCGCAAGGATTCACACAAGTAGAAGGTCTGGACTTTGGAGAAACATTTGCCCCAGTGGCAAGACTTGAAGCCATCAGAATCCTTTTGGCATATGCTGCTCATCACAACATCAAGCTTTACCAAATGGATGTCAAGTCAGCATTTCTAAATGGTAAACTTTCTGAACTTGTATATGTTGAGCAGCCACCTGGTTTTGAAAATGACAAGAAACCATACCATGTCTATAAATTGCACAAAGCACTCTATGGTCTAAAACAAGCACCAAGAGCATGGTATGATACATTGAAAGAATTTCTAATCAGCAATGGATTTAAAATGGGCTTAGTTGATACAACTCTATTCACTAAAAGAAATGGAAAAGAATTATTTGTGTGCCAAATTTATGTCGATGACATAATATTTGGTAGTACTAACCGTTCTTTGAGTGAAGAGTTTAGCAAGCTGATGACCAAGAGATTTGAGATGTCTTTGGATGGAGAACTCAAGTACTTCCTAGGACTTCAGATTCATCAACTAAAGGAAGGGACTTTCATCTCACAAGAAAAGTTCACCAAAGACATCATCACCAAGTTTGGCATGAAGGATGCAAAAGGTATACACACTCCCATGCAAACTAATGGCCATCTGGATCTAAACACTGAAGGTAAGTCTGCTGATCAGAAGGAATTTAGATCTATGATAGGTTCTTTGCTTTATTTGTGTGCATCTAGGCCTGATATCATGCTTAGTGTTTGCATGTGTGCTAGATTCCAAGCTAACCCTAAGGATTGTCACAGAGTGGCAGTCCGCAGGATTCTGAGATATTTGATTCATACTCCAGGGTTTGGCTTGTGGTACCCTAAAGGTGCAAACTTTGAGCTAGTCGGCTATTCAGATAGTGACTATGCAGGGTGTAAGGTTGACCGAAAAAGCACCTCAGGTACCTGTCAATTCCTAGGGCACTCATTAGTGTCCTGGTCATCCAAGAAACAAAATTCAGTAGCCCTTTCCACTGCAGAAGCTGAATATATTGCTGCTGGTAGTTGTTGTGCTCAATTATTATGGATGAGGCAGACCTTGAAAGATTTTAACATATCTTTTAATCAAGTACCCCTCTTCTGTGATAATGAAAGTGCAATCAAGTTAGCCAACAACCCAGTACATCACCAAAGATCCAAGCACATAGAAGTGAGGCACCACTTCCTTAGAGACCATGTAGAAAAAGGAGATATACAGCTGTGCCATGTAAGGACTGAAAAACAATTAGCTGATATATTCACCAAGCCCTTAGATGAAACTAGATTCTGTGCCCTGAGGAGTGAATTGAATATCATTGATGTCTCTAACCTGCAATAAAAGGTTTGGCTTGGTGTCTAGCTGATGTGATTTCATCTCAGTCATTTGCATCATTGTACCTGTGTCACCCACCTGTCTCACAGGTGTGTGCATTGCATCATGCTGGAATCATATCTTATAGTCTGTAAAGTACACTCTTTTGTGTACAAGTGTTTATCTAGATCAACTCATGTCAGCTTGAGCTTTGCTTGATTGATTTTCTGGCAAGCTGACACTGAGAAGATCACTTAAGGACTCTCTGATAGTGCTAATGCTTTCTTTCTCATCTAAATCAATCCATCTTGGTGTTCACTAGATGAAATACTTGTCACCTGAGTCTCCCAGCTGTGTCTCAGGTGAATGCTTTCAAAATCCCATAGGCCAGAGTATACATCTCTTTCACCTGTGTCACAGGTCCTTATGTCAGCTGTGACACAGCCACCTTATAACCTCCGGCCTATATAAAGAGTTGCTGCGTCCACACAGAAACCGCTTCGAACTCCCATACCCAAAACTTCCGCCGTGCGCCAAATTTTTCGAGTTCTCGTCGTTTTCGCCGGTTTCGCCCTTGAAATTTCTTCAACAAGTTGGAGGAAGCTTTCCGTGGAACTCTAACGTCGATTCCTCCGCAGCAAAGTTCAATCTCGATCAAAGTAAGCCTCTGCAAAACCCTTCTTTGCGCTCAGTCATGGTCTAGGTCTTGATAGCCTAATCCAGTAGCGCATTGGTCCATATTAGGGTTGGTCTTACTCTTGTGCAATCTTTAGATCTCATCCAACCTGAAATCAACCAGCAAATCGTTGTCAAACTCAAAATTCCATGAATTTGCTGTCCGCCCCCGCACATAGCTGTGTCACCGCTAGGGTCTCACCTGTCACACAGGTGCGCCTATTCAACAGGCTAAGACCTCGGTAATGCCTTAAGTCCCTCACCTGTGTCTTCCCATCCTGACACAGGTGTCTAACACAGCTATTACTCTGCATCAAATGAACACCTCTTACCTACTTCTCTCTTATCTATCTTGTTTCTACAGATGTCTGGATCTGGTAATCAGCCTGAGGATATCACAGATGATCTTCCTCTTGCCATCAGAACTCAGATCATGGAAAAGAAAAACCAAGAAGAATGGGAGGCAGAGGAAGCAAGGAGACTTGCTAAGAAGCTTGATGCTGAGGAGAAAGCCAAGAGAGCTGCTAAAATCCCCTTGTCTCCAGCAGAGTTGGCTAAAAGGGAAGCAAAGAAGAAAGCTTTGGAAGAGGAAAAACGCCAAATTGAGCTGGCTGCTAAAGATTCTGTCTCCAGGTTGGAAGAGCTTAAAGCTGTAAAAGCTGTTCAGAAGGAAAAGCAAATTCAGGAGAGAAAGAGGCTTGCAGATGAAAAGAAAGCCAGCTTGGCTGAAGCTAAGAAGAAGAAGGCAGATGAGAGAGCTAAGAAAGCTTCTGCCAAAGATGCTGCTGTCAAAGCTAAGAGGGCGCCAGTTGTGGACACCCTCAAGAGAACCAGAGCTGCTGGTGGACCAGCTGATCTGTCTTTAAGCAAAGCTCCTAAGAAGCCTCGGTCAGAAACTGTAATTGAAACCAGAAAGAATAAGAAACAGCAGCAAGAAGAAGAAGAGGCTGCATGGAGAGCTGAAGCTGAGAAAAGAAGATCTCACAGTGCTCTACTCAAAAAGCTGCATGACTTAATGGATTTATTGCCGAATGTTTCAGGAGCTGAACGAGCTGCTCTGAATTCTCAAATTCAAGATCTCAAGAAAGTAGTCTTCAAATCATCTGATGCCCCCAAAGATGTCTCAGTTCAAATGGATACATGGAAGACAGACAAGGCAATCAAGGAAGAGCTTCATGAGTTGCTGAGAAAAGAAGAGAAAGCTGTAGGAGATGAGAAAACAGATCTGATTCTGCAAATGGAACGCCTTACATCTCAGCTCTCCTTGGAGTACAAAGAGTTATGGAGGAAATATCAGGATAACAAGTTGCATAGAAGGATAGATGCCTTATCAATGGAATTGTCCTCCTGCTCAGATGAAGCCCGTAAGAAGGTCCTGCAGGATGAGATAGCTGCAGTCAATTTGAGGATTATCAAGTTAGATTGTTCAACTGCTCCTATCTCAGCAGTTCCTCTTCAACAAGTAAGTGCTCCAGCTCTTCAGTCAAGTGTGCCAGCTGAGTCTCAGGCAATATCCTCAGCTGGGCTAGAGATTGTGCCTGCAGATGTAGAGATCCAACAGAAAGCTGCTCTTGAATCCATAGAAGATATTCTTGCAGAGCTAGACTCAAGTGGAAAGCAGCTAGAAAAGAATCTAGATGATTCTATGGCCCAGCTCAGAACATCTTTCGTTGCTAATCCCCCTGTGTCACAGGTGGCTAGCCCAGGCAAGTCATGTCTTCAGACATACCAGAGGAAAGGAAGAAAATCTCAGAGTTCAACCAGCATTGAATCTATTTCCACCCTGGATGTTCAGAAACCAATGTCTCCTTCTCAGTTTCTAGTCTCTGAAGCTGAAGACAAGCTGCACCAAAGGCTCTAGCGCCTTCATCTCCAAGACCAGCTTCAGTAGAGTCTCCAGTGGCTGCAGAACCAACAAGTCCACAGCTGTCTCAACCAGCTGTGTCTCAGGCAGGAGAAGAAGCTCAGGCACAAGACTCTCACCGGTCTCCCTCACCTGTGCCACCGCCAGCTGACCCAGTTCAGTCAATTCACGCACCTGTGTCATCTCCTGTGGCACAGGTCAGTAAGTCAGCTGAGCAAAAAGATAGCTCAGAGAGCTCATCTGATGATGGAAGAGGTGTGTCTGTGACTCCTCCAAGGCCAAGAGCAGCCAGAGCTGATTCTGATGAAGATTATCAGGCAGAGAGCTCATCTCCAAGTGCCAAATCAGCAGAAGAAGCTGAAGAAGAAGAAGAAGAAGAGGAAAGCAGTGCAGAACATGAGGACAGCTCTCCCAGTCACTCAGTTGGAGAAGAAGACATGGAAGAAAAATATCATTATATCTTTTCTCATGCTCTGAGGACTGAGGCCAATCAGATGAATTCATCTCAAGAGCTGTTGCCAAGAAATTGCCAAAGAGTGATCCCAAGAGATCAAAGAGCAAAGTTGCCTCAATGAGACCAAGTTCATTCATCAAGATGAGGTCAACAAACCCATATTTCTCTGAAGATCAGGAGTTTATAGCTCCAACTTGCTCAGACCCCAGATTCCACAATGATCATCAAAGGGGTGTATACCATGAGATTCTTGCCTCAAAAGGATTTGTGGATTGCAAGACCATAGACTGGTCAGCTATGACAGATTCAAGACTGAGAGCAGTTCCTTCTCTGATCCAAGCCTCAGGTCTTGAATTCTTATGCAATCTCCAGCAAGATTATGATCCTGAGATCATCAAGGAGTTCTATGCCACAGTTTGGATAGAACAGGAGAATCAAGATGTTATGCTCTGGAAGACAAGAGGTCAACTTCTTTCAATCACAGCTCCAGAGTTCAACAGCTTAATGCATGCCCCTCTGGAACCAGGCATGCCAAATCTTTTCAAGCTTGCACCAGTTCCTAATGAAGTAAGAAGAAAATTCTATCCAAGGAACTTCAGATTCCCTGCCAAAGCCCCTTCAGATCATGTCTATTTCAAGGGTATAACCATCACAGCCAAGCATCTGATCAAGATTCTCAATGTCACTCTTCAACCCAAAGGGGGAAACACAGATGCTGTCTACAATGCAACCTGGCAGATATTGGTGCACATAGCTAAGAATCAGCATTTTGATGTAGCAAGATATATCTTTCATGAGATAGATGCTGTCACCAAGGACAAAAAGGCTAAGCTGAGGTATGGATCGTACATCATGTACATGATCCTTCAAAGAACAGGTCTTCTGGATTCTACCCTTGATCTCTCTGTGAAGACTATCAAAACCCAGCTTAGACCTCAGCAGATGATAATCCAGATGAGGTTGCAGTCCCTGCTTTATTTGGAGACTCTCCTGGACCAGCTGTGTCATCTCCCAGTCACACAGCTGCCCCACCTGCTCCTCCAAGGTCATCACCTGTTCAATGCCAAGTCCCCACCGGTGCCACAGCTGCTGCACCTGTGCCAGCCACAGCTGATGCTGATGATGATGACACCTCCTCAGTCCCTGCCAGAGCTTATCAGAACAAGATCATGCCAGTTCAATTTGCTGCTCTGCGTAAAGAAAATCGCCAGCTTCGAGAAGAGATCTCTCATCTGAAAGCCAACATGGATCAAGTTCAATCTCAGCTCTCAGATATGTCCAACCAGCTCTCAGAGGTTCTTCAGCTGCTGAAGAGCAAGTCTTCTTGAAGCATCTCTTTCTCCTCTATTCCTTTTTGGGTGTTTTAGTGTCAAAGGGGGAGAGAGTAGAGAGAGAGTAGAGTGGTGCAAAGGGCAAGGGGGAGAGAAGAAAATGGTGTAAGGGGGAGAGCATTGGGAAATTATTTTCAAAATGATGTATCAAGACTTGGTTCTTCTTCTGTATCTTATGTCTTGATAACATTGTATCTTTTATGCAAATCTTTTGATCTGATACATGTCTTATGCATTCATATGCTCATTCTTATATGTTGGAATGCTCTGATATACACATGTTTGGTATGCTCTGATGCACATTTTGCTATGTTAAACATGTGTGAATGCTCAGATACATAGTTTGCTCTGTTATACATATGTATGCTCTGATATATACATGTCTGTCATGCTTTGGTATACATATCAAATTCTCTGATGCATGTCTTGCATGTGTTATGCTCTGATATACATATGTTTGATATGACTTGCTCTGATTGATTATCAGTATCCACTTCAGTTAGACAGTGAAAATGTTAAGGAATATAATGCTCTGATCATTCATCCAACATATCTAAACTGATAAGAATGCAAGTCATCAGAAAATACTTCCCATGCTTAAAACTTGTAAACTGTGCATTTCTTCTTAAAACAAATCTTTTATGCACAGATTCAGGGGGAGTATATTCTAGCACCATTCACATGTTTCAATATTCCAATTCTATATATTTGAATGTGTGAAGCTTGGGTTGCCACTAACCACCAAAAAGGGGGAGATTGAAAGGTCATCTAGGCCCTAATATGGTTTTGATGGTTAATGACAACCTAAACTGGAATCTAATGTTTACATTTAGTGTAAGCAGAATCTACAGGTTCCATAAAGAAAGGTTAGTCTAGAGAAGGATGGCCACCAAAAAGGGTACAAGGTGGTTTCAAGGACAAAGAGATGGCTGTGCTAGGCAGCTGTGCCACAGCTGAGAAGAAGCCGGTGCTGTGCAGGGAGCTGCAAGCAAGGTGATGGTGGCTTGATGCGTCAAGGGCCGTGACTTCAGCTGGTGGCAGGTAAAGCCTAGATTTGCTAGTTTCTTTGAGTCCATAGGAATCACCCGTACTATCAAGAGGGATGAAACAGTAGCAGTTGTCTAAGGGAACCTTGCTCATTGCTCAGAGTGTTGGTCAAGGGGATTGGTGCTTTGAGGCCAATTGCCCTGTGTCAATAGCTTTGCACAAAAGTATGTAGCTGTGTGAAAACCCTAGAGCTTTAGGCACCTGTGTGACACAGCTGTGTCACAGGTGGTCTTCCGCTCTATGACTCAGGTACATCTCTGTACCAGGGGAGAGCTTGTAAATGCTAAGGTACCTACACTGCGATAGGCGGTCTGATGAGTCAGAAGTCTGTCGGAGGTTCTCTCCTTATAGGTATTAGAGTTTGCAGTATGCTGAGGGCATGTCATGTGCCAGGACCGGGCTGAGTAGTGCGGCTATCAGCTAAGAGTTCACCTGTATGCGCCGCCGGTGACACAGGTGTCAGTCTGCCTGAGCCGGGTACAGTTGGGCGTAGGGTGTAGCTGTGTCACCGGTGGTTGACACCGGTGGCTCACTTAATCCTACGTGGCAATAGGGTAACGGTCAGGTGCCTGTGGACCCTATATATAGGGGACCAGGGGAGGACTCTGTCCTCAACCTTGCTCAAATCAGTGATTCACATACGACCGTTGCAAAGCCTCCAACCACTCCACAAGAGCCAAGAGCCTAAGGGTTAGTTCGAGTGGGTTTGTGAGCTAGAGCATGAGCAAAGGTTCCTCCAAGAGATTGCTGCTGCATCATCTGTTACTCTTGGAGTTTGTCTACTCCTAGACGGGTGTAGGAGTTGCTGGTATCACCCAAGCTTGTGTGGGCTGAACCAGTAGTTTGTGAAGGTGTTCTGAGGTCTACCTGCTGCAAGGCAAAAGGATCTCCACAAGCAAAAGGAAGAGTCCTGAAGGATCAGGTACTCGGAGAAGAAGCACGTTTTAGTGCTGGCCAGCTCTTAGGAGTGGTCTCTCCAACGGAGACGTACCTTCTCTGCAAAGAGTTGGGAACTTCGGTGAAAAACCCCTGAGTCTCTTTTACTTTCCTGTATTGCATGCATATCTGCTTATCCTTGCTTGCTTGTGTCTCTTAGACTTGATCTGCTAAGTTTACCTTTTCACCTGTGCTAGATTACCTTTATACCTGTGTGTGATCACCTGTTACTCAGTTGCTTCATTCACTTGTATTCACCTGTATCAGCACCTGTGTAACAAGCAGTCTAAGTAGAGCACCTGTGTTAGGTTAACTCTTCACCGGTGTCTTCCACCTGTGTGACAGCTGTGTGTTAATTTACACATAGTTTCCACCTGTGTCACTCACCTGTGTCACAGCTGTCCACTATTAACTTGTGAAGTTAATCTGACGACTTAAACAAAAGATTAAAAGAGGAAAATTTTATAAGTCAACTATTCACCCCCTCTAGTCGGCATCTCGGTCCTTTCAATTGGTATCAGAGCAGGTTCACTACGTAAAATGAAGTCGGAGGAGCCCGACCATCGTCCCCTCACCCTACCCTAGTCCGGAGACTAGTGGGTCGCTCGAGAGCCCGGTACGATAGTCCACACCCTGCCTAGCCGACACTGCATCTCAGCTACCGGGTCACTCAACCGATCACACTTCACAAAATGAACACTAAGAGAAGATATTACTCCTTTACGACCGAATCCATATACTTCAAATATACACGCATTGTATATGGATCGATCACAGATAACAACTTCATATCACAGTTCAAACTCTAAAAGAAGGAGTTATTCAGATACATAGTACATCTCTTACCCGAGGAAGGTTGTGTCGCACACAAATATGACCTAAAGGTCATTTACATGCCATTGAACTCCAAAAACAGCAACCAACCAAAATGTAAATCCCCGAGATGGCAGCCCTACCATCTCCATATGAACATACAAAACCCACATAGCTCGACCGTCAAGGATAAACTAAAACCTAAGCATCATTATCAACATTCTCTGCGTCGTAGTACTCACCAATACTGGCACTACTGCAGAAAGGGCCTCTACTGACGGGCCGGAAACCCCCTCCACTGACGGCCAGGGGGCCCTCAGCCTGGGAATGTCAGTGGAGGGGTGCCCTCCACTGACAGGCGGCCCGATCGTCAGTAGTGCTTATTACTACTGACGGTCACATACCGCCCATCAGAGGAGACCCCTCGTGGGAGGCGCCTGGAGGTGTCACCACTGACGGGCCCTCTTTTAGTGACCGTTAGTGGTTGCACCTTTTCACTGATGGGCGTTCTGTAAGTGCCCATCAGTAGAGGTCTTGCGAGGCTATAGCAATTACATAATTCATAATCACAGGCTATAGCAATTATTTATTTTTCACAAATTTCAGAATGGGCCTTCGGCACATAGTCACATGTCAGAACTCATAATCACGTAGTCAAATCTCATAATCACATAACACATTCGTAATCACACATAACAGTTGACATAACACATTCGTAATCACATAACACTTCACCTCTAATCCATTGATCACAAGTATGAAACAACTATTCTTCAATTTTAAAAACAACTAATCTATCGATTCTCGCTTAAGTTTAGCTTCGGAAATTGGGGGCCGGCGTAGAATTCACCCATTGGATTGATAACTTCAAGGTTGATGACTTTGGCGAAGACTCTTTGGATGCGGGCAAAGTCCTGATGCCAGTCGTACAAGTGATTTCCCAGCTCACTCCAAGCCTTCAGTTCTTTCATATCTTTCCAATGCTTGTTCTTGTACTGGACAAAGCAGTCCATATGGGCACAGGTGTAGTACCCACATGTCACGCTATTTTCAGGCTGAACTCTGCAAGGGAACTTGTAATGGTGTACCATTCTTGTCGCTTTTGAAGGTATTCTACTATGTCCCGAGAACTTGGCTTTGAAAAAAGCTGTATCCAAAATATTAGTGATATTGCCGAAGTCCGATCTCTTTTTCTCGTCGGAGTCAAAGTAAAATGCCTTGGCCCAGCTTGGAATAATCACAATGAGGACCCAGTGGTCGCTGCGTCAATGTGAACAAATGAATGTAACCAGACGGAGATACGTACGTAAAAAACAAAAAAATTCCCACGGTGCTAAGTTAAGGACTTACAGAGGGTTGTAGGGGGCTAGTAGGTAGTCCTTGTCCTTATGAACGATGAACACACGCGTAAGGTATTCTTCCAGAAAGACTCGACCGTCTGGGGTCACAGCATAGCCTTCGTTCATGCATATCAGATCGATTATTCCAATATTGGATGCGCGTAGACGTCTGCACTCTTGGGCTTGGTAGAGAGCCCATAGCCTGACCATCGTGGTGTCAAGCCTATAGAGGTCGTACATGTTGAAGAGGTCCTCAAAGTTGATGTCGAAGGTGTCCTGGTCATTCTTCATGAAGAAGTTGTAATCTCTTGGCACCTTGACCTTCCAATATTGGCAAAATGTTTGCAGATCTTTGGACATCTTTAGGTAATCTTCATGCAGTGCCTTCATGTCCTCCGAAAGATTGTCCAACTCATCCTGCGGGAGCAAGTCTTGACCTGGATAGAAAACATCTCGCTAGAGACCCATGCTCCGTGTAGATAATTTGGATGACGATGTTGAGAAGGATAAGGATTTCTTCATCTGTTTTTGCTCCTTCCTTTCCTTCTCGCCGGTGCCGGCCCGTCTCTTTTTTCCATTCTTCCTCCTGTGTAGCAGCTCAGGACTCTTGCCTGCCGCCATTACTGCTTCCAGTGTTCTGGCTAGTGTGGCGGGAGAGATAATCTTCCCTCTGGGTTGATCCAGCCGGTTGCCTTGAGCCTCGGAGCGCCTTTCCGGTGGATCGTTATTGGGTTCCTCCGGCGCCTCCAGGGACTGGAAAACCGGCTCCATGCACTGGTCCCCGGCAAGATGGTCTTCCAGGTCTTTAAATGACGGAGGGGTTTGGCTGAGTCCCAGCGAAGATCGTCCGACTGATGGAGAGGACGGAAACAGCGCCCGTCAGTGGAGACTGCATCTCCGCTGACGGGCTCATAAGTCCTGCCCGTCAATGAAGACAACCCATCATCTATGGCACCCTAGTTGCATCTCCACTAATGGTCAGCTTGGAGGCCCGTCAGTGGAGGTCCTCCCTTTCGGCCTGCCAGTCGCCTCCACTGACGAGCCTCTAGGTGCCCGTCAGTGGTGAGCCCCTCCAACGATGGTCCGTTGTGTGCCCGTCAGTGGAGGTGGTTCAGCAGAGGGTCAATCTGCAGTAGTGTGGGATCACCTGCAACAAGTTCAGAATCGTATTCCGTAAGTACTTTCGTACTTGCAAGCCACATTTGTAGCTCATCCCAATTCAATTTCAGCAAGCTATTGACCAAGATAAAGTACTAATATTGCATATTAACATCAATGTAAACATGGCATGCACATACTTGATACAAACAATACCAATATGATATCAACATGACCATATTTATCTGCACATCTCACATATACATATTCAATTCAGATCTGAATAAGCATGGGAAACAACCATACAAATCCACAATCATCACAAGACAACCAAGCTTGGTGATTTAAGAATAGCCCACAAAAGCTATTTCAAGTGTTCTGAGCAAACCACAAAGTTTGACCAAGGGAGCACTTCCGAGAAGCCGTTAGTCCGAGGTTGGCCAACCCCTACTACCCGGTCATCTCGCCAAGCCTCCCTGCGTGGGCGAAGGGTAAAGCCCTACGACACCGGCATCGACTAAATAGCTGCGGTGCTTACGATCACCCTATTCATCGATCCATCAGTAGGTGACAGAACCCCGGCTCTCACAGCTCACCATTAAAGGTTCCATAATTTGTTAGTCCAATTAAAAGATCCACGTTGATCTTAGAATCAATTCCCTAACCGTGCTAATGATATCACCATCACAACACAAGTTCATTTAACCACATACAACATAGCATTTCATCTCAAATCAATAGCAAGGCATGATATGAATTAAGGGAATCTTATCGAGCATTTTGTGAACTTGCCTTGTTGATATTGCTCTGGATCACAATAGTATTCGCCCTTGGAATACTCCTCGTTGCTCGGTTCTACCCAAAATCGAATCCGAAATACCGAAATAAGACAATAAGAGAGAATTCGATTAAAGCCAGCAAGTAAATGAGTCCAAATATGAATGATATGCATCCTAACAGATAGGAAATGCCTATATGGACCTAACGAAATTGGTTTCACCAAAATCGGGGTTCTAGGGTTTGAGTTACGATTTTCCGAAGACGTATATACTGGGATTAGGGTTTCATCAACTTTAAGCATGATTTTAATTCATAGGGAGAGATCATGGCAAGTGTGAATACATGAATATACAGTAGGTGCCCTAATTGACCTTTGGTATCAGATATAGCATTATTGAGGTTATGGATTCCTTCACATAAAGAATTTTACAGTTTTAGGTATAAGGGCATTTTGGGGATTTTCATAATTATACAGCATGATAACATGAACGAAACATATGCTGTAATATTCTAGGTGTAAAAAGGGAACTAACAAAACAAAAATCATTCAATTTGGAGTTGAGATGAATTTGGTAGAAATTTTCAAAGTTCATGCAAGTTTTAGCAATTTCTGCCATTTCTTAGACATCTAATTCGATCTCATACTTTTATTACCTACCCTACAGCTAGCTATAGCATACGACAGGTAGGACCTATGGGCCCAGCCCCTTTTCTTTTCTTTTATCCTATTGAGTTGAAGGGGCGGAGCCCACTCGCCCGCTGCCCAGTCCGAGTTCAACCGGTCGGTTCATCCGACCGAGCCTTTTGGTCAGGCCAATGACCTGCCGGTGGCAACCCGAGCAGTCGGGCATGGCGGCGAGCGGTGCAAAGCACACACGCGAGCACTACAAATGAGAGGGGCAGAGGAACGTGTAGCCATCGGTGCGAGAGCTCACCGCGAGCTCGTTTCGGTGCTTGACCGAGGCGGAGAGAGGCGGAGCAAGAATGGGCGGCGGCAACGGTAGACGTCCGAGCTCGGTGTCGATGACGCGTGTATTCGGCTGAAGTTCAACCGCAATTAGGGAATCAGCGACGTGAATAGAACCCAGGGAATGCAAGGGTGCATACGATTGGAGGCATAGCTCACCGGAGAGGGCGAATTTCTTGCCGACGGTGAAGTGGCCGGCGACGGGGAAGATGGGTAATCCACGAGCTACTCTGCAATAAAGACCAATTGGTCACGTCAGTGAACTCTTTAAGATGCGGTGAGGCTGGTTGGCGAGATCAGAGAATGCAAAGTGAGCTCCGGACGCGAGGAAGCAACGGTGAGCGGCGGGTTCGGCCGGCGCCGAGGGAGATGCCCAAATTAGGGAGATTGGCTGGATAGGAAGTAAATTAAAAACGGTGGCATGCTCCAGGGCTATAGCGGTTTGGTTTAACAAGAAAAGAGGGGAAAAGGGGTTATCGGTGATGGGGCGAGGTCGACCGCCGAAGGTCATTCGCCGGACGTGAGGGAGACATCCACGGTGATCGTTCCAAGGTGATCCTGCGCAAGGGAAGGAAAGGAAATGAGTTCCTCGCGAGCTCGGAAATCTCGTGCGCGCGTCGGATGGGGAAGAAGGCCTCGCCAGAGGCGGGGACGTCGAAGATGCCGACGGTGTGTTTGCGGCGGGGTGGCAATGCCGTGCTGGTCCCGACTACCTTGCTCGGTTACGGTCCATCCGATGATGCGCCGGAGAACACAAGGAGGTGGAGAAAGAGGTATCGAGCTGGAGAAAAGGAGGAAATGCCGAGGTGAGGGAGAGGCCGACGGCGCGCTGGAGAACTCGGGGGCTCAGGAGTGCGCCTGGCAGAAGAGAGACGACACGTGGGAAGGAAGGCCTGCTCGCGGGCGCAAGCAGTCAGTGAGAAGGGAGAGAAGGGAAGGGAAGAATACGCCAAACAGAGGAGAAAACGGGAAGGAGAATGCGCCTTTGGGGCGCAGGCGGTGAGCTGGGATGGGTTTGGCCCAAGCGCGCGAGGAAAATAGGCCGAGAATCGGCCTATTCCGAAAAGGGAAGAAGTTTTCTTTTTATTTTATGGTTTTTCTGGTTTTCAAACTACTGGATCAAATCTAACTTCGTAAATCGATTCAAAAATAGAATTCCAGGACTTCATAAATTCTTGAGAACTCTTGAGTAGCTGCCCTACTTTCAGCCGTTGGTGCAAGGCTAAATACCCATAACACTTAGCAGGTTCATAAGCTTAGAGTAGAAGTGGTATTATTTAGAGTTTGATTCCGATAATACAAAACCTGTCCCAAGCTCTAAGGAAGCATAAGTAGAATTTTTAGAAGCTTCTGTGGAGTCTGAGTTCAATTTTGTTGTAAGAGAGCAAGAAATTTTTTCTCACCGACAACTTATGCTCCTCTTGGTTGTTCCACCAAACCAGGTTTTGAATTTGAAGATCAAGCTCTAGCCTTAGTGATTACATGTGTACGAGACTCTCCCCTAATATCTTTGAGGGCTTAGGAACATACTGGAGAGGTTCTAGTTGAAATTAATTTCACTATATCATCAAGGTTAATTGTTAGATCAGGTGCAACATGCTGGTGACCGTTATGATTTTTTTTAATTCGGCCTACATATAAGATGACATGAATGCACAAACTCTAGTTTTCATATGGGCAAAACTCTGAAGTTCCACTTGACGGCATTACAAAATTTAGGTCATTACATTCTGGTGTTTATTAAATAATCTAAAAAAATGATTGAAATATATAATGGAAACATGAAGAAAATATGTCACTAAACTTATAGAACAATATGATAATTTTTGAGGTATCAAATTTCCCCAAACTTAAACTCCTACTCGTCCTACTTGTCCTCGAGTAAGATATCCATAAGGAACTTAAGTTTGACGATGGCTTTGAGTTAAAGAAGTCATACCAGATTTGGTGTGTCATGTATCTTTGATAAAGTAATATCTAAAAATATTTAGCAAAAGAATATTGCAACATGTAGGCATTGTCCAAAAATAATTATTACCAAACATTAAGCTTAAGGTTGTCTTTGAAACTCAAATGTTAAGATCGCAATAAGAATGAAAAATAAATCCTCTATTAGCTCACTTCCTACCAATACCTAGAAGGAAATAGAATGTTTCATGCAAATTAGAGAGCAAGAGGACATCACAATGATACTTTCGGCGCTCACCTACTAAAGGCAAGTCACAAGTGCAAAGCATTATGTACTGGAGTGTAGGGATTCCCAAGGATTGTCGCACTTAGAAGAATGAAGCAAGTTTTTATTACGAGCACCACTTGTTATTGTGTCAACTACAGAGTATTATTACGTCACATCATTCTAGTCATTAGAAAACAATGTGGGGGTAGGAAGGACTCAATCAAAGAAAATAGAAAGTCTCTTGCAAATATAAGGGGATCCCCAAGCCCTATTGTTGTCCTAGTTATTGATATTGCAAGAGGAGTAGAGATTGCCAAACAAATGCACAAGTGAAACCATATGACATGAAATAAATATTCTCTAATAATATAAGTGAAGCATATGAGTCAATGCAAAAGCTACCAAATGAAGCTTATTATGTCCCTCTGAGGTATCCAAACTTCCCAAGGAATAGAAGAATTTATGAATCATCCATCAACCATGTAAATTGCTAGAATGCTCAAGTGTCTAACCCTGAAAGCAGAAATTAATGTATATCACTAATATGACATAGATAACAATAATTCAATAAGTAACAATTTGTGAATCCAACCATCGATAGCTGCATGTGACCACCAAAAAAATCATAATTATAATTCATTCGTGCCTGTCCCACACCTGATTGGCTTTGTACTGCTCCCTGTAAAATGGTAGTGCCTTTACTCAGTGATTAATCAAGAAATATAGCAAAGCATTCTTGCTTGGTTACTAATTAATCAACCCTACCATAGGATTTGGTTGCTGCTACCTTTTTTGGGGAAGTTTATCCACCCAATTTCTCTTTCACTTTGAACCACCATTCCTTGTTTCTTTCTTCTTGAGGTCAGCAACATGTGTAGGTTCTCGGGCACTTCAGTTGCAACATGTACTTCAGATTGATTGCCTGTGTTTCACAAAACATTGCTTCATTTTTTCATCCACTTGCTTACCAAGGTTCAAGCACATTACCAACCAATATAGAAGTTTCATCCAATTCATATGCCTTAGAGGCCAAAGCAATGAATTTTTCTAAAAGGAAACTTGTAACAGCATGTAGCATCAATCTTGGGATCTTCCAAAACACCTTGCCCATGTATGTCCTAAACAGCACCATGTCGTGCCTTTCTTGTCCATTGTTTCAAGACATATTGTTTAGGTAGTTGTTTAACATTCATTAAATCAAGAACTTTCAGTGCATGACTACATAATATCCTATTTCGCTCAAATTGACGACAAGTACATAAGACCTTGCCCTCTGAAAAATTAGCTATAACCATATACTCTTTTCCAAGAATAAATTCTCCACCAATAGATCCAATACCAACAATATAAGAACTGCCATCATGTGATGGCTTTGCATAAGCTAACATCAGAATTGTTCATATACAAGTTGTAAGACTTCAAATAGTTGCAATGTGTAAATTTTTCTTGCTTGCACCAAGATAGGAATTCTCATTTTGATTTGCAGAAATTTGTCCCTCGACTCAAACTCTGAAGTTATCTAATTAGCTCTCTTTGCTTGGACCACCCTCTCAAAATGCTTGAAAAAATGAAGAATGTTCAGCTCTGAGTTTAAGTACTATTTAAGCTCTGGCTCGATTGTGTACTTCGCATCCCTAGTGTGTAGACATCCTTTGTGTAGCATTATATCCATTTCTCCTTTACCTTATTAATGCTGTCCAACCAAAGTTTGTTTGTGTACCTTGTTTCTCATATTTACAAAAACTTCTTGAAATATAGCTTGGTCCTCGTAATCATACATCCATACATGCACTAAAATCAGCAAGAATATTTGAGCCATCAGTCTTGTGACGATGCAAATGCTTACTTGTATTTTGCATTATGTGTCAAGTACATAAGTCATGCCATGATTTGTCCAACACCTCTTTTATGGACATTCCCATGGCAATATCTTGATCAGTGTAGATTGTTTTTGGTTGCTTCTTATTATGAGCTGACAAAAAAGTATCAAATAGCCATCTGAATGTCTCAAATGATTTTTCAACAGCTCCAAAAACCACAATTTCCTGAAGTTGTTGAATCCGACAAATACACCAAATGGCCGAGTCTTTGTTACAAAGGTAGTATCAAAACTAACAACATCACCAAAGTGAGCATAATCTATTATCATTTTTACAACCTCCAAAATATATTTGCTATCTATTTTTACTGTCCAACTGTAAACAATATTGGAAAAAAGAATTAACTACAACCTTATTCTGAAAATAGTGTAGCAAGCCAATTTCTCCATGTTTTGTCTCCTTTTGTCTATAGTACACAAATAGTTTTTATGATCATGACAAGTAGAACCAAGGTTAGCCACTCCTCGAGCACGTTTACTAGCCAAATTGTCAAGTTCTCCATGATTCGTCTCCTTTTGTTTGCAGTGTGCAAATAGTTTTTATGATCATGATAAGTGGAACTAAGGTTAGCCAATCCTCGAGCATGCCTACTAGCCAAATCATGGGCTGTTCTAGGGTGAATTCTAGAGCCATCAGCCATTTCAATTTCAAAAGCTTTGCACTTCGGATATGCTTCATTGTGACGGCATTAAGTGAGCAGTTTCCGGTATTTGGAGTATATGGTCATGTTCAAGAATCAAATCATAGATCTCACACTACTGCAGTTTGGCCCTCTGCTGAATGACCTCCACTGACGGGCACACAATGGCCCATCGTTGGAGGGGCTCACCGCTGATAGACGCGTATCCGCCCGTCAGCGGAGAGGACAGCCAGGCTGGACGTGAGGACCTCCACTGACGGGCCACTAAGTCACCCGTCAGTGGAGATGCACCTAGGGTGCCAGAGATGACATGTTCTTTTCACTGATGGGCAGTACGTAAGTGACTGTCAGCGGAGAAGCTGTCTCCACTGACGGGCATGTCTATCGGGCCCGTCACTAGTATTTTAGCCCAAAAGCATTGCATCAACAAACATCAATAACTTTTGATCTATAAGTTCAAATAAAATGAATCTTTTTGCAAAATTTGTAAAATGAATAGATCTAGACAACAGATCAAGCTTCATAATTTTCTGAGTTTCCTGGAATTTCTAGTATTTATTTTATTTTTATTTCTTTCCTTGGGAGATGCTTGAGTTACAAAGCAATGTATAGTCCAACTTTTGTGAAACTGTCTGATATTTTAAACACAACCTCGTGAGGTCATCTCATGACCCCATGCCAATTTTCATATTTTTTAGACCAAATTTAGATTTTATATAAAATGAAAAATCATTAAGATGCAAGTAAAGGTTTGAATTTTCCCAAGAAAATATTTGAATATATATATATATATTCTAGATAGGAGCTAAAAAGATACATAGGTACTTATATATGAATTTTTCTTCCATTTAGAGGCCTTCTTTAAGATACTTATAGTTCAAATTTGAAATATATCCAGTAAATAGCTAGATATTCATTTAATACCTCAAAAATAGCAAATGATTTCAGAAAAATGCCTAATTTTTACATTACCAATATAATGTAGTATGTTCCATGTATACAAATTTTGGACCATTTTAGATAAATATTTCGGGAAGGTACACATGGTACCTTAAATTGGTATTTCAAAAAATAGTACAAATTATTACATAACAAGATGGAAAATGAAGAAATCTTAGCATATAATAGTGTAATATCAACTTGTAGTCCAAATCTCAAGTTCAACTGATAAAGAAACTGTGATGTGTACTTCAATCTTCATACTTTCCCTTTGAATGCTATGATGCTTCCTTGGAGATGCTTGAGTTACAAAGCATTGTATAGTCCAACTTTTGTGAATTTGTCTAAAATTTTAAACATAGCCTCATGAGGTCATATAATGACCCCATGCCAATTTTCATATTTTTTAGACCAAATTTAGATTTTATAAAAAATGAAAAACCAATATGATGCAACTAGTGACGGGCCCTTAGAAAATGCCCGTCAGTGGAAGGGGGAACCAGTGACGGGCTCTCACCAGGGGCCCGTCAGTGGTGATACCTTTCCTCTGACGGGCAAATTGGGCCACTGTAACGGGTGATACCACTGTGCCCGTCAGTGGAAGTGGTGAGGACTTACACTGACGGGCGCTTATTATGTGCCCGTTAGTGGATCTTTTACACTATATAAACGGGGACTTGGTGAAATTTTCACAAGTCCCCGCGTGTTCATTTTTCGAACCAGCCGCGAACTTTGCCCTAGCCCCGCCGCCAGGCTACCACGCCGCCACCTGAGCTCCCGTCCGCGCCCACCGACCTCCCTCTCTGTCCCATCCGCCGACGTCCCTCTCCCTCCGGCCTGCTCCGCCCTCCCCCGTCTGTAGCAGCCACCCCATCGGCCGAGCTTCGCCCTCACGTCGCCGGCACATCGCCCCACCGCAAAGCTCCGCCCTCCCGCTGCCGGCACGCCCTCCCCCCGAGCTTCGCCCTCCACTGTAGCCGATTCCTCCCCAATTTCCTCCGCCGCTTACCATCGGTCCTCCATCAGCAGCAGGTCGCTGCTTGTGTTGAAGGTATGAGAGATGGAGGAATTGTTCATGTTGGTGATGTTTGTATGCTCTGATGTTGGTGATGTTTATATGCTATGATCAGTTGATGGATGTCTAGTTAGCTATGTTGTGTGTATGCGTTTGTGATTGCAAGATATTGATGAAATTAGTTGGTGAAAGATGTGTATATGTATCAAATGTTCTTTTCCATATATGTGATAGCATGTTCTTTGCCGTATTGGAAGAAATCGTTGATGTTTTGCTGTCGTCTAGGGTTGATCTGTCTGCGCCGCCGTCCGAGATCCACCCCTGTTTACTCTACCACTGGACTACCATTCTAACACCAGATACTGGATGTATATGGTGTGGATGTGGACCCCATCACCAGTAGCAGATGCACAGCAAGCATTGTAATGTGGCACACTTCAGCACTGTGGTTTCTGTGGCAACAGGCAGTAGTTACATTATCTTTAGTTTGTTTCAGTTTTAATCTGTTAGTTTCATTCGAAGGTTATCTGTAAGAGTTTGAATTAGATTGAATTGGTAGAGATAGAGTTGGAGTTCAGTGACAGCTTAATGATAGAAGACAAATTCATGGATTGCTAATGTACAATGTAATTGTTGTAATGGAAATGTATGGTGTTTGTACTGTTATGATGAAATATGCATTGCAATTTGCTGCAATTTGCAACTCTGTTTTTTTTAAAACCTCATAAATCTACTAGTGACGGGCCCTTAGAAAATGCCCGTCAGTGGAAGGGGGAACTAGTGACGGGCGCTCACCAGGGGCCTGTCAATGGTGATACCTTTCCTCTAACGGGCAAATTGGGCCCATCATTAGTAACGACCACTACTGATGGGCGGCCCGCCCGTCAGTGGAGGGCACCCCTCTACTGACATTCCCAGGCTGACGGGCCCCTAGCCCGTCAGTAGAGGGGGTTAACAGCCCGTCAGTAAAGGACCATTCTGAAGTAGTGTCTTATGTGTCAGATTCTCTATTCAAGGTAAGTCACATGCGAACCTTGCAACCAATTCTTGTCTCGGCTCGAGGATACTTGGTCAAATCATCTCTTTTATCCATTATTTTAAAACCTTCCTTAGAGCAAACAAATCTATAAGACATGGATTTGCCATCAAGTTTACTTTTGTTCTCAAACTTCTACCTGACACTAAAGCCCATTCTATATCCATAATGGTTCCAAAGTTTCCGAGCCTCATCTAGATTACTAAATACCTTTCTGAAATGAGGACCCAACCAGTAGCATATTATCACCACAAAAGAACAAAATCATAACCTTGAAATTCACATCAAACAGGAAAAAAAACTCTTGCAAACATTCTAGAATCAAATGTTGTTTCTTTACCTATTTGAATCATTAGCTACATGTGAAGTTTCTTCAGGAGATGACTTCTTTGATTGATCTATACCTCCAGCGTTGACATCTTATCAGGGTGGAACATGTCCTGTAAACAACAACATGGTGATATATTAGTGAGCACCCATGTGTAATAGGGAGTCGAGATTCAGGATTCAAAACTGATCAGAATTTAGAGATGTAACATTGTCCTATTTTATTGTCAAGAGAGTGACTTTACATGGCTGCTCCATAAACCCCAGATCGATCTGAAGATGGAAATCCAAATAATTCAGAGAAGATCGTGTTTGTTGGGCGCTGGAACGAGACATAGAGAAGAAACAATCAGGAAATCATGCGTCCCGGCGGCAAAAACTTGTTGGCGGCAAAGTCTGGGCATCTCCCGCCTCTATGCTATGGGCCTCATGGCTTCTGTGTGGCAGGCCTAGCACTAGATGAAGAGGAGAGCATGCTTGAAATTCTGTGCCGATAGATTTGCTTAAGTGAGATTAGAGGGCTGAGATGGAGGTTAAGGTTGCTCTTGCCATCATAACATCAAGGCAGAGGATATGCATCCACCTAGGAGGGTCTAGTAAAGCCGTTGTTGTTGCTGCTAGTATACCTGATAGTCCCCTGGGCAGTTTGGATATGATCGCAGCCATCAAGCACATCAACTCACCGATTGATTCTATGAGTGATCTAAATAACCATGATATTGGAGGAGACTCTATCTTGGGGAAACATTCTGCAGACCAGCAGGAGAGTGCATTACCAGAGAAGAATGTACACCCTCTAGCGCTCGTCGTCCACCAAGATGCACCAAAAGGAGGAATACCTAAAAAGGGCAAGGTGTCGACACCAAATATAACTGAGCGTGCACAGGGTGTATGGATGGATATTATGGAGCGTGGGGTAGATATGGAAGCAACCGGCCAAGGAGCTGCCGGTCAACTGACTGGTCCAAATGTAGTGCCCTCTTAGGAGAAATGAATTGCATCAGTTGGAACTAACCAGGGGTTGGAAACTCCTGGACAGTTCGTGACTTACTTGCCTTAGCTAAGGCGAAGAATCCCAATTTTTTTTTGTGTGACAGAAGGTAGAATACAGATAAAGTTTGATGTCTGCGTAATCGCTTACGGTTAAAAGGGTTTGCTGGTGTTAGTAGTGATAGTCTACATGGTGTTCTGGCTTTATTTCGGCATGATTCTTTGTAACTAGATGTCCAATCATGGATGAAAGATATATTGATGTGTATGTGTGCGTGTCTTTGGATGAACCGTTGTGGTGTTTAACTAGTATTTATGGGGAGCTTAGAACTGAGAACCGTCATCTCATGTGGTCCATTATGCAAATCTCTAAAATCAGAATCATACTTGCCGTGGTTGGTAGTTGGAGACTTTAATGAGGCTCTCTGGCAATGTAAGCCTTCCTCACTGTGAGACCACGTCCAGAAAATCGAATCTCACCTTTCAGGATGTCTTAACAGTTTGTGATCTTATTGATCTGGGTTTTGAAGAACCATACACATACGATAACAAACAAGTAGGATGTGCAAATGTTGAAGTTCGTTTGGATAGGGCTGTGGCAGATAATAGCCAGAGGAATATTTTCTCGGCTGTTTCGATGGTGCATCTTGTTTCTCCATGTTCTGATCACTGCCTGACCCTTGTGCAGTTCAAACAGGAAGAGGATCAAATATCGGTTCAGCAGTGCAAGCGATATGAAATTATGTCGGAACACGAGGCTACTCTTTCGGAGGTAATTGCTTTAGCTCGATCTGATGCTTGCATCCATGTAGCCTTGGAGCACGTGTTGAATGTTGGGTTTTATCCCTAAACCGGATCATGTGAGTACAAAAAAAACTAAAAGTCGTGATGTATGTGCCCCTATTTTTCTTTGTTTCTTTGTTTCTTTTCGTTGTTGGCTTGTCTAATGTTTACACGTTGCCCCCCTTTATATAGGTGGCAAGGACTAAGATTCTAACTAGGACTAGGTAAAGGAAATCTACTAGAACTCCTAGTCCTACTTCTAATTAGACTCGGACTCATAACAAGATTAATTCTATCATTCTCCCCTGGCGTGTTGTACTTCTTCTATGCGTTCGGGGTCCAAAATGCGTCTTTTGTCATTGTTTTAGTCAATGTCATTGATTATCCATCCCTTTCTTCGTTGTTGTCGGTGTTACTGCCATTGTCGTCCGAGCTACCATTGTTGTTGTCGTAGCCATGTTGTCATTGCACCATATGCTGCCACTCTTATAGTTGCATGCATCATAGCTTTTGTCATTGCCACTACATGCAATGTGTGAATGGATGCACGCTGCTTCTTCATGGTTTGGTCCTTTTCTTCAATTTTGAACACCTTATCCTCAATCTTGATCATCTTCATGGTTTGGTCCTTGTCTTTGTTTTGAACATATATTCCTCAATCTTGATCTCCGATGAGGTCATGACCTTTGACTTTGACATGTCTTCTTCTCTAACATTGTTAGTCATAATATCTTCTTTGTTGACCATCACTTTGGTTGCTATACTTGACGTTACTGTGCTCGGCAAGCCAACAGGGATTGCTTTCGGTGGTTCGGGCACCATTCGCCATGTGTGGTAGCCTCCTGCTACCTCATACTTACACCTCACTACTACAGAACGGCTCATCCTGGACGGCACATCGCAGACGGTTACTATAGACTGTCTAGGATAGAGGACATTCCAGACGGGCAGGAAAATGACCCCGTCTACGATGACTTTTGTCCGGACCCCAGTGTCTTGAATGATATGTCATCCCAGACCCCGTCTGGAAAGAATCATCGCAGACAGTTCGAGGTATCAACCGTCTGCGATGTAACAAATTATCACAGACGGCTTGAAACTGAACCATCTGCGATGACACATTAGAGACGGTCATGAAAGGAACCGTCTGCGATGTAGCAATACATTGCAGACGATCTTTTGCTCACCCGTCTGTGATATTGCATTACAGGCAGTTCAAGTGACTAAACCGTCTGAAATGACTTCTCCACCTATATAACAGAACCAGTGCTCCCAGGTCTGTTAAGGTTTCCTAGGTCTGTTGGGCTGGTGGCGGCAGCTGAGGCGATTTTGAGGCGATTTTGGGGGAGGAGAAGAAGATTGCAAGGAGATAATTGATTTGGTGTGGCAATAGGTTAGTATATTTGGTTATTTAGTTTGTTAATTAATTGCTCTCTAACCCTAGATCTAGTGCAATTATGTTCTATTAGAAGATAATTTAAGGCTAATAGATGTATAGGCATGTCGTTAGAAATGAAAAAAGAAGCATTATAGGAGTCAACAATGTTGTTGATGAGGATGATTACAACGAATTCACCGAGAATTATTCCGGTGATTTGAGTTTCGAGGCTGAAACCATGGAGGGAGCTGGGTCATATTACCGCAATGATCATCGTGAAGGGCTCACTTTCAAAGGGAAGAAGCAAGTATTGTAAATAATTGATATTATTTTTATTTCTGTATTCTTAAAACTTCATTTTCTTTGTTATTTGCACTTAGTACCTAGATGGACTTCCTCTAATGATTAGTGAGATCTCTAAGCTCTGGCCCTAAACATTGTCTTGAGCTGATGCGATTAGAACCTTGCAATCCAAAATGACTTGCTTTTGTTTCCTTTTATTATCCTTTTAGTTATTCTTCTGGAGGACAAGTGTATTGAGTTGGAATATTTTGTTCTTGAATGCTGCTGTGCATACATATATTGCTGTAAATTTGCAGAGGGCATGCTAGCATTTCCTGAGGCTAGCCAACATGCATGTAGCACATAGTCCCTGTACAGACTCATCGCAGACCGGTCAGGACAGATGCCCGTCTGGGATGACTATCATCCGAGACGGGTAGCAGTAGTCAAACCGTCTGGGATGACTATCATCCGAGACGGGTAGTAGTAGTCAAACTGTCTAGGATGGCAATCATCCCAGACGGGTAGTAGTAGTCAAACCGTCTGGGATGACAATCATCCCAGACGAGTAACTATAGACAACCCATCTGGGATGACGATCATTCCAGATGGGTAATTCACTTAACCCGTCTACGATGATCTTACTACATATACAGCGAGGACTTAGAAAACTTTTGGAACCCCACGCGTGCTTCGCATTCCAAATCCCCCCTGTGCTCTAATTCCCCTCCCGCGCCGCCGCTGCCCGAGCCCACACCGCCGTCATCTCCACTGCGCCGCCGTCTTCTCCACCGCGCCACCGCTGAAGAACTAATTGTCACTCCCGTCGTCGGCCTCCTCCACAGGTAAGTGCCTACTATGCTTCGTCTCTCTCTAATCCCCTACCTATCTCATGTGCAATATATATTCCATAAATTTGATTGTAACTTCTGTGCTAAATATGTGAAACATGGTTTTTCTTATTCCCTTTGATGAACATATTGTTGCTTTTTGCTATGTATCATCCTGATGTTATTTTTGAAGTTGCTACTAGCTATGCATTTTCAATATTCAACGTGAAGGATGAGTGCATGAATGAATCCAATATAACTGAAAGCAATATTGAAGAAAGTAAAGAGAGAAAGAGAGAGAGAGAGTGAAAAGGAAAAGTTTGGCAAAGCATGAAAGCATTTGTCTTTAGCTTTGTAGTTGTAGACAAGTATTCGAAGATGTGCTTAAACCTAAATAGGCAGTACGATTTTGTTACACGCTGATGCTATGTGTTACGGTGGTACAAAGCAAAAAAATTATACGCTCATGGGCTAGCTATGAGTTTCCCCTTTTATTTGATGTTCACTATGTACATCAATACATATCTATGTTTTACCTTGCACAATGTTTGGCTATAAGGTGTGAGCATTATTTTGTTTTTGAAATGGCGTAGTTTGAAGAATTTGGCCCTTCGGAGTCGGAGGCTTTTATTTAAGTATGTATTTCTACAACAGGAAGAACATGGATGAATTATATGTAGTGTCACTAAAAATGCTTGAAATTTCGTTCGAACTTTTCGTAGCATTATTTGCCATCTTTGGATCAGCGCACTTTAATAGAGTTCTTGCTAATGCCAGACATAACAGATCTGCACTTTTAGGTTTTGCTATGTTTGAAACCTCCTTCGGAATTAAATTATGAAGCATGTTAAATCATGCCTATTTTCCTTTGTATTTGGTACTTTACCTTTGCTGAACTACTTCCCTATATCCCTGACAAAGATGGCATAATCAAATAATGACAGTACCTAATAGTTAACCTTCTCAAGGTAAATTTCTGCGTAAAACAAACTGATGTAAGACCAATCTGGTGGTTCTGGCCCTTCTTGCTGTGTGATAATCACTACAGTTGTCAGTCAACGACTGTAGTTTTACCTAAATAACAAACTTTGTTGTGTTCCATATTTCTCATTAGATTCTTGGCTGGCTTAAATTTCTTGGCTAAGATTCATGGCAGAAGGTTAGTGAACAACTTGTGTAAAGGCCCACACAGAAAACAGCTTCCCTATCAATTAATGTTAGAGAAATAAAAAGGTTAACATGACATCAGTATGGCCTGCTTTTTGGGCCATGACATATTGTGTTTTATCTTTTAGAGTTGTAAACGGCTAACTTGACTTCATTTTTGTCCCCTTTTTTTAATCATAACGTAGTGACGTAGTTCTGTCTTTTGACACTGGCATAGTGTAAATGCCCCTTACTTTTGAGCCTTTCTTTCTTCGTTTTTTGTTGTTATACAATTACTACAATGCGGCAAGTCCAGTAAATTAAGGAATCACACATATGGCTATACTTGGCTATTAGAGTAGTTCCACACATATGGCTATATGTGTATCAAATTACTATACTAAAGAACATATGCTGCCTTGCTTTGTTAGTTTACACAGATATATCGGACGCCAGTTCTTCTTCTAATTCCTCGTCGGGGCACTCATCGTTGCCGAACCTTACTTCGGGCAACGATGAACGAAGTACGCAAAAAAGAAGTCGGAAGCCCCGAACAATGTCGAGGGCCCCTAGTAGACGTATGGTCATCACGCAAGTATCTACGAAGTCTGGTGTGCCGACGAAACCGGATGACGTAGTGAACAAATTCCGCACATTCTGCGGGATACTTGGGCGGGAGAGGGTCAACATAACCATTGCGAAACTGGAAGGATATTACCACTGCGAAGGAGGAGGAGTTAATGGCTGAAGTAAAAAGGTGGTTCAAGATCTCGACCGAACACGAAGAACATGTCAGAGCGTCTACAATGAAGACCATGGGCAAGGCATGGAGGTCGTTCAAGAGCATCCTGACAACAAAGTTCGTACGGACGGCTGAGAGCCCGTTTGAGAAGTACGGCTTCTTGGATGAGCAAGTATACAACAGATTTGTTGAGATGAAGTCCACGCCAGAAGAAGTGGCGAAGAGTGAATGGCAGAAGGCCCTTCAAGCAAGAAACAAGCACCCGCATAGGCTTGGAAACACAGAATATGAAGGTGCATCAGCGAAATGGGAGATGCAGGATCGATTGGCAATGGAGAAAAATTTACCCCCCATTTCCCAGTGTGGTTGTTGGCCGCGCCGCATCCTGGTGCAGAGCACGTGCGAAGTCAGATCCGCAGAGTGGTTCAGCTATATTTCCAAACCGCGTTGACCAGGAAGTGGTCGATCGCATGGTAATATACCTAACTATGCACACAATTCTTCGGAACCATACGAGTATCATTTGTAACGTAACTTACGCGCGTGATCATTGCAGGTGCAGATAGCTTCGCAAGGGTCACTAGATGATCATGAAGAAGCACAATCATCTAGAACCAAAGACATCCTTACCGTAGCGTTGCGAAGCCCGGAGCACCCAGGTCGCACAAGAGGTGTTGGGGTTGCAGTTCCCTGGAGAGAGGGATTCCCTGAGACCGAGGAGCAGTACGAGAGGAGGAAGGCCACTAAGAGGAGTCGTAGTCAGTCAACAACGACTACGAGAGATGAAGAAGATTTGGAGAGGCATATTCAGGAGGAAGTCAGGAGGAAGGTTGAGGCATTTAAGGAGGAGTTCAAAGCTCAACTTGCACTCGCTAACGTAGATTTGGCAAGCCCCGGAAATATTTGGAATAGCTGCGCATCCACCGAAGAACCGGGTGAAACATATCCCTGCGACACCATCTTGGTAAGGGCCACTTATAGGGTTTTTACAATAGCAAGTACATAACTTTGGACTTAATCAACAAGGTACGTACTCAATAATTTTGTAGGAGTCGACTCCTTGCATGTTGTTGGCAAGGGTAGCCGGAGATGTCTCCATCGATGCTACATTTGGGATTGCATATCCCAAGGAGATGGGGACTCTGCTGCATGGTCGCCCCATAGCACCAAACTTTCAGAAGGTGCATGTGAACGACGTGGTTGAAGGTTTCAAGGAGCTCCCGCTTGCCATGCCACCAAATGACGAGATCACGGTGCTGCATCAGACGGTTGGCACCTTTATCCAGTGGCCAAAGAGGGACATCAAATTACTCATCCGGCCTGCCTTTCAGAGCGCATCACACGCTGAGTCAGCTAGGATATCCGAAGTTAACCCTACCCCGATGGAGCTAGTAGCGGCAGTGCAACGGCCAGCAGAGCCAGCACCCGCTACCTCCATAGGGACTAAGGAGGTGCTATAGATGAGACTAATTCCTTCACCGGTGAAGCACATTTATGCTAAGGGGACTAGCAATAGAGGCAAGGGCAGGAGTCGTAGTAGTGCCCCCAAGATTTCCAAGGCAGCCAAAAATCGAAGGCACTAGCGATAGTGGAAGAACTTGGGTTTGATCCGGACAGAGTGGATGATCTCTCTTTCGCGCCTCTGGCTTGTCGATTTGTGAATGGACAAGTCTTCGTCACGCTAGAGGACATATCGAACTCAATGGCATGTCAGAGGTTGCATGATTGGTATATGATGGCGACGAACAACCTACAGCCTGGCCAAACCATGCCACGATGCCTCAAAGTCGTTTTCAAAGAGGAACACCTTTTCCACCAGGACATGGGCGGGTTGTTCTACGTGTACTTTGAAGACCTATTCGAACTCTTCAACCTCGACACCCTGGAGCAGAACCTGTTGAGATGCTGGACATTGTAAATTTACAACTTCTCAGTCAATCAGTTTTCTCCATACCTATGCAACTTAATTAAGCCGTGACATGATTTTCCATTTTGCATAGATACATGCACACTGAAGCCAGACTTAACAAGGAACCTATTGACCCGGCAAGGACGACTTGGAGAAATATTAGAGACAACAAAGAGCAAGTTCTGGAGTATGTTAAGCATGCAATATTGTTCCAAAAGGATAAAGAGTACATCATATTTCCCTTCAACCCAGGGTAAGTGTTGCATCACATCCAATACTTATAATTTCACCATTAGGTAGTACGTCTATATATATGCAGCTATCATTGGGTTTTGGTCATACTTGTACCAAAATGGAAAAGGGTTATATACGTTGATTCCTCACGAGATCCTTCACGTGATTTCGGGCCGATTCGCGATGTACTTGACCAGGCGTTCATCGATTACAAAGCTCATGGAGGGAAAAGTGGCAAAGGGTCCACGTTGCGACATAAATTTGACTTTCTGGTACATATAGATCCATTACTATGTTAATATAGCATATTGACATGCTTCATAATAGATTCTTCTTAGCTAACATATATTTGTTTCTTGTTTTAGTGCAAACAACAACCCAATTCTACGTTTGCTACCACATGGAGGTTATCGCGGGTTTTGCTAAGTGAAAAATAGATGACGCATGGAAGATTGAAAATACCACAATTGATGAAGCTCAACTCAAGCGCATTCGAGGGATTTTTGCCTTCTTCATCAATACACAAATCATCAATCCCGATGGCGAGTTCTATGGTGGCGGCTTAGTAGAGTAGCATTATCTTTCCTCTATGTACTTAGCACTCTCTTGCAACTTTCTTTTTAAACATTGAAATATGCGATTGTTGGCAGCGATTGAGCTCTCAATTCTGAATGGTGTGACTCATTTCTAGCCACCAATTGTGAATATATGTAGCTAGCAATTGTGAATGTATATATCATGTCCAAGTATGTGAATGTTTTAGTGTATCACTGTCTGTGAATGTATCTATCTGTATCTGTGTTAAATATGTGAATATTCTATGCAATATATATCTGCTGTTTGAGAGGGCATGGTAGCAATTCCTGAGACTAGCCACAAAACAGGCAGTGTTATGCCCTCTATACACACCCATCCCAGACGGGTCAACAGTTGAACCCGCCTGTGATTGCAGTCATCCAAGATGGGTCAGAGATACTACCCGTCCGGGATGAATTATTATCGCAGACGGGTGGTTGAGTCGACCTGTCTAGGATGAAGGGTTATCACAGACGGGTGGTTTAGTTGACCCGTCTGGGATGAATGGTTATCACAGACGGGTAGCCCACCCGTTTGCGATGACCTGTGTCATCACAGACCACCAATTTCAGACAGAGCCGCCAACCGTCTGGGATGCTTGTTTTAGCCTGTTTTGGATGGGCCGTTCTGTAGTAGTGCCTATGTCAACGACTTTTTCACTTATACCTCTAACTGAATCTTGTAAAGCTGATTCTTATATCTTGTCACGTTCATGAGAAGACTCCCTCTTTGTTCATAGATCCTCAGTCGATCATTGTGCATAATTATCATCATGCCATATTCTGCAAATTATCCCAGACTGATGATATTAGAATGAAGTCTTGGTGAAAAATATACCTTAGGTAGTACTTGTTGTTCTCTGTTCTTGTATTGGAGAAGGACTGATCCTTTCCCCTTGATCTCCACGATATATCCATTACCGAATCTGACTCTTTCGTAGGCACTCTGGTCCAACTCGTTGAACAAGGTTTGTTGCCCTGTCATGTGGTTGCTTGCGCCAATATCTAAGTACCAAACTTTGGACCCTTCAAGTACTCCCCCATCGGTGTATAACTCTAGTGCTACCTTGTCATTCATAAGTACCAGACCTTGTGACTTATGCATATACTCGGGCACAACCATGTTGGACATTTTCTTTTCTTCATGCAACATTTCTTCATCACATTTGCTTGCATCTATTTGCCATGAGGAGAGTTGGTTCATTGTCTAGCTATTGCACAAGGTTACCCCTTTCTCTTTGATTTGGTTATTTGCACCCCTTTGCAAAGTAACTGTAGTGATTGCAATTGAAGCACTTTACCTCCACTTGTCAAAGTTGCATGGCCTTCTTTGGTCAATAAATTGTTCGTTGTCTTCCTTAATTCCTTCTTGGGAGCGGCCTTGACGAGTACCTCGTCTTTTGCTTTTGGACCACTTGCTGTTTTTGCCCATCGAGGCTTCATCGCACTCACGTTGCTTCCGGCATGTCTCCCACTCCTTGTCGGTGAGGAGCATGCGTGTTCCGGACCCGTCAATGTCGTCCTGCGTGAGGCATTCCTTGACAATGCGTAGGCTCCCAGTGAGCTCCTCGATCCTCTATGGCCATTACTATCTACGAGTATCTCTTGGGGACTACTCACAGAAACTTCTTGACAACCTTCTCATCCTCAGTAGTGTCGCCAAGGGTGTGCAGGTTGTTGACGAAACCGTTGACGCCCATGCTGAACGTATCAACCATTTCCCTGTCCTTGAACATGAGTGCCTCGAACTCGGTCCGTAGCTTCTGTGTGGTGGCCTGACAGACACAGTCAACGCCTAGCCACATCATCTTAATGGCATCCCATGCCTCCTTAGCATTTTTGACCAGTACGGCGTGAAGGATGGCCACAAGAGCCATCTTGTCATCGGATAAGTTCACGGTGCCATTGTCAATTGCTTCCCACAGGCACTGGGCTTGCAGGTTGACGCATGACGAGTGATTATTCGATGTAGTTGGTTGTCGTTAACATCGTGTAGACGACTATTGCTCCGCCAGTTTTTCTTATGATATGCTCCTAGTCTACTCGTTCGCAGTCGCCTTGTATCGTCCTACTTCTGCCGCATCATTGTGATGGAGGTGTGACTGAGCGCTCCTCTGAATGGGATCTGTGATTGCTAGCTTTGATTTCAGAATCGTATAAATTCTGATACTAATATTGGGTTTTATCTCTGAATTGGATCACATGAGTAAAAACAACTAAGAATAGTAACATAGAGCTAGGTGCTCAAATCTCAAACCTAATTCGTAATCGATTCGCCTACACCGACAACATTCGTTGACGCCAAGATGATTTGGTACAACGTGTTCCAATCGGCATATCCCAGCTGTCGACCACCCGAACCGACTAGATCACCGCGAACAAGCCAACCAGCGTATAAATGTATGCCTTCCTCCTCTCATCGCCCCCAGCCACAGGCTTCTCTTCGTCCCATCATGGGAATCGTGAGGTATCCTCATATCTTATCTTTGTCCTTGATTTCGAAATAGAATTCAAGAATTCAAGGTTGTTTCCGTCCTATTTCCGAATACGAAATATATCTTTAGGTCATGATTTATGTAGAACTTTAGATTTCGGTTCTCTAAGCTAGATCTAGATCCATATATATGTTGATATTCTTGTTATTACGTGTTCCTGTTTTTGCATCGTCAGTCTCTGATATTTGTTGCTGTGGAGGTGGTTCCATGTCTAGATCAGTTATCCTCTCTGGACAAAAATTTCTATCGTACGCGTCTTTCAGATCTAGTTGGAACCCTTCTTCATAGATCTAGCTGCGAATTTGCCGCGCTGGATCCAGCAAGGGAGCCCTCTCCACTTCGAGCTACCGCGTCAGCGGCTTCGTATCGCTCCGCCGACGAAGATGAGTTGAAGAGGAAGCCAAAGCTCGTTGGCGGCGTGATTCCACCAGCAGCGCGTCCGCTCGACGCACCGGATCCAGGAAAGGAGCCCCTCCACTTCGAGCTACCGCGATTCCAGCAACAGCATGTCTCCTTCCCACGTGCCCCAAGTCTAGCAGCTGATCTTCATCCTGGAGTAGATCCCCTCATGGCAAATCCGTGTGGGGCAGCCTCCCTGTACTCATCGGCGGCCAATTTGAGGTATGGAATTGTAGTGACCCTATTCTCAAATACGAGATCAGTGAAAATGTTCACGAACAAAAATGATTTCTTTCGTTCGCATGCATGCATGTAGATACTTTAAAATGATTTCGATTGAAAACCCTAACATGCGCCCTTAAGGTTAACGTGAAAATCGGACAGCAAAACTAATGCCACTAAAACTCACGATTCTAAAACTCGTACATGTTCCTCACCTCCCAGCCATAGGTGGGTTCCATCTTACTTCAGTGCTGTTATCTTTGTGTTCGGATGAATACATGTTTACGCAAGTTAATTAAAATGCCTACGGTGCTAGTGGCCAAGATTAGTAGTTCATGGTAAGTTCGGGTTAGTTCGGTTAGCTATACCTAATTCTGGAGGAGGCACCCTCGACGCTACGACAAGTATAAAATATTTAAGCATCAATAAATCCCTTTTTCTTTTGTCCAAAAATTGAATCTAAAACTGCAAAGAAATAAAACAAAAGAAAGAGGAGAAATATTCCCCTGCCGTGGGACCCGCCTGACAGCTCCCTGTTTCCAGTTGGTTAGCACGCTGCAGCTCACTATTTCTATACGTAGCAGCTCACCCCAAGCACATTAACTTCACTCCAGTGCTTCTTCTTCCTCAGACCGAGTTCTCCAAAATCCTCCCCACACCATGCCTTCTTCTCCCCTCCAAAATCCCATCCACAACCAAAAATTGAGCTCTGCATGTCATACCCCTAAACTCCCCACCTCCTAAGCCTCCCATCCATCTAAGCATCATCCACATGCAGGAGCTCCCCGGCGTTCTACTCTCCGCCGCGCCTCCCCTGTTCTTGGCTCTGCTCTCCGCCGCGCCGCCGGCCAGCTGCTCGCCGCCGCCGCTCCCCTCTGCTAGCCCCGCCGCCCTCTCCCTTGCCGGCCGCCGTGCCACCTCCCCTGTGCCGCTTCACCCGCCCGTCGCCCGCCTTGCTCCCGCCGCCGCTGCCTCCCCCAAGGAGCGCCGGCCGACCACCCCGTCCGAGCCCTGCGCCGAGCCCGGGTTCCACCCCAGGGCGGCCGCCGCGCCCCCTTGGTCGCTCGCCCCGCCGGCTGCCACCGCCGGCAACTCCCTCCGGTTCCCTCCGCCGCCGCCCTAGGCTCGCCGTCCCCGCCGAGCTTTCCCCATCCCAGCGCGGCACCCCGCCTCCTTGCCGCGCCGCTTGCCCTCGCCACCACCCAGATCCGAGCTAGCCTCCAGCTGCTCCCCGCCGCTCGCCGCAGTGGCCGGCGAGCCACTGCCGGCAGCTCCCGCCGCCTCTCCGGTCCCGCCTCCCGCGCCTCTTCTCTGCGCGTCCGCGGCAACCGCCAAGCCCGACCTCGCCTTCTTCCTCAGCATGCCCAAGTCCAGGTCGCCGCCCAGGTTGCCGCCACCTTACTACGGGGGATCATGCCGCCACCGACGACATTGCTGCCCTCGAACTGAATCCTGCCATTCATCTCTTGGTGAGTTAGGACCAATTGTCTGAGTCCGCGTAAACCAATGCTCGCATTGTTTGATTGAGTACGTGTACGTTTTGTTGAGGTATTCCTAATCAACTAGGGGCCATCATCAGCTAATAGGTGAGCTAAGACCTCCTTTGATCTCGGTCCTATTCGAGCTGAGCAGCGATTAACCAATAAGCAATCAGCACCTACTTGAAGTTCGTTAGCAATACGATGTGCATGGTTCTCTGATATCCTTTTTGCTTATATCTCAAATAGGATGCAAATTAGCAAATCTTAATACCTGCGAGGAGTATTCAACCAATGAACTAACTCATTCGCTAATTACACCAATCCCTGATTGGATAGCTCAATTAACAAGATCTGGGCATGTTGAAATATTTCCATTTATTCTAACTAGTGGTTGAGTGAGAGCTTTGCTCACACGAAATGGATTAAGATGTACCTAATGACCTGCTAATCAAGCGAAACCGTGACCACCTTTAGCTAGTGTTGGTGTCATCTTAATTCAGTAAAGAGCAGATGCCCACGTGATGGTTATATGATATATGACGGTCAATCTGAAGCAGAACTAGAGGAAAGCATAAACTGGTAAAGAACATATACATTTTTAGCTTGGAGCTTATGCCTATGATGAGTAAAATTGATAAGAGCAGGCAGCGTACTTGATTGATGATCATCTAGGGTGAATGATTTAAACCTATTGCTACACATCGGTTAGTATTTAACCAATGCTCTAATGTTAGTTCCATCAGTCAAGTGTAGGTTCGGTTGAGGACAATTTAGTCAATAACCCATGTCGTTCTTAAGCCAATGGTTACTTGTCCAATCCATGAGTGTGACTACTAGTCATTGGTAAGATTTGGACGCACCAGTTCCATGACGACTCTAGTACCTGTTAGTTATACTCCTAACTGTTAATCACTTTCAATTTGCTAAAGATTAGAAACAAATGTACTACCTAACAATATACTAACCATGACCAATGTGCCGATTACTGCAATCATGGCCTAACGGTTCATTGATTTAGATGTAGTATAATTTAGGTTTAGCTGTGGCAAGAATAATCTCCTACACCATATGCTGATCAGTTCAGATGAACAGAAATGAGTACCTAGTTCTATGATATGTGGGACCATGCAACGAACACTTGATTAACTAGGAAATGTACTATCTATAAAGATGACATGATGAAACCACTTGTTGTCTTGGATAATGAACGAATGATGGGAATAAGATATACAATACTTCGTTCTTTACTAAGAAGAAGACAGGAAATGTTAGGTTAGATCAACTTGTAAAACTTGTAACCGAATGTAAACAACCTCCAAAAAATACATGTATTCTAGAGAATCTAGCTTAACAGTCAAACTTAAAATAGTTAGTGTCATAATTCGCCTAACGGCCAGAAAAATAATCGCGACCCCATGTTCTCACCTACGACAACGAATCAATCAAATAAACCCTAACCCTAATTACAGATTTAAAGCCTTTCTCCTTAATTGTATACCGTATCCCATGCATGCATCCATATCCTAGGTTCATCCGTGATTAAAGCTGTACCACAACTAAAACCCAACCCAAAATCTGGAATGAATACTAACCTGCTTGTGTGATTATACACTTTATTTTAATCCACCGTAGTTGCATCCATGTCCATTGCATCCATGCATCTTCGTCACTTTCAAATTAGCTTCTTAGGCTTGTTTTTCCCTTTTTAGAGGTCGCTTGCTTCTTACCGGTGTTTTGAGTATTCTGGAGTTCTCGCGCATGTTTCCCGTACTTCCCCGAGCAACCAGGCAAGCAGAGCTTGTTGCATTTTTATTACTGTTGTCGTATGCGTAATTGCTTGTACTTAATTGTAAGTTGTATTTATGTATCATGATTATCGTTCGTGCAACTAGCATGCTAGGGTTTACGATACGTTTGCGTCAGAAGTGTGGAATTGGATGGGGACATGATCTGGTCAGTTATGGTTATAAATCAACCTCGTACCCTACAACTTAAACTAATAATGTGAGTTGTGAGTGCCGAGGGCGTGCATGAAGGGTACGGTTGATGTTAATAGCAGTCGAGACGGTGACCCAGGGATGTGTGAAGGTTTTTGTCGCCACATCAACCATACGCCAGAGTGTCATTGTCCCTGTAACACGTGAACGTTAGGCGGAGATCTTCCCTGCGGCATAGTTGGGGTAAGCCTCCCTGCTTTTGGGGGCTCGCTACCCCCAAATGATTATGCACCCAATATGTGCGCAGGTGGTCGTATCTTCCGGTAACGCTTCGAGAGATTAAATGATAATGTGTTCCCCATGGATTAATGGGATTTGAGAAACTTGAGTTATCTTGATGGCTGAAAATTTGGTAATTGGAATTGGTTTTGAATTGGATTTTTCCTATTGGATTGTGATCGGGGTGTGAATTCAATTATGAACTAGACATCGTATTGGATTGCGATCAGGATGGGGAGTCGATTATGAACTGGATAATGGATTTGGATTGTCTGATATGATCTCGAGGTGAATTAGTTGTGATATGTTGCACCCTGAATTAACTTGTTACTTAGTCATTCTTTACTTCACCTTATTAATGTTATATTCTTAATTTGTATATTGTTACTCTGAGAAGCATTCATGTTTAATTGTGGTTGTACTAGTATGAGTAGGACATTTAATCAAGCACGGATAAGTCTTGCGAGTACATTCGTACTCACCCAGGTTATCCCTGGAGCTTGCAGGTGAGCCGGTGGTCGAAGATTATTTCGATGATGCCTGAATTTGTTGTTTCCTCGGTTAGCTAGTCGGTTCATGGATTAGGTTGTAACTTTTGGTTCAGCGGTCATCGTGCCGCTGTGGGACTCATTTACTGTTCTTCCGCTGTCGTTAACTTCTCCGTACTCGGATATGCTTTCGGATATAACCGACTGATGTAATATGTCGTCCCATCGTGGACTGTTATTAGTAATATCGTATTGTAGAGCTTGTGATGGTATCCACGTTGTTAAATCAGGCTGCCCCTGCACAATGTGTGAATGATATGAAGTGTACGGGTATGCCGTGAAGAGTCGAAGCCGTACATTGTTCTACTAAGTCGAGCAGGTGTTGGTTGAGTGACCCGCTGGCTGAGATGCTGTGCCGGCCAGGCAGGGTGTGGGCGTGTTCTACCGGGCTCTCGAGCGACCCACTAGCCTCCGAGCTAGGTTAGGGTGTGGGTAGAACTGCCGGGCTCCTCCGACCTTGTTTGTCGTGGTAGGATTCGGGAACGACTCTGAATCTTCACCGGGTCATGGAATCGGATGTGGTTCTGGGAAGATTGGTCGCTTCCGGCCGGCTCGCACGTGGCGGGTGTCGGATCGTTCCGCCTTGGTACGTACGGCGCAGGTTGTAGTGACCCTATTCTCAAATACGAGGTCAGTGAAAATTTTCACGAACAAAAACGATTTCTTTCGTTCGCATGCATGCATATAGATACTTCAAAAATGATTTCGATTAAAAACCCTAACATGCGCCCTTAGGGTTAACATGAAATCGAACATCAAAACTAATGCCACTCAAACTCCTGATTCAAAATTTGGATACATGTTCCCAAAAATATCTAGGTTATCAAACTATTACCAGTCAATCGAAGTTTATTTGTACATTAAGACCAAACTTACTTTTAGTAGTTTCTCTCCGCGCATAAAGATTGGAAATAGCTAATTGAGTAAACCCCTCTCCTCCAATATAAATGAAGTGATACATTTAAAAGATAAATATCACATTGACCTCAAGTCTAAGGTTTTGAAAAATAATCGAAGACATGATTTAAGAACCTAGGATTCAAATTTCGTTTTAGGGGCTATATATATACCAAAGTACTAAAATATGAGGCCCAATTAGGGTGTTACTTTTAGTTTATAAAAGTTTATTAACCAGGTTACAAAGTTGTGGTTAACTGGTTTACAAGAAAATATTTTTCTGGCCGTGGGTCCCACCCGCAATGGCCCTTTTCTTCTCCCCTCAGCTCAACAGTACGCCATATCTCATGTTCTTCCTGTGCTCCACCGAGTTCTCCAAGCTCCCCAACCATGCCTTCCTCTTCCTTCCAAATCCCATCCAAAAATCAAGAAATCAGCTATGCATGTTATACCACCGAAGTCCCTGCCTCTTAATCTCTCAATCCATCCAAGAATTTCTTACATGCATGAGCATTTGCGTACTTTGCCCATCTTCTTCAACCTCTGGTCGGAGCTCTCCCTGTTGCTTTTTCTTCTCCCCAAATCTCACTGCCTCGTCCCTCTCCTGGCCCCCATGGCGCAAGCCCCGCCGCCTCTGCCCCTCTCTCCGCCACCGCGCCCCAACCTCGCCACGGCTCCCATGCGCCGCCCCTTGGCCCGCCTGCTGCCGCCCAAGCCCACCGGCCGGCGAGCCCGCTCCAGCACCCCACCGTCGATCCACACCGCTCCTCAGGCACCTCCCCTGCCGAGCGCCCCCAAGAACTGCCCCTGCCGCCGGATCTCCACGCCGTCGCCTCTCCCGCGCCTCCCCACGCCGTGCTCTGCGCCACCTCCCCCGGCCGCCATGCCCATTTGGGCCGTCGCCAGCCCACTGGACTCAACCGCCCTCGGGTCGCCGCTGCTCCCCGCGCGTCTCGGAGCTCCAGGCCCTCGCCCTCGGCGCCGGACTCCCTGAAGCTGCCTCCCTCCGCCGCCGTGGGCCGTGCGCCGCTCTCCAGGGCCATCACCGGCCAGGTCTGAGTCGTCTGCCAGCACTTATTCCTCGTCGCCTGGGGTGAGCTGCCTTCCTCTCGTGTGCTGCTAGCTGCTGCCTCAACGGTCCAAGCCGAGTGACTAATGCAGTACCTCGAGTACATGATAATAGCTAACGGGACTAATCACTGTTTAAAATACGCTAACTGTTGATTGCGATAGCTAAATGTGGTTAACCCAGGGTATGAACTGATTGGTTCAGTTAAACCTCCCCGTCGCTATCTCCCTCAGGTTAGGTTCCAGCCAAGCGTCCCTTTCCCCTGGTCCAACGAGCTCGGCTTGCTCTTCTTAATTCTTGCTTCCGGATAGCACTAATGCATGAGCAACGTTAATGCTAAATTGAGCCCGATCTGTTTAATGCATGTAATGGTTAAGACAACATCCTTAGTGAAGTTCGGACACCATTAAAAATTTAAATAACAGAAGTCATTGGTGTTAGATAAGATTAGTTAAACGGCGGTTAAAGCTTTAACAATAACCAACTGATTGATGTGCTCATTTTTGATCTATGGATAACTTACCAACACACTCCAAAAAAACCAGCATGCTTAATGCACTATTATACTATAACTGTTATAACTAGCTTACTTATTTGGTCATGTACAAGTGCTAACCGGGATTAGCTCCTAATTGATGTAACGACTAATCATTCACTTGTTACAACTAACCTAACCGGTTTCAGACGGATTCAACGTCGGACTCTGACATTAACCAAATGTAATACCATGTGCTTAGCACAACTAGTAATAATACCATTGTAATAACCAGCTGGACACTAAAGCACCATGGTTGTGTGCATTGTTAAAGGCAAGTTAGTGGTAAGCTACGCTGGAATTGGTTAAAGCTAGCCCTCGGTTAGTATAGTTAAAACACCGACCATGCTAAGTTAAGTACTCACTATAATGATAAGAATGGAGATGTTTAAACTGATCAGCACTAACACATGCGAGATAATCCAACCATTGAAATTGTTGGTTAATTATCTAATTAAGTCGATAATACTTAGTTGTTATCAGTACACTAAGTCGCCCCCAATTAATAGATTACCAGATGTGTTAGACTGTTCATTCACATAATTGAGGCAGGAAGGAATGTTAAGCTCCGTTAAAGGCGTGGCTAAAACCTAAATACTCAAGCTATCAAGTCAACTTGTTTAATGAACGAAAGAAACAGATTTAGAGATGCTAGGTATACACCCGTATATGTTATGTAACGACTCCTTCCAATGACAAGTAATTATTGCTGCAAATAAAAATTTGAACCTAAGTGTATGACCCGTGGACCTAACTAACCTATTATTCTTAGCAGGAATATTTTAAATTAACATAAAACAAATTAGTTTGATTTTCCTTACTGAGAAAAAGACAGGAAATGCTAAACTTGATTAAATTTGTAGAATCAACAATGCCATGGTTTTGCACAATACGGTAAAATACGTTTCAGAAATAATTAAATTACACCTTTAGGATTAGTAATATATATATACTAGAGAATCTAGCTTAACGGCCAAATCAGAAATGTCTAGTACCCTAATTCACCTAACCTCAGTATGAAAACATATTATCCCATGCATGCATCCATATTCTAGGTTTATCCCTGATTAAAGTTAACACCGCAACTAAAACTAAACCAACATATGGAACGAACACTAAACCGCTTACGCAATTGTATACCTTATTTTAAATCCACCGTAGTTGCATCCATATTCCTGGCATTCATGTATCTTCGTCCTTTTCGAATTAGTTCTTAGGGTTGCTTTTTCCCTTTTTAGAGGTCGCTTGCTTCTTATCGGTGTTTCAAGTATTCTGGAGTTCTCCCGCATGCTCCCCGCAAGATCAGGAACAACCCGAACAAGGCAAGCAGAGCTTGTTGCATCTTTTACTTTCCGTACTATTGTGTATGCCCTGTTTATCTGTACTTAGGTGTGAATTGTTGCTTGTATGTCGTATATGAGGTTGAGCACATTAGTCTGTCTAGGATGTGTCCTAGGTTGAGAATACCTGATAGCTCTTCAACTAAATCTTTAAGTGAGTTGGGAGAGCCGAGGGCGTGCACAATGGGTACGGTTGGGGTTAAATTGATGCATGACGGCGACCCAGGTGTTAGGAGTTGTTGGTCGTCACTCCAACCCTATCTTCAGCGTGTCACCATCCCTTATCACACGTGAACGCTAGCGAGAATCAACACTGAGGGTAGCTGGGGTAAGCCTCCATGCCCCTTGGAGGCTCGCTACCTCCTTGCGGTTATGCACTCACTACGCCTGCAGTGGTTGAGTTGTCGGTAGTGGTTCGAGAGATTAAAATGAATTCGTGTGGATTGGATCAGTTTGGATTTGACTCATATATGGATCAGATTAATTTGGATTGGACTTAAGGGCTGCCCTAGTTGAATTGGATAATGCTTACTGGATTGATTTGGATTGGTCTCATGGGCTGCCCCAATGGATTTGGATTTGAGCATTTGATCTCATGGTGAAATTGATTGTGTTATGTTGGTATCCTGAGTTAATTTGTTACTTAGTTTGTCTTACTTCACCTTATTAATGTTATGTTCTTAAATTGTATATTGTTACTCTGAGAAGCATTCATGTTTAATTAATGTTGTACTAGTATGAGTAGGACATTTAATCAAGCACGGATAAGTCTTGCGAGTACGTTCGTACTCACCCAGGTTACTCCTGGAGCTTGCAGGTGAGCCGGTGGTGGAAGATTATTTCGATGATGCTTAAACTTGTTGTTTCCTCGGTTGTGTTCGATTGATGGGATAGTTGTAGCTTTTGCTCAGCGGTCGCTAAGACGCTGTGGGACCCATTCACTTGTTTCCGCTGTCGTTTGATTTCTCCGTATTCGGATATGCTTTTGGTTATGACTGAATATTGTAATGTGTGGTCCCATCGTGGGCAGTTAATATTAATCTCGTATCTGTAGAGCTTTGTTATGATATCCGAGTTGTTAATCTCAGGCTGCCCTTACGCAATGCGTGTATGATATGAAGCGTTTTGGGTATGCCGTGAAGGGTTGCGGTTGTACCGGTTGTTACTAGGTTGGGCAAGAATCGGTTGAGTGACCCGCTGGCTGAGATGCTGTGCCGGCCAGGCAGGGTGTGGGCGTTCTACCGGGCTTTCGAGCGACCCACTAGCCTTCGGGCTAGGTTAGGGTGTGGGTAGAACTGTCGGGCTCCTCCGACCTTGTCTTCCCTGGTAGTAATTGGGAACGACTCTATACCTTCACCGGATTATGGAATCGTGTGTGGCTCTGGGAAGATTGGTCGCTTCCGGCCGGCTCGCACATAGCGGGTGTCGGATCGTTCCGTCTTGGTGCGTACGGCGCAGGTACCGTGCCATCGGGCTGACGAGTCCTTCGGTCCTTGGCGACTTCGCGTTCCCTTAGTCATATGAAATTCCGGGTCCGTGACACAGGTACCGTGCCACCGGGCCGACGAGTCCTTGGTCCTTGGCGACTTCGCGTTCCCTTAATCATATGCAATTCCGGGTCCGTGACAGGAATCTCCTCCATTCACTGTAGACTGGAAGTCATGACTCTCGACTGAGACAATTTGTTCATGGATTTGGTTGATTTGGATGCTCATTTTTGTTGTTCATGACATCGTGTCGCTAGAGGAGGTAAATAGGCCAGTAGGAATGTTCCTCGCAGTGAGCTCAGGTTTAGCTAGAACTGGCAGCTAGATTGTCTTGAGGCTAAAAGTGTGTTATCTAAGACACGAATTTGGTAGCCAGCAAGAGATCTGGGCTGGCTTTATAATTATGCAAGGTATCAATGTTCTGGTGCTTTGTGCTTTGATTGAAATAAAAACATCACTAGTACAGAATCGTTTATACGAGGCGCCTTATCCGAGGCGGTTAAGTAGAAGCGCCACGAATAAGATACGTCGGAAGCGGTTAGTACGAAAAAACCGCCTCAAATAAGGAGTCCGGGAACAACCGCCACGGATAACGACCACATCCGAGGCAGTTAGAAATAAGTAACCGCCTCCAATGTTATCCGAGGCGGTTACTTATTTATGACCGCCTCGGATAATGGACATATCCGAGGCGGTTGACGATATATAACCGCCTCCATATATGTGATATCCGAGGCAGTTATATGGATTTAACTGCCTCCAATATGATTCACAGTATTAATTGTGCTGCGCGAGCAGACAGATGACCAGTGGTAGATCTGTCTTGAATGTGGTGATTTGCTGGTATTTTTGAGCTATTTTCTGGCGATTTTTCAGTGGAGAAGTTACATTTGGAAGAGTATAGTTGGAGATAATACTTCTTTGTTGGTTACCAAAGGTTAGTGCATAGTTTTTTATTCAATTCATCCAATAATTTGGTGATTTTGCTTTGTTTATTGGACATTGAGAATATACAATTATATCATCATAATTAGATCGATGGAGATGTTTGAATTATCGTATGGTTCAATGCATTGCAAGATGTGTTAAGGTATTGAAATTTAAGGAATTTTGTGGGTAAAAAGGAAAATAATTAATGATGGATTTATTTATGTGGCTTATTTAATTTTCATATGCAAGAAGTGCTAATTTGGTTAGTTATACGTTAGTAATTGAAGAGAGTCGACGCATATAGCTTAGTTATATTAGTCAATTAGTACGGTTAGTTATTTATATTAGTTAGTTAAGCGGGTTAGTAATTATTTTGATAATTCAGTTAGGTTAGTAATTGAAGTAATGATAAACTCATGTCACAAAGTCGGTGCACTTCATATTTTGAACTAAAATTTCAACTTTCCACATGCACGGCTTAGATGGATCGATCGTGGATGTACGGAGCTCGCAACACAGAGGCGTATAGAGATGGAGTGAGAGCATTTATGGTAGCTGCCAAGGCGGACATATTGAAAGAGGGCAGAGCTGACACGTATTGTCCATGCGTAGACTGTGGTAACATAAGGACTTTCGAGCTCCATCATATTGAGTACCACATCTTCAAGAGAGGTTTTATGGAAGGGTATTCAACTTGGACCAAGCACGATGAAGATGAAGCCATAGTATCAGATGATGATATCTGTGCCGATGAAGAAGCAACCAATATGCTATTTGATATCGGTTGTGATTCAAACCCTGTGATGTCCGACTATCCCGACTCGATGCGTGAGCTGGATCAGATGTTGCGTGATTTCGAAGGGCACGAAACCGACAGAGAGTACCAACAATTCCTAGGCTTGATGGGGGCCTTGGAGAAACAGCTATTTGCAGGATGCAAGGCTAAGTTCACTTTGTTATATGCCGTGCTTGAACTGTTGAAGCTGAAAGCGAGCAACAGCTGGTCAGACAAGAGTTTCAACGAGTTGTTGGGCCTTCTAGGTGACATGCTTCCGGAGGGGAATGAGTTACCCATAAACACATACAGAGCCAAGAAGGTGCTTTGTCCGTTGGGACTGGAAGTTGAAAAGATACATGCATGTCGGAACGACTGTATCCTATACCGGAAAGAGTTTGTGAAGCTACATTCATGCCCTGTGTGCAAGACTTCTCGGTACAAGGGTAAGATTGGAGTAGAAGGAGTTGATGAATTCGTCGAGGCGACGAAGGGGACTCCTACGAAGGTTGCTTGGTACCTGCTTGTAATGCCGCGCCTGAAGCGTTTGTTTGCAAACCCGAAGGAAGCAAAATTGTTTCGCTGACATGAGGAGGAGCGGAAGACGTCCGATGGAAAGCTCAGACACCCGGCTGATGCTATCCAGTGGAGAAACATCGATAGGAAGTATCCCCGATTCACTGCGGAAAGTAGGAACGTAAGGTTTGCGCTGAGTACGGATGGAATGAATCCATTTGGCAACATGAGTAGCCGACATAGCACCTGGCCCGTACTTCTCAGTATGTACAACCTACCTCCCTAGCTTTGTATGAAACGGAAGTATATTATGATGTCCGTACTTATCGAAGGGCCTAAGCACCTGGTAACGACATCGACGTGTATTTCCAACCGTTGATGGATGATCTAGAAACATCATGGAACACAGGAGTGTAGGTATGGGATGCGGACAAAAGAGAATACTTCACTCTACGGGCCATGCTGTTCTGCACAATCCAAGACTTTCCCGCTCTCGGCAACACCTCTGGTCAGACGGTGAAAGGACACAAAGGTTGTGTCATATGCATGGAGAATACCGTGAGCCTAAGTCTCAAGAATTATGGGAAAGTCGTGTACATGGGTCACCGGCAGTTCCTGCCTGTAAGGCACCGTTACCGGAGGTGGAAGTCACAGTTCAACGGGAGAACGGAGAACGGTGCGAAACCAAGACCAATAAGTGGTCCAGAGGTTTTCGAGAAGGTTAATGATGTCAACGTCGTGCTGGGAAAGGGTCAGAAAAAGAAGGCCGTAGATGAGTCCGCGTACTGGAAGAAGCGATGGGTGTTCTGGGACCTACCGTACTGGAAGGATCTAGACGTCCGGCACTGCATTGATGTGATGCACATAGAGAAGAATGTCTGTGACAGCGTGCTGGGTCTACTGCTAAACATGAAGGACAAGACGAAGGATGGCGTCAAGGCCCGACTTGACATGGTTGACATGGGAATCAGGCCAGAGCTGGTGCCTGTACTACTGCCTAACGGGAAGACATACATCCCCCCTGCCTGTTACACTTTATCTAAGGCCGAGAGAACCAAGTTTTGTAACTTCTTGCATGGCGTGAAGGTTCCGTCGGGCTACTTCGCCAACATAAAGAGGCTTGTCTCGATGTAGGACTTGAAACTAATCGGCATGAAGTCTCATGACTACTTCTTCAACAAGATCTCACAGAAGGTGATGGACGTGTTCGAACTAGATGATCTGGAGTTAGCGGCGGCGGAGATTATTTGTCAGCTAGAGCTGTATTTCCCCCTGTCTTTCTTCGATATAATGGTGCATCTCATCGTCCACATCGTCCATGAAATCAAGATGTGCGGGCCCATCTTCCTTCGGAGCATGTACCCGTTTGAAAGATTCATGGGAATCTTGAAGCACTACGTGTGAAACAGGCATTGACTGGAGGGAAGTATTGTTGAAGGTTACGCCGTGGAGGAGGTTGTCGAGTTCTGTGTTGACTACATGGAGTCGAACCAACCAATTGGCATTCCACGCTCTCGGCACGAAGGCAGGCTTGATGGTGTTGGGACCATCGGAAAGAAATCAATAACGGCCGATCAACCTGGTCACGCTCTCGCCCATTTCACAGTGCTGCAACACACGACCGCCGTTGCCTCGTACATGGACGAGCACAGGGCAAAGTTAAGGCGGGAACATCCAAATAGAACTGATGCGTGGAGGACGAGAGAGCATAACAAAGAATTCAACAAGTGGTTCAAGGAGCATCTTCGTTTAGGTGCCTCTAGCGACATTCTAACCTGGTACACGAAGGGCCCAACATTCGAAGTCGTCACTTGGCAAGGATATGATATTAACGGATAGACATTTTACACTAGAGATCAAGATATAAAAGCACATTTCAACATCGTCAGGAAAGGCTTCTCGCAAACCAAGGAAGCCATCAGGTCGGCCGAAGGGCAGATGGGTATTTCAAAGCTTGGATCCGGTGACCAGAGTTCCTGAGCCGGAAGAAACCCAGAAGAAGTGGAGGACGTTATGCGGGGTGGTCGCCCGTTCTAGGGTTAGGATCACCCTCGCCGATTGGGGTGAGCTGACACGGGAGGAGCGGATATCCCTGTTTGAGGAAGTGAAGGGCTCCTTCATGTACCCGGAAGAGGTCGAAGCAGAATTCTACCGAGCTACCATATTGACGGCTGGGAAGTGCTAGAGGAATTTCAAGCATAGACTGGTGAGAGACTATCTGAAGCAAGAGAAGTCACCTTGCAGGCATACCCGGATGTCTCCGAAGAAGATTGGGCGGAGTTCTGCGTCCTGAAGTCGTCCGAAGAGTTCCAGGCAGATAGCCAGAAGGGGCAAGAGCTAGCCAGGAGGAACAAGCACCTGCATTTTCTCGGCACCTTAGGGTACGTCAGTGCTAAGAAGAAGTGGGCGAAGGAGGATGAGGAAGCGGAGAAGCACGGACAGCAGCTGGTGTTCTCGGATTTCAGCGACAGCCGAATCCGGGACTGGTGCAAGGCGAGGACGAAGGTGGATCCTCGTGGTCAACGCATCTGGAGAAACCCTGAAGACGAGGAGGTTTATCAGAGGATGGTGGGGCTTAATGAGCAAGCATCTCAAGGCTCGTTTGTGCCAAGTCGGGAGAAAGACATACTCTCCGAGGCCATCGGCACCAGGGAGCCCTATGGACGCACCAGGGGTTTTGGTAATCTCGCAACATGGAGTAAAGCCTTCACCGGGGACACGCAGGAGGCACGTCGGCAGAGGAAGCAAGCAAGAGCCGAGCAAATGAAAGCGGAGATACAGTCGTCCCTTGAGGCGCAGTTTGAGGAGAGAATGAGGGCGATGGAGGAGAGGCTTTCAGCACAGTACCTGCAGGACAGGGTGCCAGTCGCAATTAGCCCGGGTGCCCGCCGCAGTAGCTGCGCCTCGGGTGCGGAGGATTGTTCTCCCGTCGACCAGATTGGGGGTCTGACGCAGTGCAAGATGCAGATACAGTTCGCTACGATGAACTTCTCGATGGACGCCGCGTACGGTCAAGGCTGGCCATCTGCTCCTAGAATGGTGATACACGGTGTCCCGTTAACGACAGGCTTTGCGCGAGTGCAGGTCGAGTCAATCAACCAGACCTTCGCTAACTGTCCCTTGCCGAACGCGCAAGAATCTGATGAGATGCAATTGCTAAGCGACGCGGTTGGGTCGTTCGTCCAGTGGCCGAAGAAGGACATAGTCTTCGAATCAGCACCGAGCGCACCGTCCGTTCCTCCATGCTCGCCGGATCAAGGGATGCTCAGGTTTTCACCGGTGGTTGCTCGATCTCCGCCGGAGGTTTCGAGGCAGCTCGCCCTTCCTCAGCCTATGCCGAGCCTGCCACATGTCGAGCTTCCACATTGTTCACTACTCCTTCAACTCTTGGCACTACCACCAGTGGAGAGCTCACGGCCAAGCCGTGTTCCAACGAAGAGTCAAGGGGCCACATCCAAGATAAAAGTATACAAAGCCAAGAAGTCTGCTTCAAAACAGGCCGATGATGTTGAGTATCCTTTAGCAGAGCTAGCTTGCCAGCACGTGCCGGGACAACCTATGGTTGACACTGACTTGAACCTGGGCGTAACCTGCCGGATGCTTCATGACCATTATTTCGATATGTCGAATAGGCCGTTCCCAGATACAAGAGTCGGCGTCGTAGTCTGCTTCAAGGAGGAGCATTTCAAGCATCGCCAAGGGAATATGTTTCCCGTGGATTTCTCGGACATCTTCAACATGATGCACTTCCGTGAGCTGGACGCCAGTCTCATGAGATGCTTCACGCTGTAAGTCCATACAACACAGCACCTATTTGTTTTATCACCGCTAAGTGCCTGTAATATAAGTCGTTCTTCTCCTATACTCAGATACATGATTGATCTTGCCGAAAGAAGAAAGATTAAGAACTCTGTGGGGTTCGGCGACCCACATTTGATCTCGGCCCAATGCACCGCGTCAAATAAGAACATGGTGCGGGATTACGTTGTGCATTTACTCCATGAGTACTCCGCACGAGATTACATCCAGGTTGTCTATAACATCAGGTAAGCCACATCCTTTGCAAATTCTCATGGTTCGACGGCTAAACATGTAATAACTTCGTATCGTATAACCAGGGGCCATTGGATCCTCCTCGTGATCGTGCCAAAGTGGAATAAGGTATGGTACCTTGATTCGATGAGGCGTAGCATTGATGCACGCAAGCAAGGGTACGTGGACATCATGCGTCTACTCGATGAGTGAGTACCAAAACTTTCGACTTCGTCCATGCCTATTCTTTCTTCTTCACAAAGGAAATGATATTTCGATGGTAATTGTTTTGAATCACCTAGAGCATTTGACATGTACGTCAAACAAGGAGGGAGGCACAAGGAGGTCAAGGAAGGAGTGGCCGTCGAGTTACGTCATGACTCAAAGTTTAAGGTATTCAGTAATGTCCTTGACTCCTCGAACTAATCCCATCATACTTCTGCCCTCTATACCTAATCGATATCCCTTTTGTAGTACCGGCAGCAGCCCGAAGGGACTGACGTCTATGGGTATTACGTGTGTTTCCACATGCTAGCCCTTTGCAGCAACCCAAAGTATGGAGATCTAGCGGTACGAAACCATCACCCCTACTAATGTCTAGTGTTTAATCATGCTATTCACTCTGAGTGTAAGCCTCATGTTTTCAGGGAGGGGCGCAAACCATGGCAATCAAACAGTTGGAACATATGGACATGGCTCAGATTCGGTCGCACATCGCTAGCTTCATAAACAACGAGGTCATTAGTCCCCAAGGACACTTCGGTTCCTCGGCGGCAAGCTAGGAACTTAATTAGGATTGCGACTAGTTAGATCATTACTTAGGTTTCTAGTTAGGTCATTACTTACTTCATTGGTTGCAAAGTTGCAAAGATTGTAGTTATCTATCCAACTTGTGGTTTAAAATGACAAGTGCACTTGATGTTTGTAAATGTCTTGTTCATTTTTCCTCTCACTGCAAACGTGTAAGTGGGTGTGACATAACTATAACTTTTTCTTGTGAATATCACTCTTTTACAAATGAGACTTCTTTATCAACAGATATCGTGCATGGAGGCTTTGGCGAGTGGTTCTATTCATGTGAAGAACTTAAGTGAACAAGTTTTTTGAATTTGATCAATATCTCTGCTGTTAATTGAGTATATGTCTCAAGTGAACAAGTTTTGTAATATTATTTGTATGCATATGTATGTGAATGTTTGTAGTTTATGTCTTGTGGTCGATGCGAAATGATTGAAGTGTGCTATATAAATCTGTTGTGCGTGCTGTGATTTGGATATATCTTGTATATGAACTGTTTGCTTTTTCAGAGGAGGATAGTAAATCAGGCAAAATAATGCCTATTCAAAAACATATCCGAGGCGGTTGGAAATAAAGAACCGCCTCGGATAAGGACTTATCGGATGCGGTTACAATTTACCAACCGCCTCGGTAAGGCCTTATCAGAGGCGGTTATGTTATCCTCACCGCCTCCGATAAGACATTATCCGAGGCGGTCGGTGAAACGTAACCGCCTCCGATAAGTCATTATCCGAGGCGGTTGGTCAATTTTAACCACCTCCAATAAGGCCTTATTCGAGGCGGTTCAGCCAACAGAACCGCCTCGGATAAGCTCATATCCGAGGCGCTTGCGTGACCACCTCCAATGCATGCCCCCATATCCGCAACCACTCCGTGGAGGTGGTTGCGATAACCGCCTCGGATGTGCTATTTTAACCGCCTCGGATATGAATTTCTGTACTAGTGCATGCTCAGACGTCTCTCCTTACGTGAAACTCCTGATGTAATCAGTTCCCATCAATTTGCAATTCCTTCAGTTTTATGCTATGTTTCCATGGTAGAATTTTTGTTGAGTGACTAGCTTATTTGATTATAGTAAGAAGTTTGCACTGGAACGTAGCTTTCTCGCAGCAGTCCAGCTTCTGCGTAATTGTTGTGAGAGATAGATTGCAGACCAGGACCTACATTGCTAGATAGATTACATGAATCAGATTTTTCTTAGTTTTGTTCCGTAGCACCACCCCTTACGATCTTTAGACACTCATGTATGTATTATGGAGTTGGTGATTATGGGTGTGCATAAGAAGTATCCTTGTGTTGAAAGAGTAAAAGGTTCATGCAACTGATATTGTTGATACAACTTAGTTGAGATCTGTATTGTACTGATTTTTTTCTTTTGCACATATGAATAAAATGAAGGACAAGATTTGTTGCAAGATGAATAAGTTAGAGCGAGAGCGATGCTATGAGGCATTTAAACTAGAGCAAGAGAAGATTGCACTAGAGCAAGAGAAGGTTGCAAATGAGAAACAGAGGATTGCGATAAAGCTAGTGAAGTTAGAATTGAAGAAGAGTAGGGATGACGAGAGAAAGGCATTTGCACTAGAGCAAGAGAAGGTTGCAAATGAGAAACAGAGGATTGCAATAGAGCTGGAGAACTTAGAATTAAAGAAGAGGACTGACGACGAGAGAATTATGAGTATGGATATCTCTGATATGCCCATGACACCACGAGAGTACTACTTGAGCCTTCAGAGGGAGATCATGGCTCGTCGATCTAGTTGGTTGGGGTGAGTTTCCTACTACCGTACTATATTAATGTAATTTGTTGACACTCATGTTTGGACACCATTCTATGTTTATGTATTTTGATGACACTACTATTTGGACACAACATGGGCTGCTTTATTTATGAATTAAAATTACACTATGAAACGCGAAATACATTAACACACTCCAAAATACACTAACCAACTCAAAATATAGTAAGCAACTCGCAATACATGAAGAAGTACATCCCTTCGTGACGTGCCCAAAGGTGCTTCACTAGATCATCTTGAAGCTGAGAGTGAGCTTGCCTATTTCTAATAGAGTGATAAGTTTGAATAAATTCATGTAGTTGAGGCGTATGCTCGTGAGAAGTAGTCATATTTTCTCCCATTCCATCATAGTGGAAGTCTCGAGGGTCTTTGTCTCACTCGTCTTCTATTAAGGGTACACAGGTTGTTGATGAGACTAGTGACGTGCATGCTGAACGCATTGACCATTTCCCCGTCCTTGAATGCAAGTGCCTCGAACTCGACTCGTACCTTATGTGTGGTGGCCTCGTAGACGCAGCCCACGCCTAGCCATATCATCTTCATGGCATCTCATGGCTACTTAGCCATTTCCTTTACAGAATTACAGTGATTGCACTGAGCATGTCGACCGGTACGGCGTGAAGGATGGCCGCAAGAGCCATCTTGTCATCGCATAAGTTGATGGTGTCATTGTCGATTGCTTCCCACAAGCACTGGGCTTATAGGTTGACATGCATGACGAGTGACCACTCGATGTAGTTGGTCATCGTTAACGTCCTATAGACGACCATTGCTTCGCCAATTTCCCGTATGATGTGCTCCTGGACCACCAGTTCGTGGCCGCCTCGTATCGTCCTACTCCTACCACGTTGTTGTGATGGAAGTGTGACCGAGCGCTCCTCTGAACAGGATCTGTGGTTGCTGCCCATGATCTCATAACCGTATAAGATCTGATACCAATTGTTGGATTTTATCCCTGAATTGGATCACGTGAGTATGAAAAAACTGAGAGTCATTATGTATAGCTAGGGGCTCGTAACGTGCCCCTGTTTTTTCTTTGTTTTCTTTGTTTTCGTTGTTGGCTTGTCTAATCTTTACATCTTGCCTCTCTTTGTATAGGTGGCAAGAACTAATACTCTAATTAGAACTAGGTAAAATGAAATCTACTAGAACTCTTAGTCTTACTTCTAATTAGACTCGGACACGTAATAAGATTAATTTATCACTGAATGCTTTGCATTCTTGGGGTAGCAGGAAGTATGAAAATGTCACACGGGAGCTAGACAAATCACGTAATAAACTTCAGCAGCTTATGTCCATGAATGTTGATCGGTAGAAAATCTGTCAAAGTTACAGACCATATGAACAAACTTCTTTATCGTGAGGACATGCTTTGGTTCTAGCGATCGAGAATTATCTGGCTTAAGGAGGGAGACAGGAATACCAAGTTCTTTCATAGTAAAGGGTGTTTGGTTAGACTTTTCAGCAGCTTTTCACTGAAAAAGCTACAGCCCAACCAAACGGCTAGCTTTTCAGCAGCTTTTGCCAACAGTAGCTGTGGGCTTTACAGTGCAAATTTAGCTCTTTAAAAAAGCTGCCTTCTGCCAGCTTTTTACAATGTGTTAAAGTTTTAGTGCTCATTTTCCAAAATGCTGTAGATGATTTGGATCAACCAAAAGCCATATATTCACTTTCTCACAGCCACATCAGCTTTTCCAGATAGCCAGCCAACACCAGCTTTGTCAACAGCCACAGCCCAACCAAACAGGCCCTAAGACTGTTTGGCGAGCTAAAACGGATAAGATACGTCTAACGCGAGATGAATTTGGTGCCTAGCAGAAGAGCGCCCGTGATGGAGCCATGGCCACATCATATTTTTAGACCCTTTTTTCAAAGGATTGGCTTCTTAATCCAGAACATGTACCTAACTTCTTTGATGAACATGTTACTGCTGACGGCTCTGTCGGAACTTTACTCAGAGGAGATATCTGAAGCTTTGTTTCAAACAGGGCCTCTAAAGGTGCCTAGACCAGATGGATTACTTGTTCGGTTTTTTCAATGGAACTAGCTCATTATGAAGGAGGTAGTTAATGCTATGAAACTTAATTTGACACAGGGGTGATGCTTGGAGGGGTAAATAACACTTCCATTGTCCTTAAACCAAAGGTAGACAACCCGAGTGAGTTAAAAGACTTCCGGCCTCTCAGCTTTTGTAATAAATTTACAAAATAGCCACCAAATGCTTGGTGAACTGTTCGAGGCCGATTCTTGGGGATATTATCTTCCCTAATCAAAGCACCTTTCGTCTCAGGGCGTATGATCACAATCACTGACAATGCTATTTTAGCTTTTGAGTGCATTCACCGTATTCAAGCTGATAAGAATCCGAATGTGAGCTTTTGTGCGTATGAGCTAGATTTTTCCAAAGCTTATGATTGAGTGGATTTGTGATTCTTGGAGCAAGTGCTGCAAAAGATAGGATGCATTCACTGGTGGATGCAATGGATTATGACATGTGTGACTATGGTGAGATATTCCGTAAAATTTATTGGAAACCTCTTGGATTCATTTGCACCATCACGAGGGCTACGGCAAGTGAACCACTCTCTCCGTTTTTAGTCCACTTTGTTGTAGACGATTTATTTGTGTTGTTGAAGAAAGTAGTGGCCGACAATGCCCTTGTCCTAGTTAAGGTTTGCCACGGAGCGTTACAAATCTCTCATTTGCTCTTCGCGAACGATAACTCCCTATTTTTACAAGCCAACTGTTGGAGTGGTTCATCCGGACGGCCCGGCTGAGCTACCCCTAGAGACATCTCGCCGGGTAAGCTAATCATGCGCTGGTGTTTCTTTTTGTGTCGACATGCAGGACGGCGTATGGTGGGGAGAGGGTAGCTGTTCGGGCACGTTCGGACGAGGTGCGAATGCGCCCCCGGGATGAGGTGATTCAAGCATGAAGGGCGACGTGCTGGAGGTCTCCGGGTCCTACAACCGAGGACGAGGGGCCGAGGTGAAGATTGACCGGATCGTGGGAGAAGGGTCAAGCCGGGCGGCGGTTTGTACCGGCGAAGAGTATCAAGCATATGCCGACGCATATAGTAGGTAGAGGCAAGGGGGAGAGTATGAACTTGCCCTGTCATGTGTAATGTAAATTAGGGTAGAACCATAAACTGTCTGGGGGCAGGTATATACATTCACTCACAGGTCGCTACTATCTATAAAAGGATGGGGCGCTGCCCACTCAATACACAAAGAAAATTGGATATCAACCATGCGTTTTCCGAGTGACGTCTCGTCTCATTTTCCATTGCATTTTTGGCATTAATCTTCACCAGAATTTTGAGGGCCGAGGTAGTGGTCTCTAGAGCTGCTTAGATCGTCCCCTTAGCACTTCGGTCTCGAGAACTGGGGTGCCCTAAGTTTATTGTCCGAGGGCGACTTCGTCGACAGTTGGCGCCGACAGTGGGGAACGATTGAAGTCGGTTTCAACTGACCGCTACATCATGCCACCTTGGGCTAAGAAGGGATCAGCAGGAACCAAGCGGAAGGCAGCAGCAGGAGAGAGACTAGCGTGCCAGGCCAAGGGCAGCCTCTCTCCTCGCCTGTCGAAAGCAGGATGGAAGGCGTCGGCTTATGTGCAAGCTCCGACCTTCCGATCGGGGGAGGAGACGATGTGGTGGCAAGCCGGGAGACCAAGGCGCAGCCTAGGCCGTGGGAGCACAAGCACCTTCGGCATCTGGGAATGGAGCGAACACCCGGAGCCTGGCGGGCGAGATGGAGGAGCTTCGACGCTAGGCCGAGGAGGCGATGAAGAGGGCGGAGGCAATGCAGGCGCAGCTGCAGGCGGCGGAGCTCGAAGTCCCAGGGCAACCGTACAGTCTTAGCAGGTGGCCGATCTGTGCCGCGCCCAGCTCGACACCACGCGGGCGCTGGTGACTTTGCCACCACAATCCGAGGCCCGCGTAGTGGGGGACCTGCGCCGTCAGCGGGCCGAAGGGCGGACTACTGCACGAGAGGAGATGCGCGTCGTAGCACCAGCCACTGAAGCTCTTCTTTGCGAGCTGAACGAGGCCAGAGCCCGGGTGTCGACCTTCACGGGCGATGTGCATCACGAAGCGGCACACCTCCGCTCTGCTATACAGCAGAACTAGCAAGCCGCTCGTGCAGTTGTCCACGATTACGAGGGCAGACTGAGTTCCCGAGGGGGCCCGAGCGTCGGCCAGCGCCCCGGAAAGGCCCATGACGACCAGCCTCAGCCACACGTCGACCTCCGCTCGCAAGTCCCAGAAGTTATCGATCTCACTAGCATGGTGAGTCCCTTGAGCCCGGGACCCATGGCTGTCCCATTCCCACCCAAATTCCGCCCGACCGACTTGCCGAAATGCGTGGGCACAACCAATCCCATACCGTATAGTATGAGGCGGTGGTAATGGCTGTGGGGGGAGGAGAGGCCATCATGGCGAAGAGCTTGCTCCTTGCCCTCACCGGCATCGCCCAAGTGTGGTACCTCGACCTGGAGCTCCCGGATGGTGTACTCCTGGGAGCAACTGCGTGACAAACTCCACGGACACTTCCAGGGGTGTCGCAACAAGGAGATGAGATCGACAGACTCAGCAACCTTCGACAGCGTCCTGGTGAGACGATCCGTGCCTTCCAGTGCCGCTTTTTCAAGGTTCAATGCTAGGTGAAGGGCGTCGCTGAGCAAACAATATGCAAGGCGGCGCGGCGGGGCATCAAAAAGAAAGCCTTAGCAGATAAGCTGGAGAGGAAGCGACCAACCCGTGTGGAGCAGCTATACAACATCATGGAGGTCTATGCCTGAGTCGAGGAAGGGCAGATTCTGCGAAGGGAGGAAGCTCGAGGAATCTGGACATACTCGGCCGGTGGTGCAGAGAGGGTGGAGGGGTGACGCCAGAGACGCCATGAAAGTCATCATGTGTCTGAGGGAGACCGGCGAGGCCATGACCATGCCGAGCATGACGAAGAGCGAGGACAACTCCGGGGACCTCGGCAGAATCAAGGCCGAGGTACATGAGGCCCCCAGCAAGGACCCCCTCCCCGTGAACCACCTCGCCACCATGGGAGGGAGCTGATGAGACGGTGGCCCGATCTTTCAATGAGACGAAGATACTAACAGTTTGGTGGAGTTTGACCTTGACGATCCGACTATACCGTACGCGACGATACGCCTTAGCAATTGCTAAACCAACCTCCGATGGTTATTGACCTTGCCGTAGGCGCGATCAACCTAAACAACGAAGTTCAAATTCCTGCATGCAACTGAAAACCAGCAAGAACAATGATAAATTGCAATCTGAAATTGCGAGTATTAAATTGGCACAGGAGATACAAGAAAGTATATTAGTATTTCACTGGTGATCTAAATAAGGCGGTAGTCCTACACGACTTGTAGATGCGATAATGTTGCAATAGCTAAACAACTCAATGAAATCCCAAAACTATAGAGAGAAACCTAGGGGGTATTTAAAAAGAAGAGGTGATCTGTTACAGGGACAGTCTTGAATTTGTTTTGGCAGTTGCGATCTGCTCATAATGAATTTGGAGATGGGGTTGGACAGGTTGGGAAGAGCACGAGATAAGCTTTCCAAAGAGTCCAAGATCACCCAAATCGAAGTCCGTATGCTCGAGATAAAGACGTTTGAAGTTAGGACTCTCTCAGCAATCCGAATCAGAGTCTAGATCTTGTGGGACTATCTCTAGCTCTCCTTGGACCAAAAGTGATGTGGGAAGACTCCTTGTATAGCACCAATTCATGTGGGACATCTTCATGGACACATGAACTTCATTCCTTCCTCTTCCCGAGAACTTGAACTTGAATCCTCGCTTGTTCTTGATGATCTTGACGAACCATCGTTTGTTCTTTATAGCTCGTGCAGTGGATCTACTTGAAGTAGTGGAAGTAGAGGTGGCAGCGGATGTATCCATGGGGGTCATGTCCTCATCATCCTCCCTTCTTTGAAAACAAAACCGTCCTCAGCTTTACATAAGCTGACAACCATCAAAGAGCAAAGAAAGCATGTATGCAGCATATATGTATCTATCAATCATGGTTAGCTTTGCTTGGTTAGCAATTATATCAAAACCATGATCACAACTATGATTCAACTTGGCGGATCTTAGAAACCTGCATAGTGTTACATCATTCTTATAATTCCAACAAGTATTGCAACTCAATTTGCAAGTATAAGTGAATAACTTATCTTTATGATGAGCATTAGCAAAAGGGAAGAGCTTATCAAAACTATCCATACAATAAGTATTGCAACTAGTTTTACAAGCATATGTGAAGCATTCATCATAATATAGCTTAAATATATGCCATCGAAAATTATGCGAATGTACATTCAAAGAGATGAATGGATTATCACGAGCATGCTGAATTTTAGGATGTGGAGGAACACAAAAATTTGTGGCAGCATGCAACATAAATCTTTGAATGAAATTCTCACATTGCAAAGTTAATGAGATAAACAATTACAAATGATCATCATCGAAACAAGTATGTTTATCAACAATTTTAGCACGGGTGATGCAAAAGCTATGCACTAAAATTCCACAATCTACACTATATTCTCTAATCACGTTAACTTGATAGCATGGAGTATAGATGGAATTCCATGAAGGTAAACTTACTAGTTCAAAAACTTTCATTAGAGCATGTGACAATTGCATAAACATGTCAAGATTAACATAGCACAATAAATCAGAGAATATGGCATCAAGTTCCTTTTCAGGTGCTACTAACTTATCACATCCTATCTTAGAATCATTCAATTCACAAGGCTCAACTTTTGGCGCTGCTAGACTATCATAACAACCATTCTCAATAGGTGAAGCAACCAAAGCAGTAGATGTCGGTGTAATTATCCGGCAATACTGAATATGGGACAGCGTGAACACAGTAGATCTAGATAGGTGCAAACGGGAGACAAAGTTTATGCAGGTTTAGGCCCTCAAGGAGAGGTAATTAATACCCTACGTCCTGTGTTTGATGGATGATATTGCTTGTATCCCGAGTGCCACAGGACCTCAAGAGTAGATCTCTAGGTTGCTAGGGCTATGAGTGTATGAGAATATGAGAGCGTATGAAAGTTTACCGATCAGGGGATCCCTACCCGGCCTTATATAGGTGACCAGGGTAGGGTTACAAGAGTCCGGATCAGCTTACAAATTGATTTTTTAATTAGTTACAACAGAATCCGGGAATGTCGGGTAAGTATTTATCCCTATCTTGCACTCCAAGTCAATGAGGCGCCCCCGTGTAGAAGTCGGACTCCGAGTAGTCGGCCCGACCACCTGTCACGGACCCGGGAATTACATATGATTAGGGAAACGAATGGTCGCCAAGGGCCGAAGGACCAGTCGACCTGGTGGCACGGTACCTGCACCGTACTCACCGAGGCAGAGTGATCCGACACCTGACCAATGCAAGCCGGCCGGAAGCGACTAAACTTCCCAGAACCACATACAATTCCCTGATCCGGTGAAGGTTTAGAGTTGTTCCCGAATTCTACCACGCAGAGCAAGGTCGGAGGAGCCTGGCGATTCTACCCACACCCTAACCTAGCTCGGAAGCTAGTGGGTCGCTCGAAAGCCCGGTAGAATACGCCCACACCCTGCCTGGCCGGCACAGCATCTCAACCAGCGGGTCACTCAACCAATCCCTGCTCGACCTAGTAATAAGAGGAACGGCTTTAACTCTTCATGGCATACCCATACACTTCATCTCATTCACGCACGGTGTATGAGCAGCCCCCAATAACAACTTGTATATCACAACAAAGCACTACGATACGATAATAATGCTAGCTGTCCACTTAGTGAACTTAGAGATGCATCAGTCGGTCATAACCGAAAGTTTTAGTCAATTTGGAAATATTTACAATGCAGCGGATAAAAGAACAAAAGCCCACAGCGGTGCATCAACCGCTGTCCAAAACTCAAAACATTCCCACGAGTCGAACACGGACCAAGGAAGCCGGCGAACTAAGCATCATCATAAAACTCCGCAACAGTTGGCTCACCTGCGCAAGTCTAGGAATATCCTAGGTGAGTACAAAAGTACTCGCAAGACTTATTCGTGCTTGATTAAATGTCCTACACATGCTAGATATAACAGCGATTAAACGTGATGCATTGCAAGTAAACAGGCAGTGATAAGCAATATGACAGGGTTCGGGACATAATCGTAACAGAAGAATTAAGGTTCAGCTCAAACCTCACATGGATTCAAGGATGACCACAATAATTGGAATATCACAAACTTCAAGTCATTCAGGGGTAGCCCACACCCCATTTAGTTCACAGGTTCATCACAGCAATAGTTTTCAAACAATCTCTCGGACCGTTACCGGCAACACAACCACCGCAGGTATAGTGAGTGCATAACCGCTTGAAGGTAGCTAGCCTCCAAGGGGCGTGGAGACTTACCTCAACTACACCCCAGTGTTGGTTCCCGCTAACGCCCCCACAGTGACAGGGAAGTAACACGACGGAATAGGGTTGGTGTGGTGACAAAACTCTACTTACTCCTGGGTCACCTCAACACTTCAATTAACACCAACCGTACCCATTGCGTACGCCCTCGGCTCTCCCAACTCACTTAAGCAATTTCAGTTGAAAAGGGCAATAAGGATGTTCTCAACATAAAGATACGTCCTACACATATTAGTGTGCTCAACCTCGCAAGCGATACTGAAATAAACACCCACACATAAGCACACATGAACAGGGCGTATACATGAGTACGGAAATTAAAAATGCAACAAGCTCTGCTTGCCTTCGTCGTAGGATTCGGAGACTTGGGTGAGCTCAACGATCTGCGGTTCTTCCTCTTCGGGCTCTGTCGCAAGCAACACGAGGCACCGAAAAGGAACAACAAGGAATATGATGAGCTCCAGCATGTATGCATGGCGAACTAAGCTAGGGATGCAACCTTAAAATGCATCATGACTATTAGGGTTTTATGGTTACGAGGTTTTTCTCAAATTCAAGTGCATGAAAATTAATTAGTTGCCCTAGCAATTGTATGCATAACGTGTTAGACTAAATTGCAATTAGGATTAAACATTGGTACAGCAATAGTTATGCCTAGGATTCTTTTGTGGAGATATCACTTTAAAGGATAAAATTACTATGGTTGGAGCTAGGCATTTTAATAATCATTAGGCATGAATTTTGGAAATCAGTGTAAATGAGGAACCTTTTCTTTATACACTGAAATATTAATCATATTTTACTTGTAAATTGCAACATTGGGGTTGAATCAAATGTAGGAAACATTAGTAGTTTGTAGAGGTACTCAAAATTTTCAAAATGGAAATCTGAACAAGGAGTTATAAAAGTTCAAAATTTCACCTTAAATGGAAATGAACCTAGCAGCTAATCCTGCCCCAAAACCTGGAGGCTAAACACACCCACCCTTGGCCCCACTCCACCCTTGCTTCTTCTTCACTGGGAGAGGAGAGAACAGCCCGAAGGAGCTCCGGGCGAACTGCTGCTGCTGGGAGCTCGGCTGGACTTGGGAAAAAGGAAGGAATGGAGATGAGGAAAGGGGAATGGGAGCTCGGGGAGGAAGGAGGGAATGGAGAGGAGAGGAGCAAGCTCACTGGAGAGGCGGCACTGGCTCGCCGGAGCTGGCGCCGGAGCTGAAGAAGATGAGGGAGGCGGCTGGGAGCTGAGTTGCTTTGGAGAGAAAAAGGGGGAAAAGGAGGGGATTTAGGTGGAGGAGAGGAAAAAGAGGAAGAGGGGACCCTGGGGAAGGGTTTTATATGGAGGCCGGTGAGCTCACCGGCGTGGCACCACCGCCCTTCGCCCCCAACCCACGGCCACGACGTGGCAGAAAAATTCTGACACTCGGACGCTCACTCGGAAAACAACCCGGAAAATGACCCGGAATCCGGATGACCCGAAATCCAACCCGAAAGCTCCGGATTGAATTTCGGCAGGACCGAAAACCCTCTCTGGACTCACCCGGAATTCCACCCGGAATCCACCCGGAGGTTCCGGACTGCACTCCGGCAGCAACCCGACCAAACCTTTTCTTCTCTGGACTCACTCGGAAAATAGCTCGGAGACCATCCGGAATTTCCGGACAGCTCGGAGGTCGAATTCGGAGGCTCCGGAGTAGACCTCCGACTTGACCGACTCACCAACACCCTTTCTGGACTCACCCGGAATTTGGTTCGGAACCCACTCGGAACTTTCTGGGTCACTCGGAGGTGGCATCCGGAGGTTCCAGACCAAGCTTCCGGATCAAGCGCAGAGAAGAAAAATTTGCACAACATTATTTCTGGACTATAGGAACATAACAGCTTTAGGTTTTATTGTTTGCCCAAATAAGTTGATTGGTGTTAATTTGTTGGAAATAGTTATCAAAAAATGAGATATGTACATATTCTGTAAAACATAATTCTTCGATAATCAATCTTATGCAAGGTTCGTGCATGGATGATGCCATGTATGCATGAAGCCAAAAAGAGAAACCTATTTATATAATAAGATGGGTGTTACACCACCCTATGTCCAAAGGGCCGGCTTTGTCCTCCTTGACGATACCCGGGTGCCATGCCATCGTCAGTAGCCCCCGAGTCCTTCACGATCTGGCTGCAGCTTGTCGTGGTAACATCCAAGCTAAGTGCCTTTGCCTTCTCCCTTTTTCCGAGTGGCATCCACCAGAGCACGCTTTCTTGTCGCCTGCAGGAAGATTGTGAGGGATTTACAGAACTCCTGTAGAGTAGAGATAATAAGCCGAGTAATATTCACCCGTAGGGCAGGAATATCATGGTGATTGAGTTAATAACGGATAAGTCCTGGTGGTATCCAATCATTTCCAGCAGATGGAGACCGGCTGAGAGCCCAGCGGGGGATATACCATTAATCCCAACTAAATTCCCAAGTAGCATCTGGTTTCCCGAGTGACTCAAGTCCAGCTAGCGTCCCTCTGGAGCGATGCCCTCAAAATTCATGTCAGAACCAGAACACATGCTGTAGCACTTCGGTCCCGAGTGGCGAAGCTTTATGCCAGGACGTTCCACGGAATCCAGAAATTCCGGATCTCAGAGATTCCAGGGTAAAATTCTTGAAATTTTCGGGTGGAGAAACCGGTAGCTTTGAGTTGCTCAGTGTCCAACTAGTGGCCCACTGGAGGCGCATTACTGCTACCCTCCACTCGGGTGTATTCAAGTGATTGCGTTCCCCCGGGGGCCAACCATCGAAACCCTTCAAAACTGCAATGTTCTGTTCCGATTTATTCGGTAACCGACTGGTGGCTCGCTAAAAGCACGTTACAGTTGCTCTTTATGTGGGGTGTACTCCAAACGGCTATTTAACCCTGGAAGGCCAACCATCGGAAACCCTTAGACAAAACCATGATGAAAACGATAACGCCAAGTCATGGATCGGTTAATTTGTTCCACGACCCATCACGCTGTGTAACGGAAGCCGAAAAACCACGGCATGGGCACGAAAAATGCCCGCGGAAGTCGAAGGGACGCCTTGTGCGCGTGGGAAAACCACAGTCGTGAGAGCGGAAGAGTCGCGCCACTCTGCTGTCCTACTTTATGAGATAGGGGAGGGGGAACCGTAGACCACTTTACCCCCATTTGTATTCACACTTAGCCTTCTTGCGCCCTGCTTGCCTCTTCGCCTTCCTCACGCTCCGCCGTCCTTGAGAGCGCCACCGCGAATCAAAAATCCTAGATCCGTCGGCACTGGATGCACTCTCCTGTCTAGGCAGCAGATCTAGTCAAAGAAGAGGAGGACGCACTAGTGTGGGCAATCCTCAGAGAAGAAAGCTCCTCCATCAACCCAATGTGATACAGTGGCTCCCGATCTTCACGATTTGGATTGGATAACTAGGATGGCCTAGATGGAAACCCACCCCAACAACAAAACCCCAATGGGTAGCCTTTGGGAACTAGGAACCAAATCAACACTTCCTCTCGATTGAATGCCACGTTTACCACTCGGAGGCACGCGCCAATCCGTACAATCCAAAGGAAAGTAAGGCCTAGGGTGGAACTCCAAATCTAGAGGGATGAAACCCTAGATTAGGAGCAAAGCTCAACTATTAGTCTAAACATCAAGTCTAACCTCTATTAGGGTTTGGGTATGGGTATTTATAGTCCTAATCCCATAACCTTTGAAGGCTAAGCCAACTCATTACATGGGCCTCGGCCTGTTACTGTGCGTAAACAGTGCGCCCGGACATTCCGGGGTATCATGCCCGGAATGTCTGGACGTTGATCAATGAACGTCCGGAGGGTTGGAGCTGACACTCCGGGCAGCAGTCGTCTGGAACTCCAGGGTTGAGGCTCGGAATGTCTGGATGCTAGACTGGAACATGCTGCTCTCGAGTACCTCTCCGGAGTGTCCGGCCTCCCTTGTTCGGAATGTCTAGACATGCATTCCAGGCAGCCCAAGTTCTTCTTCCACTTGACTCCACTCATCCACTTTGTTGATCCTTCACACTTGAGCAAGCATAGAGTCGAAGCATCAGATAACATACCATTCAAACTCAGGTCAATTGGAGATGTATCAAGGAATAGAGTCACCTCATGTTGTATAGCCTTAGCTCGAGCTATTGTCATTGGCCCACTCGGTTTTGGAGGTGGACTTGGTGAGCTTGAGTGAGTTGTGGGGTCTTCACCCTTGGTGTAGATGATATCCGCATCATCCCCCTTGTTGAAAAGGAGTCGACCTCGACTCCAATTCATTGTAGCCATGGAAGGGTGAAAGATCCGAGACGTTGAATGTGTTGCTCACCGAGTACTTGGTCGGTGGAAGATCAATCTTGTAGGCATTGTCGCCGATGCGTTGAAGTACTTTGAAAGGTCCATCTCCGCGTGGCATAAGCTTGGACTTGCGTTCTTTAGGAAATCGCTCTTTGCAGAGGTGAACCCACACAAGATCACCGGGGTCGAACACCATCTTTTTTTTGGTCTTGTTGACCTTGTCGGCATGACGAAGAACTTGTTGTGCAATCGCGTCCCTTGTCGCCTTATGGAGTTTCTTGATGAAAGTGGCCATCTTGGAGGCATCCATATTCATGCGCTCTTGTAATGGTAGTGGAAGAAGGTCGAGGGGTGTAGAGGGGTTGAAGCCATACACCACCTCGAACGGACTCATGCGTGTGGTGGAATGTGCCGCGCGGATGTAAGCGAACTCCACATGAGGGATGCATGCCTCCCACTCTCGCAAATTCTTCTTGATTATCGTTCGGAGAAGTGTCAAAAGGGTGCGGTTGACGACCTTGGTTTGCCCATCGGTTTGTGGGTGGCAAGTGGTGGAGAAGAGAAGTTTGACTCCCAATTTTGCCCACAATGTCCTCCAAAAATAGCTTAGGAACTTGACATCACGGTCAGAGACAATGGTCTTGGGCACACCGTGGAGCCTCACAATTTCCCTAAAAAACAAAGTAGCAACATGTGAAGCATCATCGGTCTTGTGGCATGGAATGAAATGAGCCATTTTTTAGAATCTATCCACAACCACGAATATAGAATCCCTCTCCGTTTTGGTCTTAGGCAATCCTGAAACAAAATCCATGCTAGTATCCTCCCAAGGTGCACTAGGAACAGGAATTGGGGTGTAGAGACCATGAGGGTTGAGTTTGGAATTAGCTTTGTGGCATGTAATGCATCGTTGAACGAATTTTTCCACATCTCTTCGCATCTTCGACCAATAGTAGTGGTTAGAAAGCATCAAATAGGTCTTGTCTCTCCCAAAGTGCCCCATCAAACCGCCAACATGTGATTCCTGCAAAAGAAGCAAATGCACGGACGACTCGGGGATGCATAGTTTGTTAGCTTGAAAGAGAAAACACTCATGCACATGATATTTTTCCCAACCCTTCCCTTCTTAACAATTGGTGAAAGGAGTAGCAAATTTAGGGTCATCAGCATATAGATCTTTCAAACATTCTAGGCCCATCACTTTAACTTCGAGTTGATTCAAAAGGGTCATCTTGCGGGAAAGAGCATCCGCCACAACGTTTTCCTTACCATTTTTGTATTTGACTACATAAGGAAAAGTTTCAATGAATTCGACCTATTTTATATGCCTACGATTCACCTTGGCTTGGCCCTTAAGGTATTTCAAAGATTCACGGTCGGAATGAATAACGAATTCTTTTGGCCAAAGATAATGTTGCCATACCTCAAGAACACGAACCAAGGCATACAACTCTTTATCATAAACTGGGTAATTAAGTTGAGCACCATTCAATTTCTCACTAAAATAAGTGACCGATTTACCTTCTTGCATGAGCACACCCCCTATACCGATCCCACTAGCATCACATTTAACTTCAAAGGTTTTAGTGAAATCTGGTAAAGCAAGCAAGGGTGCCTCGGTAGGCATTTCTTTAATTCTTGAAAAGCATTTTCTTGAGATTACCCCCACACAAAAGGAACGTTCTTTCTAGTTAATTCATTCAAAGGAGAGGCTATAGCACTAAATTCTTTGATAAAATGATGGTAAAAACTTGCTAGGCCATGGAAACTACGCACTTGACTCACGTTGATAGGGGTAGGCCAATTTTTAATTGCTTCAATTTTGGACTCATCTACCTCTATGCCATGAGTAGAAACAACAAAGCCTAAAAACACAAGTTTCTCCATACAAAAAGTGCATTTCTCGAGATTAGCAAACAAGCATTCATTCCTAAGCACTAGTAGAACTTGCTTAATGTGAGCGACATGATCATGCAAAGTTCTTCTATATATGAGAATGTCATCGAAGTAGACCACAACAAATTTGCCAATGAAAGGTCGCAAAACATGATTCATTAAATGCATGAAAGTGCTAGGAGCATTGGATAAACCAAAAGGCATGACAAGCCATTCATATAAGCCAAATTTGGTTTTAAAGGCAGTTTTCCACTCATCTCCTTCATTCATTCTTATTTGGTGGTAGCCACTCTTTAAGTCAATTTTAGAGAAAATTGTAGCACCACTAAGCTCATCAAGTATATCATCTAGCCTAGGAATAGGATGACGATATTGCACGGTTATATTATTGATGGCTCGACAATCAACACACATGCGCCAAGATCCATCCTTTTTGGGGACAAGAATAATAGGGACGACGCAAGGGCTTAAGCTTTCATGAACATACCCCTTGTCAAGTAGCTCCTGTACTTGACATTGAATTTCCTTGGTCTCCTCGGGGTTGGCGCGGTAAGGTGGCCGGTTGGGAAGAGGCGCTCCCGGAGTGAGGTCGATGTGGTGCTCGATGCCTCGAATCAGTGGGAGCCCCGCCGGGATCTCATCGGGGAAGACATCCTCGAACTCCTACAAAACACGAGACATAGCTAGAGGAAGTGGGGGTGAATCATTAGACAAAGCAACTACATCTTTGTACACAAGTACAAAGTGTAGTGTCGGTGGATCATTCCTCACTCCTCTCATCTCGGATTTGGTGGCTAGCATCACTAAGCCTCTACTCTCTTCTTTGCTCTTTTCTCTCATTTTGGGCTTGTGGCACTCACTCACCGATATGTGAAAGTCACTCAAGGTTGTGCTCTCTCGCTCACTTCTCTTTTCTTCTTCTTGAAGCCTTGCCAACTTTTGAGCATTGTCGGCGATGATTTGGCTTAGCGTCATGGGGCGAAGCACATACTCCTTATGGTGCCACCGGAAGATGTATTCGTTGATATGACCATTGTGGCATGCCACCTGGTCGTATTGCCATGGACATCCCAAGAGGAGATGGCACACTGTCATCGGTACCACGTCGCACTCGACTGTGTCTTGATATGCTCCAATCTTGAAGGAGACCTGCACCATGTGTTGTATTTTGACGGTGCCACTATCGCTTAGCCATTGCACATGGTAGGGACGTGGGTGCTTCTTGTACTTCAAGTTTAGCTTGGAACATAGCTCTTGACTTGCCAAGTTGTGACAACTTCCTCCATCGATTATGACTTTGATGGTTTTGCCGTCGATTGCGGCGTTAGTTTGGAAAAGGTTGCACCGTTGTTCAGGTTCATCTTGGAGTTGGACAGTGAGGACCTTCTTGGTGATGACAAGGGATGGTCCCGCCTCGGTCTCACAATAGATTCGCTCTTGTCCATCTTCGTATTCTCCTTCTTGTTCAAGCCATGCTACCTCATGGATGGCATCAATCTCGCCTTCGCTCGCAGACTCGTACTCGCCTTCTTCGGTGATCAACATAACATGTGCATTGGGACACTCTCTTTGTATGTGACCACACCCTTGACACTTGAAGCATACGATGTCACGAGTCTTGCCTGTGGAAGCCATTGAAGAAGCATTGCTTCAAACTAGTGCATCCTTTGAAGAAGAGGTGGTCGGACGGCTTGTGTTTGACCATTGGCGCACGCTTGTACTTCCACCTCCTACACGACTTTCTATCTTAGTTGATGTAGCTCTCGGAGCAAACTTTGCACTCGGAGTGGGACGAGGAGCTACCGTCATGGGGCGCGCGGTGTAAGGAGTGGGGCATGAAGTATATGCCGAAGATTTGGAGTAGCGGGCATCCTCTTGCACCTGGCGCTCTGCCTTGATAGCTTGATGCACTAACTCCACAATTGTGTTGTAGGGTTGATAGTTGGCGATTCGCTTTATTGGGTGGTTCAATCTGGCCAAGAAACAGGTCATTGTTTGCTCTTTAGTCTCTTGGACATTAGCTCGGATCAAGGTGGTTTCCATTTCCTTGAAGTATTCTTCAACTGTCCGACTGCCTTGTTTGAGATCTTCAAGTTTCTTGAAGAGGTCTCGCTTGTAGTACTTGGGCACAAAGCGGGCCCACATTTCTCTCTTCATCTCTGTCCAGGACATGACAGGTGGTTCCCCATGGTCGCCTCATTGATTTTGCACTTGTTCCCACCAAATAAGTGCATATCCATCGAATTCAAGGGAGGCCATGGCAACCTTTTTCTCTTCAGAGTAATTGTGCATCTGGAAGACCTTATTCACTTTGAGCTCCCATGTGAGGTACTCTTCGGGATCAATGGAATCACCGGAGAACTTGGGCATCATGAACTTGAGCTTGCCAAACTTTTCCTCCCCATCTCCTTGTTGACCCCTATGCCGATGGTCTGTGCCTTCATCATGGTAATTCCTTCTTCGGAATCCTGGGTCTCTTTCTTGATGTCTTTGATGTCTTGGTTCACTTGGCTGATGAAAGCTTGAACCTCCTTCTGATGCACTTCCTTCATTCTCATCACGCCCATGATGGCTCCTTGATCTCCCTTGATTGTGTGGCCCATGATTAGGAACTCAGGCTCTCGATGAAGTGAGAGGTGCTCGGTGTCTGGTGGTTCCCCGAGCTCAAGCTCGCCGTGCCGCCATCTCAGCATTGGTCTCATCAAAAGGTTCTTCTTCAGCTATCTCTGCTTCTGGAACTCGGCCTCGAAGTGCTTGAACAAGTTCCTGCACAATGCTAGTCTTCATAGATTCCATTTGTCGGGTCATATCGTGCCTCAAATTGTCCATAGTGTCGTGGAGGCTCCGTTGGAGGGCCAAGTGTTGCCCTCGCGTCACACAGTCTTCATTGCCGCTAGCTCCATGTGATCCTTCCCTAGACATGATTAGCGAGGCACAAATATATGGAATATATGGAAACTAGAATTCTCGCACCTCTCTCACCTCTATAGCACTTGCCTCCTTCGATTGAAGGATCGAAGGGCCGTGGAGTGTAAAGGTGACCCTTCAAGAGTAGGTTGAAGAAGTTCCAAGTCCCAGGCACTATCTCATTCAAAGCTTTATGGATCTCGAAGAGGGTTGGTACAACGCACACACTAAGCAATTGGATAATGAGATTTTGCGAAGATTAGTGATAATCCACCATAGAAACAAAACAATAAGAGTTGATCTCCAAAGGATATAAGCGAAGCTCAAAACAACTCACACGCAAAGATAATGGGATTTGTGCAACCAAGAAACGAGCTATCACAAGACTTTGCCTAACGAAGACTAGAAGCCCTTGTTGCACAAATGCTAGGAAAGACGCTAGCTCGATTGCAACTAATGTAGGGCGAAAGATTTGCACACTCGGCTATTCCTCTACCTTATGTTCCCTTCTAAGCTTTGCGTTTTCCTACAAAGAGAAGGCACTTTCTTTCTTCTTCTCCCTTCCCTTTTTTATATCTCTCTTTCATTTTTGTCTTCTTCTCCTTCTCTTTCCCTTGTGCCAAGATCTTAAAAGACTATCACTTACAAGTTGTCGGAAACATGATTATCCTAAATAACATGAGTGTACAAGGCCCTGGCAATCATCAAAGAGCTAGTCTTGATAGGATCAAAGTTTTCGCAAAGGAAGAAGTTGGCTCACAAAGGAAAAACAAAAGAGAATGGGTCTCGATGAGTACACCTTGCTGGTGGAAACTGGGCAGTCTAGAGGTTCTGGGTAACCTTGTCCGGACACTCCGGGGCAGCCCGGAGATTCCGGGGTAGAATTTCCGGACACTCCGGGTGTACTGGAGATTCCAGATCTGAACAAATCGGAAGGGGGTTTTGGAAAAATAGGCCAAGGCAACGCAATAGGAGGTTAGATCTAGTGGATCAAAACCAACCAAAGCTCACCCAAAACTCCAAATTGGATCTAGATCTCAAATCGGGCTCTTTAGTGGGATTTTCGAAAAGGCAAGAAAAAACCAAAACAAAACTAGAAATTGGGGGTAGAGAAAAGAGGGGATACAAATCCAAACCGTGGCAACCTAGAGCTCTGATACCAAGTTGATACGGTGGCTCCCGATCTTCACGATTTGGATTGGATAACTAGGAAGGCCTAGATAGAAATCCACCCCAACAACAAAACCCCAATGGGTAGCCTTTGGGAACTAGGAACCAAATCAACACTTCCTCTCGATTGAATGCCACGTTAACCACTCGGAGGCACGCGCCGATCTGTACAATCCAAAGGAAAGTAAGGCCTAGGGTGGAACTTCAAATCTAGAGGGATGAAACCCTAGATTAGGAGCAAAGCTCAATTATTAGTCTAAACATCAAGTCTAACCTCTATTAGGGTTTGGGTACGGGTATTTATAGTCCTAATCCCGTAACCCTTGAAGGCTAAGCCAACTCATTACATGGGCCTCGGCCTGTTACTGTGTGCAAACAGTGCGCCCGGACATTCCGGGGTATCATGCCCGGAATGTCCGGACGTTGATCAATGAACGTCCAGAGGGTTGGAGCTGACACTCTGGGCAGCAGTCGTCGGAGACTCCGGGGTTGAGGCCCGAAATGTCCGGATGCTGGACTGGAACATGCTGCTCTCGGGCACCTCTCCGGAGTGTCTGAGATTGGTTCCGGAATGTCCGGGTTCCATCCCGAGAGGAGCACACTCTGGGTGGAGGATGCCCGGAGACTCCGTGTTTGATGGCCGGAATGTCCGGGTGTATAGTTGGAGCTCGGTGCTTCCAGGATTGGTACATCCGGAGTGTCCGGCCTCTCTTGTCTGGAATGTCCGGACATGCATTCCAGGCAGCCCAAGTTCTTCTTCCACTTGACTCTGCTCATCCACTTTGTTGATCCCTCACACCTGAGCAAGCATAGAGTCGAAGCATCAGATAGCATACCATTCAAACTCAGGTCAATTGGAGATGTATCAAGGAATAGAGTCACCTCATGTTGTATAGCCTTAGCTTGAGCTCTTGTCATTGGCCCACTCGGTTTTGGAGGTGGACTTGGTGAGCTTGAGTAAGTTGTAGGGTCTTCACCCTTGGTGTAGATGATTTCCACATCACAATGGCTCCTTGGGCGAAGTCTACGGCGACCGAGGCCCAGCTGAACGCTCTGGTGGCCGCCAGTGTGCTGTCGGCGAAGGAGCTGGTCGAATGGCACGCCACCGGCGGTGAGGAATTCCCCACCTCGAACACTGGCGAGATCGTGGACCACTCCGCCTTCTTTGACCAGGGGCTCTTGGTGCCGGTCCACCCCTTCCTCTGGGGACTGCTCTACTACTGCGGACTGGAGCTCCACAACCTCAACCCCAACGACCTGCTTCACGTCGCCACCTTTATCACCTTGTGCGAGTGCTTCCTAGGAATCGAGCCGCACTTCGTGCTATGGAAGCAACTGTTCATCGTGAAGCCGCAGCCGAGGAAGAGCAGTCCGGCCGTGGTGGGGGGCATCCGGTTCCAGCTAAGGCCCGGGGCTGTCAAGCTCTACCTGGAGCTCCCCTTCCAGACCTCCAACAAGGGATGGCACTCGGATTGGTTCTACATCTCCAATCTGGTGCCATCTCTTCCAGGGTTCGGGGGTCAGCCTCCCGAGGTCCGGTCGAGCTGGACCGAGCTGCCATAGGATTGGGAGCAGCCCGAGGTCATGGTACTCATGGGGGCTCTTTCCGAGGCGCTTAAGGCCGGCATCTCCGGAATCATCGTCGTCCCCACCTTCATCCGTCGCCGAATCCAGCCGGTGAAGCTGAGGGCGCATCCGATGTACAATTACACTGATGGCCAAGACGCGACTCAGGAGTCAGCCGATGAGCTCTCAGAGGGCGAGGTGCGATGCCTGGTCAAAAAGCTGATGGCCTTGGGGACAGACCTGGACATCTCCAGGCGGCCGCCACCCTTCAGTCTCGCCAACCCGCCGAGCCAGGTGAGCGACCACTCTCCCGACTTTGTTATTCACGATTTGAGTTTTGGCCGAATCTTTATTTGGATTGCGTTTGTCTGTCCTTGACTCGCAGGTTCTCTTCGGCTTTGGTTCCAATGCCCCCCTCCCGGAGAAGGAGATCTGGAACCAGCCGCAGTACGCCGATGTCCCCAGCGGTGGGCCGCCGCCGCAGGGAACGGCTGGCTCATCCTCCTCCAAAACGGGGCCATCAAAGGAAGAAGTGCCCGCAGTGGCAACACCTAGCGGTCCTCCGTTGAGTGCGCCAGCTCCAGAGGAAGAGGTGGAGGACTACACCCTGCTCATCATGCAAAGGAGGCGAAGGCCGTCTGCGAATGCCACCCCGGGGGGACAGGGCGGTTCCCCCGCCTGTCCTGACCCAGTAGCGCCGGCCGCCGCCCCTGAGGGGGTCCCTCAGGCGGCCGGAGATGAAGTCTCCCCCAGTCGGGAGGAGAAGAGGACAGCTGACGTCGCCTTCGGGGGGCAAGGTGACGCTTCGGCATCGATAGCCTCGACTGCCGCCACGCCAAAGCCTAAAAGGCGCTCTCCTTTCCCCCAGTCTGCCAAGTAAGTCGCCGAGTGGACGTCTCCTACCCCTTTCTTTGTTTTGACTACAGGGAGTAACATTAATCCGGACCTCTCTGTAGTCTAAGGAAGCCTATTGACCCCAAGGGCCAACCAGGCGGCCAAAGGTCCAGCCAGCGCGGGAGTGGATCGCAGCCGGAGTCCCGACCCTTATCTCCTCTGAGGCCCGCAGAGGCGCCTTCGCCGCAACCTTCACCTCAGCCGGGTGGTGCGCCGCCAACTCCGCCGCTTGCTTCACAAGTGGCAGGGCCCGGCGCCGGAGCGCCAGCGCCTGTCACGATGGAGCAGCCGATGCCAAGTCAGGCGCACGCCGAGCCTCTGGCCGCTGCCATGACGGAGCAAGCAGAGCCAAGCCAGGTGCACGCTGAGTTGCCGCACCCGGAGGGAGACTCAGAGTCCCCGGTGGAGGACATTGGCTGGGTGCTGCCTCCTTCCTCCGGCCTCCAGGTGGCGCTCCAACTGCTACGGGTTTGACAGGTGAATCCTCTGCAGCCAAGCGAGCTCCTCCGGGAGGTCGATGATGTCCGGGAGGCGGAGGAGTGGGAGGAGGTATTCAGCGCCACCACCCAGCTCGGAGAGCAACTCCCAGTGTTGCTGAAGAGCATCAAGGAGAGTGCCAACCTCGTCAATGGCAAGATCTAGCCGTTAATGAAGGTATGCACTCTGTCTTTGTACTTTCATTTTTTATGCCGCAAGTGCACAAGTAGCGCACCCACTGGGGTGTAGCCCCCGAGCTTTTGGCTGACTGAAATAGTCAGGTGGCTCTTTTGCTTTTGTGCAGATTTCACTCTGGGGGCATGATCAGTGCACCCAGAGGGTGTGGCCCCCGAGCCTCTACTTGGTTCAAGGAACCGAGTAGAGGGCCTTGACGACTTTTCCTGAGTGACTCACCCCATTGTTTTTTGTGCAGAACTTAGGAAAGACATGGCTAGCAAATATTTCATTAAGTTCTAATTCCCAATCGAGATAGAAATTAGGCCTATTACAACCCTCAAATATTGGCATGGAGATAAAAGGATCATGTACCTTTTCACATTGTGGTACCTTTCGTGGAGGTAGTCGTACTTACCATGGTAGTGATGAAGAAACGCGCGCCTCAGGGTATGGCACATCTCCCACTATAGATCCAGCCCAAGAACTAGTTACTCCAGAACCTGTCATTATTAGTGGAAGGCAAGGAAACAAATCACAAGTATATATTCCTGTCAACTACTAGTGTGGGTTGTTGGGTGGAATGAATCTCAACAATTTTTTTAGCAAATACCAAGCTCTTACCAGTTCTTACCGTGTTGCAGTGGTTGTCGGCCTTTGGTGGTGTCAAAGATGATCAAAAGATTAGTGTAGCGATTACCAAGGTGACCGAATAAGGTACAGTATAGGAAGGTGGAGCTTGGTTGGCTTCAATATGGTAGCAAGGAATAGCAAAAATCAATTCAGCAAATGCAAGTTGAATAATTTCTCAAAGTACTAATCGATATTGCCAATCCTAGCCTAGACCGGGTACTAGACAATCAATGCCTAGAAGATATAAGTGAAGCTCAAAGAGGTAGTAGTGGAAGTACCCCAAAGATAAGGTACTGAGGCTGTAAAAGATGAGTGGCAAAAGATATCTAAGATTTTTTTTCCTTCTTTTTTCCTTCTTTTTTTCTTTTTTCTTCTCTTTTTTCTCTTTTTTTTAATCTCAGAAACCCACTCAATTAGAAGCAATCAGAACAGCAGTCTCAAAAGGAGCAGCAGAAATCAGTAGAAAGCTTGCCACAGCAGAGGAGAAGCAAGGCAAAGAGCTGATGTGTTGATGTCACGGCAGCAAAACTGCCAAATATGGTACCACGGCAGAAAAGTGGCAGCGTTGGAAGGGGAGTTTGGCAACTCCAATTGATGAACAGTTTTCACTGCTGTGACCAGGAGGCCAAGCTCTACGTCTCTAGAAATTTTAAGCCAATTTCGAGAAGGTCGACAAAATGATTAGCGGAAATCCTGGTCTAAAAACGAAGATTCCAAAAAAGTCAACTCGACCAAGGTGCTCAGCACGAAACAGGATCAAGGTGGGAAGCAAGTCCTTGACTCAAGTGATCTAGGGAAACAAGAATCACCTAATTCAGAGTCCAGCCGAAGGAGATATTCCCTCTGCAAGATCAGAAAAAGTTACCGAAAAACCCCCTAAGCCCAAAAGTCCCACTTAGAAGCCAAATTTTGAGGGTTAATACAGGTACAGGTGTAAACACATGTATTTTTCTCATATGCGCTTTGTTGTTAGCTTTAATTTGAGTGGTCGTGCACCCCAAACGGACTCCGTATGAGAAAGTTATGCCTGTTTTTCTGGAACCTCTCAAACTAGAGTTGAATATGGATTCTTCAACTAGCACGCTTGCTACTTACTCATGGAACTAAAGTCAGAACCTCCAGGAAATAGAATTTAGAGATTCAGAGAGTTACCTCCGGAAACATGCAGATGACCTCGGAGCCTCCGGAACTGAAGTCGGAGGTACCGAGATTAGCTTCTAGGAACGCACAGTCGTCCTCGGAGTCTCTGAAGTTGAACTCAGAGGGACCGAGCTTAGCCTCTAGAAAGTGCGAACGTTCTCGAAGCCTCCAGGATTGAACTCAGAATATCAGAATTCACCTTCTGTTCCCTCACGAGATGGAAGTCGGAGGGAAAGTCGAATCGTCTAGAAATGTTGGAGCTTCCAAAAAAGTCGGAGCCTCCAGGATTGAACTCGAAAGATCCGAATTCACCTTCTGTTCCTGCACGAGATGGAAGAAAGTTGATTCCTTTGGAGATGTCGGAGCTTCTAGAAAAAGTCGGAACCTCCGGGAAAGAGCTATCCTCTGTCGTGGCAGAAAATCTGCTATTTTTTGGCCGTGGCAGGAATTTGGTGGCTTCTACTGGGAGTTTGGATGCCCGAAAAGAACTGAAGCCTTTGGGGGCAGAAATCAGCACATATATCTCCCTTGATTTTTTGGAGTCCGGAACTACTAGGAATTGTGTTTGCCTTGGACTCTATCCATAACAGATATGGAATTGATCTCTACTTTTTCCTGAACCAATTGAACAAACCCAAAGAGATGGTGGTGGCAGCGATGGTGGTGACCGTGCAGCAAGATGATGTTGCCAGTGGTAGGGATGATAATGGTGGTAGTGGCAACACAATGGTGGCAATGGCAAGATGAACTAGACATGATCTACAACTATGACCAGCAACTTGACACGACGATGCAACCATGAATTCAACAATGCAAAAATTACTGAAAAGAAAGATGCAATGGCTCGGAGTGGTTTTGGATAGTGGGGAAACCAATCTACTATTTTTAAAGCTTTTTCTGGACAATAGGTAAAAACAAATCTAACTATGAAAATGATAAATCTCACCGAGCAACTTGAGCTCTGATACAACTTGATGAGATGGTGGCCCGATCTCTCAGTGAGACGAAGATAACTAACGGTTTGGTGGAGTTTGACCTTGACGATCCGACTATACTGTACGTGATGATATGCCTTAGCAATCGCTAAACCAACCTCCGATGGTTATTGACCTTGCCATAGGCGTGATCAACCTGAACAATGAAGTTCAAGTTCCTATAAGCAACCGAAGAACCAACAAGAACAATGATAAATTGCAATCTGAAACTGCGAGTATTAAATTGACACAAGAGATACAAGAAAGTATATTGGGATTCCACTGGCAATCTAAATAAGGCGGTAGTCCTACACGACTTGTAGATGCGATAATGTAGCAGTAGCTAAACAACTCAATGAAACCCCAAAACTACAGAGAGAACCCTAGGGGGTATTTAAAGAGAAGAGGTGGTCTGTTACAGGGACAGTCTCAAATTTGTTTTGGTAGTTGTGATCTGATCATATAGAATTTGGAGATGGGGTTGGACAGGTTAGAAAGATCATGAGATAAGCTTTTCAAAGAGTCCAAGATCACTCAAATCAGAATCCGTATACTCAAGATAAAGACGTTTGAAGTCAGGACTCTCTCAGCATTCCGAATAAGAGTCCAGATCTTGTGGGACTTTATCTCTAGCTTTCCTTGGACCAAAAGTGACGTGGGAAGAGTTCTTGTACAGCACCAATTCATGTGGGACGTCTTCATGGACATATGAACTTCATTCCTTCCTCCTCCCGAGAGCTAGAACTTGAATCCTCGCTTGTTCTTGACGATCTTGATGAACCGTCGTTTGTTCTTTATAGCTCGAGCAGCGGATGTACTTGAAGTAAATGAAGTAGAGGTGGCAGCGGGTGTATCCATGGGGGTCATGTCCTCATCATCCCTACAAGAAGTAGGAGTGGGCTCACCACCAACGAAAGGCACCTCGCCCAGGAGGCCCCCAAGGCAGATATTGCGAGGTGCACAAGAGCCGCTCACACTCCACTACCAAGTGCGACCTTGTCGCCCGGGTACAAGCCCAGTATCAAGCTACTCCAAATGGCCCAGGACGACATCACCAAGCACAATGAGTCGAGGCACCTTTGGAGCTTCCTCCACCTCCCCCGCGACGTGGACCTCCGGCCGATGTGCAAGAGCCATGTCGTGTCAACCATGCCATCACGAGTGGCAGTGCTCACACATTCCCCTCAAAGCACCGGTGCAAGGAGTATGTTCGTAGAGTCCAGCATATCAAAGTGTACCCCCCAACCGAGCTGCCAACTTGGACAAGCATGGTAATCACATTCGGCCCCGAGGATGCCACGCCAATTGTGCTCCCCCATCACAATGCACTAGTCATCTCAATGATCGTCTACAACGTTGAGGTACGATGTGTTTTTGTGGATGGGGGGAGTTCAGCGGATATCCTATTCGCCTCGTTCTTGGACAAAATGGGCATCCTGTGCTCATGCATTCAGGCCCCGAGAGTCCCCCTTCTTGGGTTTGGCGGGGAACCAGCCAAGGTGGTCGGCCGAACCGAGCTCCAAGTCAAGTTCTAGGATGAGGATAATGCATGTATGGAGAGCGTGTTGTTTGACATCGTCGACATGCCATATCAGTACGACATAATCCTCGGAAGGGTGGCACTCAACAAGTTTGGGGTGGTCCCGCATCACGCTTACCTATGCCTCAAAGTGCAGGCCGCCGGTGGGGTCATAATAGTCTACAGTGATCAGGGCCTGTCTTGCCGCATTGAGTAAACCGCCACCTCGGCCATCCGATATGTGCACGATGTCGTTCCATCTGACAAGGTGGACTGAGGTACTCCCCCACTCTAGAACACAGCCTCGTCCCGAGTGGGCGAGTCCCTTGGCATCGACTCGTCCGGTGACTAGCCCATGTCATCCTCGACAGGTTGGTGGTGCCAAAGCCGAAGCCGGATGGAGAAACAAGGGCAGTGAGGCTATCGGAGGAGGAGCCACACAAGTGGTGCTAATCAGTGTGGACCTTTCTCCTGATGTGGAGCGCGCACTCCTGATGACCCTGCAATCCAATAGTGACGTCTTCACATGGGAGCCTGAAGACCTACCGGGTGTACCTAGAAGCATCGTCAAGCACAAACTGATGGTTACACCAGGTTCTCATCCAGTCAAGCAGTGCCTGAGGAAGATGTCAGCCAACCGGCAAAATGCAGCGTGTGAGCAAGTCGCCAATCTCCTCTACACCGGGGTAATCCACGGGTTACGCATCCAGAGTGGCTCGCCAACCCCGTCCGGGTCAAGAAGGCAAACGGCCAGTGGTGGATGCGCATGGACTACACTAATCTCAACAAGGCCTGCCCAAAGGATAATTATCTGCTACCGCGTATTGACCAACTAGTGGATGCGACCTCAGGCTGTGATCTCATGAGTTTTCTGGTCGCCTACTCATGGTATCACCAAGTCTAGATGGCAAAGGAGGACGAGGAGAAAACCAGCTTTGTAACAACGTGTGGGACGTTCTCCTGCGTCAGAATGCAGTTCAGCCTCAAGAATGCCGACGGGACATTGCTCACATCATCGGGAAAACTCTCAGTGATTAGATCAGCACGAACATGGAGGCATACATGGACGACATCATCATCAAAAGCTTCCTCGCCCAAACTCATGCGGCTGACATACAAGAGACTTTTGCTAGCCTCAGGCGATCTAGCATGAAGTTGAACCTGGAAAAGTGCATGTTTGGTGTGCGTGCTGGGAAGCTTTTGGGATTCCTTGTCTGTAAGAGGGGCATCAAAGCTAACCCGAAGAAAATTTATTCCATCCTCAGCATGGAGCCATCGGCAAACACCAAGCAAGTCCAAAGGCTTGCAGGGCGCCTTGCGGCTCTGGGACGATTTGTGTCACGCTCTGCAAAGAAGGGTCTCCCATTCTTCAAAGTGTTGTGAGGAGCTGGTAAATTCAAGTGGACACAAGAGAGTCAAGAAGCCTTTGAATGTTTAAAGAATTACCTCATGCCGCCTCCGCTGCTACAAAGTCCGGCCCTAAATGATGTCCTCCTGCTGTATCTCGCTGCGACCAACTCGGTAGTCAGTGCTATACTTGTCAAGGAGCAGGCTCGGATCCAAAACCTGGTCTATTATATGTCAGAGTCTCTACAGGGTGTGAAGGTACGATAGACGGAACTAGAAAATTTAGCTTACGCCTAGTCATGGCATCGAGAAAGCTCTAACACTATTTCCTAGCACATCAGATTCGAGTGCCAACCGCCTACCCGTTGGGTGAGATGTTCTGCAATCGAAACGCCACAGGCCAAGTCAGCAAGTGGGCGGCTGAGATTGGCCCCTTCGTGATAGAATTCCTACACAGAACATCTATCAAGTCCCAAGTCCTGGCCGACTTCATTGCAGAGCAGATACCCCAGTTGGGCCTCGACCAGGCCCTTGAAGACCCTGTCTGGACACTGTACGTCGATGGTTCCTGGTGCGCTGAGGGAGCAGAAGTTGGCGCTGTACTGGAGTCGCCAGAGGGGTCTCGAACCCTGTTCTAGGCTCGTTTGAACTTCAAAACAACCAACAACATTGCTGAGTACAAGGCCCTTCTGCTCGGTCTCCGCAAAGCGCACGCAGCAGCGCATGTCAGCTCCTGGTCAAGAGTGATTCACAATTAATAGTCGGTCAGGTTAGCAAGGAGTATCAGGCAAAAGACCCAGAGAGATGAAGTATCTCGCCCTCATGAGGGCGGCGGAGAAGCACTTCAAGGGGATAACAAAAAGGCCAACCTCCTAATCAGGGTAGCGAGTAGCGGAACCGACGTCCCCCTAGGAACATTTTGCGAGATTCTCACAACCGCCTCGGTCCAGAGTTCGGCTGACGTTTGTGAAATCTCACAGGAAGACTAGAGGTCCCCAATTATGGACTATCTATCCACCGAGACAGAACCTGAGCATCTCGACATGGCATGACGCCTTGCAACTTAGTCCCGAAGCTTCATAATCCATAAGGGGTTGCTGTACAAGTGAGGGTTTGTGCCCCGTTCTTGAAATGTATTCCAATAGAGCAATCAAAAGAGTTGCTGAAAGAAATTCACCAGGGGTTGTGCGGGTCACACCTCACCCCCAGATCCCTTGTCGCAAAGGCATACCGTGTAGAATTCTACTGGCCGACGGCACTAAGAGACGCACAGAGCCTCGTCAAGTTTTTCCTGGCATGCCAATGGATGGGCCGAGGCTTGAATAGGCCAACAAGCACAATGCAACCAATCTCACCCTCATGGCCGCTTGCCCGCTGGGGGGTCGACCTGGTCGACCCATTCAAGACAGCGAGCCGTGGGGTGAAATTTATCATCGTTGTGCTGGACTATTTCTCCAAGTGGTTGGAAGCTGAGCCTCTTACCAAGATCACCTCAGCAGCCGTTCAGAACTTCGTCTAGAAGAACATCATATGCCGCTTTGGTGTGCCGTCCGAACTAACTGCAGCGATGTTCAGGAGCTTCTGCTACGTCCTGAACATCAAACTGTGCTTCACCTCCGTGGCTAACCCTAAGGCAAATGGGGCAGTGGAATGAGCCAACGGCATCATCCTTTTAGGTCTTCGAACTCGTCTGTTTGGACTTCCTGCAAGGAAATGGGTGGACGAGCTCCCAAGCGTCTTGTGGTCAGTCCGTACGTCGGTAAGCCGTGCAACAGGTCACACCCCATTCAAGCTGCTATTGGCGAAGAGGTAGTCACCCAGGGCGGAAGTCGAGTTCGAGTCCTTGCGCATCGTCGAGCAACTAGACGGTGACAACCACTTGACATCGCTCGAAGGGATCGACAAGGTGCGGCACTGTCACACCCCGATGTTCTAAAACCTGAAAATCAGGGCCAACAAAAACTTTTTGCGCTAATAATAATATTCTCTTAAATAAGCCCAATCAAAAACCTCGTCGCTTCTTTCGCAACCTCAGCGTCGTCTGATATAACTACCGTACGAACCCTTCCCCTTCGTGACACATGTGATCAAACCTCCATCGCGTTTATCTTTTCTCTGATTCGACCTCGCGTCCCTCGATGTGAGGTAGTCCCCACACACCTTTTTCTCTACCGGATTTCTTACGTGTCCATACACGCGCACTTGCAAATTCCCACATGCATGTACCTATATAGGTATGTGTATACGCCGACTAAACATCCGGACGCCTCTACGCATATGCGTATATCAACCTAAGTGTGCCTATATGGATGTATATATCTTCCCGTAGGCATTCTACCACCTTTTCTCTCTCTTAGGATATATACCCTAGTATATCCCTCTAATGTTTACGATTATCTTCCCTCCGAATATGTATGGTCTAGAGAGCTCAGACACTTGCGTGCTGAACCCTAATTCTCAGTACTTTTCGTTTACCCACACCACCAACCCTAAGCGTATATACATGCATACCAGTGGACTTTCTCGAACCCTGACCCCATGAGTTTCTATGATAATTCTAACACTAACGCATCCCTATATATGCTTGAGTTCCAAGTGCATGTGTGCACATGCACCCTGATGTACTATCTCTCCCTTCTTCGTAACAATGCCACTGTGATCTATGGGATTCAACGCATGCACTTTCGTCTACACCTGTCTATACCTGTATAGACTTTGTCAGCTATTCAAACTATTATGTATGTATATGTATATACATCACCAATCTGCTCAACTCTGAACCCTGGGACTATCCTTGCCAAAGATATGTCGAATCCACTTTGTTACCTCTCGTGCCGGCGGTTAAGTACTCAAAATCCATCCCTGACACGTCCCATCACTTGCTCAAAAATCACAAGTCTGAGACGAATTGAATCCTTGCAGTACGAACTCATTACTAAACTCTATATTCTACCGAACACTGCCTCTTCAATGGCCACGTAATGCAGCATCAATTTTGTCACAGGATTCGGTGCCTAACTCCTTATCACCATTTTCTTCTTTCTCCTGCCAATGCACTGCTACTCGTGCCACCTTTTCATCCACAGCAGTAATTGTTGCCAAGCAAGTCTTATACTTCCCAGTCATGCACCAGTGCATTTATTCCTCCTTTTCGCTCCCCACACCCTTCCCTCTCTGCTGCACAACTCGGCCATTCCCTCCTGTGCCTCATGCCATTTTTTCTTTCTTCAATAGCAGGTGGTACTGCTCCCTCCCTGCCATGCCAGTGCACCCCACTCTGCTATTCCTCCTCTTTGTTTTAAACAACAGCACGAGCTCCACCTCCCTCTTCATTTTTTCTTTCCCCTGCTCATCTATCCAAAATCTGCACTCACCTTTCCCTTCCTCGCAAGCTATTTAAGCTCTCTTCCCCGAGTTCCCCTTGCCCCAGCTACACTCCCTTTTATTTTCTTCCTGCCTAAATAGCAAGCCAAGCTCTTCTCCCATTTCCCCTGCTCTCTTCCTCAAGCTACTCCAAAACCTTCTTCCTGAGTTCACTCTTATGCCTGAGCTGCCCTCTCCCCATTGCCCCTCTTTCATCAACCGAGCTGCTACTCAACCTCCATGCCGAGCAGCTGCTGCTTTTCTTCTAGCTACCTTTCCCCAAGCAACAAACTGAGCTTCTTCCCTGCTCCCTCCCTAGCAGCCTAAGCAGTTCCCAGCTTCCCACACTCACTGCTGGTTCTTCCCTTCAAGAAGGTCCAAATCCATGACTCATGCTCCAGTCCTGAGCAACGGCCAGCTCCCCGTAGTTCCCACAGCTTCCCCCCAAGACAAGCTCCAGTTCCCCATTCATTTTTCCTCTGCTCCCCTACTCCTCTAGTCGAGCTACCTCTCTTCAGTCTCCCCAAGCACATGAGCTTTCCCCTCTATTCTGTTCTTGTCCACTCGAGTAGCCGAGCACATCCCCACCTCTTTTCCTTCCTCCAATCTTCCAAGTCCAGCTGCAACTGAGCTTCTTTCCTTGCTGGCCTCCTCCTCACGTCCATGCCGAGCTCCCTTCCTCACTCTGCCTTCAACCGAGCTACTCCCAAGCTCCGCTGCCCGAGCTACTGTTCTTCTTCCCCACCAAATCTCTCCTCTCCCCGAGTATCCCTCCACCATTGGTGAGGCCTGCTATTCGCCATGCCACCACCTGGTTGCCGCTAGCATCTCCGACGATGCACCGAGGCACCCTCAGCTAGCCTGAATCTACCCTGGGCTGTTTAGCCAGAGCGTTGCCCGTCCGGCAACGTGAGCCATGGAAGGTGCCTCCATTCCCCTGTCTCTCTCTCTGCAATCTGGCCCCCATGCGACACAAGCACGGTGAGCACAAGCACCCATTTGACCCACCCGCTCTCTCTGATTAAACCATAGCCGTGTGCACTAAGTACTAGGTTAAGTGCTAACCCTTCACTAACGGCCGACGCCGCTGACAGAATTAGTGGAGATGTATTTCCACCATACGCCTTTGACGTCAACCTGTTGGCCAAGAAATCGGTTTGGTCCAGCTGAACCACCCAATTCATTCAGTTCAGCCGGTTTATGCTCCTTCAGACCGGTTTTTGCAGCATATACTTCTGATTCTGAGCCCTTAAGGATGTTTAGAAGCATTTGGCTCAAAAACAATTTCTAAGTTCAAATATATCCAGGATAAAACAGTGAGAAGAACCCATAGGGCATGAGGTGAAAATTTTATTCAAATCAAATGCTGCTTAAAAATATTTCAAAACATTCCTTGGCCTAAAGAGCAGTACTATTCATCCAATGCCATTGTTTCTTTTCTTAGATTTCCTAAATTCTCATAAGCTTTCCATCAGAACCAATTTTGGAAATTTGAAGTTATTTGAATTACAAATTTAAACGTACTTCAAATATGTAGGTCATATATATATATATACCTCCTTTATTTTCACTTCAAACAAATCATTTCTTTTTCCTGAAAATCTTCAAAACAAAATCTAGTGTTTGGGTCCAGTAGTATCAACATGTTAATAAACAAGCAAAGCTAGGATTCTCGGTTCTACAAAAGACCTATATTTCATGTGAAGTCATCCCCGTCTCATCCTTCTGCAAACCCTAGAAATCAACTCGGTCCAGAACACATATCCTAAATTGATGCATACATGTTGGTTCTTATTTGGTTCTTCCTCGCACCGCTATTTATTCATTGCTTTCCAACGTGTAGTTTTGATGATACGACGAATCATGCGAAGGGATCTGGGGAGCCACCGAATCAAATTCGAGACCGAGACCTGGCCAATATTGCCAGGCAAGCATTCCCACCTTGATCATGTTGAATCCCATATGTGTGAAACTTAATTATTTTGGTTGCAAACCTTGCATGCTATGTGTATCAACGATATTTTATGCTAGACCTAGCTACACCTTGTAGTTGCATATAACTCAGGTCTGGAAAAACCAATCCTTGTAACCCTAGCAATATTAGCTGGATATTGTATGACCGGCAAAATATTAGGATTATAGGTAGTAGCCCCGCTTAGACCTACTATAGAGGAAAATCTACTTTTACCGACTCACACGAATCACTACTTTGGGTTATGGGATTTAAACCCTCGGGAAGGCGTGTACCTTCCGGGATGTCTGTTAGAAAGTATTGCTTGCCAAAACCCCAAATAAAATAGAGGATGATTTTGATTCGGGTGAGAGCAATAAGTGGAAATCAGGGGAATGGTTGTAGCTTGTGGTGACATGGGGAAAAGGTGATGAAATGCAGTCTTTCTCGAATCAGTTAAGGACCGAGTCTAAGTGCCGCTCGACCAAGTTCACCTCGTACGTCCACATGTGCTTTATGAGAAGGACTTGACTACATACTCCGTCGAGTACTAGTGCCTGGACCTGTGGGCAGTAGGAAGAGTGTACTAGGTGGATTGGCATCCCTAGAGGATCTCCACGGGACTACATGGGTAGAGATTCTTAGTGAGCTCCATGTAGTACGTGGATAGAGGTTCGACACAAAGGTGGAGAGTCCCATTTTTGGTCTACGGGATGCAAAAGTTGGGTTACCCATCTAGCGGGTCTAACTCTAGTATGAAAGCAGGTGAAAAGTCTTGTTGTAATAACCCTGCCAATACACCTCGTGAAGTGTATCCATTAACGTTCGGCAACAAGGGGGACTTACATCTTGTGGGTAAAGCCGTACAACCTCTGGAGAGTGTTAAAATCTATTCGAATAGCCACGTCCTCGGTCATGGACACAACTTGGAAAGGCCACACACTGGTTAGACTAAGTTTTGATTATGAAATCTGGGAATGGGATTAAGGACGTGGGCATGATGTGTCCACAATGTGCAGTTTAAGCTACAGGCTGGTAGTGAGGAACTGCAGAAGTGAAACCTAGCCTGTGCTATAGGGCGGTAGCACGGGTAGGCTTGAGGAGGGTCTAAGGCGATACACGGGTTATCGGCCTCTAGTTGACGATTGTCAGGATGAAATGTCTGGCACTAGATGCACGCCCGTCAGAGACGGGTTTGTTTTACAAAAATGCTTTTGAATCTATTACATAATATTTCAAATGAAAACTTACTTTTTCGCTCAACCTTCAACTTAGGGTAGAGCCTCTCCTTGAACTTGCCTTGCATGAAACACATTGGTTATACCCCCCTGCAGGATGCTTGCGAGTACATTACATGTACTCACCTGGCTTGTTGATTTGGCCAGACGAAGGATACATCAATTCCGAGGATATGATTGTGTTCATGAAAGCTAGGGCGTAACCCCAGTCAGTTGCCTGTCGGGTATATTATGGGTCACATCACCGCTTATTTCTAGCCGTTGGGCTACAGGTAAAGGACCTCGACCTGGGGGTCTATTTGTATTTTCGATACTAAAATATGCGTGTATGACAATGATATACAGGTTAACTTGTGTGTACCGGCTACTGATCATGGGACCGGTACAGTAAGCACAAGGGAGTATCTGGCCTTAAAACCAGGTACGCCATAGGCACGAAACCTCTCTCAACATCGAGCAATATCAAACAGCAACCACAAAACACTACAACAAATCGGTAAAGTCGCGATCCATCAAGGTGGGCGACTTGGTCCTCAAGAAGAAGCTATATCTAGAAGTGGGAAATTCTGCTCAAAGTGGGAAGGCCCGTATGAAGTCGTCAGCTCATCTCGTCCATCCTCATTTCGCCTGTAGGACCTCGACGGCGCCGCGCTCAAGCACAGCTGGAATGTGGACAATCTTCGAAAGTACTACATCTAAAGTCTGTAATGCAAACTCCTAATATTGATTATCACCGTTGCGATAGCTGTATGGGTAGACCTTGTAACAACCGCTATCTGTCTTTTTTAAGCACAAGCATTTGCTTCCATGCATTCAGTGTTTTCTATAATGAGGGCAGCGCCCGGCGCAATACAGTGGTGACATGCACTTTGATATTGTCTTGGGCGGCAACGAAGCTCAAAGCTATGCCCCTAAGTATGAAGTAACTCCCGCGACACGACCCGCTCTTAGCGGCGACACGAAACTCGATCTCGTCATCAACGGCAACAAAGCTCAAAGCCGTGCCCCTAAGTACGAAGTAACTCCCACGACTCGACCCGCTCTTAGCGGCGACGCATAACTCGATCTCGTCTTGGGTGGCAACGAAGCTCCAAGCCATGCCCCTAAGTACAAAGCAACTCTCGCGACTCGACCCGCTCTTAGCGGCGACGCGTAACTTGATCTCGTCTTAGGCAGCAATGAAGCTCAAAGCCATGTCTCTAAGTACACGTACCTCGCGTGACTCGACCCGTTCTTTGCGGCGAGGCACGCTTTTCAGCCTTGCTTTAGGTGGCAGCGACGCTCATGACTGTGCCCCTAGAGATGGCGTGCTTCCCACAGTTCAAACCACCTCAGTGGCGGTCCGCGCCCTGATCTACACTTGAGTAGCAGTGGGACCATGCCACTGCGTACGATGTGATCCTCCCACTAGCTGTTGTTTCTACGATGATGTGATCCACCTGCTCTCCTAACAACCTAACCCACTGCGCATTGCGGATGTTGAGGGTACGACGTTGTAATCCAACAAACCAGAAAAAATAGATGGGACAAGATCAAAGGGACAAAAGTACATTTATTCCAATGGTGAACTACAATAAGGTCACAACAACCGTGAATACTTCACCGTCGCCGTTTGTTCCGGTGGGGGGGCGTATCCGCCTCTTCCCCCCTTGTCGTACACGACCCTCCCGAAGGCTAAGTCCTAACCACCAAGACACATGCATAATGAGGGATGAGAAGATGGGCGTGGCAAGTTGTCTACATCTATCTCTGGTCACTATGCCTCGGCATCCCCGGCCAGATCGGCGGCGAGGACCAAAAGGAACAGGTCACCCCTGCTGGCCGAGTCTGCCTCCGTGGTGACCAGTCCCGCCTCTTTAGCTGATGTTGTTTCCGTGATGACATGTTCCATGGGATCCTCGTCAACCACAATGGATCCCCTCCTCTTTGCCCACAGGGCAAGCGACCAGTGTTTGCATGACATCACCACAAGGGGACGAGTCCTACATCGCCTGGTGAGCAACTTATATCGTGAAGGCAGGTTCTACAAGCAGTCATGATAGAAAAGATGAACATCATAACAGTCATCAAACGCTAGAGTATTAACATCACACCAAGCGAATGAGATCCACAGTTAACCACAGTCGGCAAAATAGTGTTGACGTAGCGACTAATTAGAAAAGGTTCCAAAACAGGTGGCCGATCCGAGCTCTAGACCTTTGGGTGAGATGATTCGGCGGCACCCCCGCTTGAGATACCCTTTGCAGCTTTGGGGCTACCTCCTCTGGACAATGCCATATGATACTTCTAGATGCCCTCGACATACTTGCTCCCCTTTTTGCGGGACCCCGAGACCGAGGTCATGAAGGCATCGGCCTCGCCCTTGAACTTGTCGCGGACGGAGATGACATCTGCGGTCTTAGGGGCGATGTAGCTCGGGGCCTAGAAGACAGAAGGTGCCGTACGAGTTGTCAGGTAGGCGCATCCGGGTGACAGTTCCACCGCGGCCTGGGTGTTGTCCCGCACAAAGGAGAAGCTAGCAAGGTGGGTATCCTTGCAAACCTTTATCGTCTAGTTGATCCCCTCCACCATCGCCTTGTCCGGATCTGTGAAGTCAAAGCTGCCAACCTCGAGCCTGATGCCGCCGGCGGCCTACCCAGCTACGTGGCACAGAGGGCGAACTGGTTGGAAGACTCGACTATCTCGCTCAGCGAAGAGCCCAAGCCGATCGTGCACCATGTCGAGGTCCTCTTCTAGTTTGGCGGCGCGGTCCTTTGCTACCGCAAGTTTGGCCTTGAGCTATTCTACCTCGCCTATCTTGGCGTCAAGGTGGTTGGTGAGCTTGGTGGTCTTCTTCACCTCAGCGTCGAGGATGGCAAGGACGTCGGCCATGCGTGCCCACTCCTTGGCCGAGCTCCCTTTACTTCTGTAACATCCTGATTTTCAGAGCTTTTCAAAATCTTTTATTTAAAAATCAGAGCCAGAAAATTTTGTTATTTATTCTCTAATTAATTAAAGCTTAATTGGAATTTCACAAATTGGTCCGGAGTTAATTTGAATTAATCCAACTTGAATTTGATTTGCTTTTCAATTTGAAATATGTCTCCCGGAGTTTTCTCAGAACTTTCGGAGTTCGTTTGGTATTTAATCAAGCTCGTTTGTTCTTTTATTCTTATTTTTGGTTTTCTCCTTCTCTCTTTGGCCACACCATCCCGGCCCATCTCCACTCGGCGCCCCGCCGCCTCTTTTCCTCCTTTGAGCAGCCACTCCGACGAGTTCTGCGTAGCGCAGCATGCGTCGCCACCTCTATTCCAATAGAATTTGATCCAAATCTCTTTCTCTAACCCTCTTATAAATACCCCACACCCCTCCCACCTTTTCCCTACTCCCCCGCACTCTTTTCCCACGAAACCCTAGCCTCCACACCCTCTAAACAGCCGCCACCCCCTTCTCTTCCCGTGCAGTTCCTGAACAGCACGTCCCACTTCAGTATTTTTCCAATTCCTATTGCCTTGAACATCTTTTGGCAAATCCCTTCAGTGAGGTTGTTTGTAACCTTTCCCTCTACCTCTCTGCAAAATTTGGTGAAGATCCAACAGTGCAATCATCGGGAAATCTCCAAATACTAACGTGCTGTTCACACCCATATTTTCTGCGCGTGCATCTAGATTGGAACAACGCCCTCATCAGCTCGGGCCTCCTTTTCAAGATCCATTTAGTGTGATCCTTGATAATGTTGTCAAGATCATCTCCACAAAATTTGAAGGCAATCCAATGGTCTAATCTCCAGGAAATCAAGTTTCTTTGTGCTGCTATTCATGTCCAGATTTGATTACAGAAACAGTAGCTTGGCATTATCACCTCCTTTGCAGTTGATCCGGTGAGTCTATCATCAATCCCTTTGGTCAAGTTATTCCTTAGATATCTATAAACACCTCTGTAAATTTTCTCCTTGATCCATGTAGCCGTTTGGTGGGAATTGATCCGTCTCCGACGTGTTGTCCGCGGATGTCCAGATTCGATCTGCAGACCACCTAAATTGTCTGATCTTTCCCCGTTTACTTGGTAAGAATTATCCAAAACCCTTTGGTAGGATTGTGCCTCTGTATGTCTAGTTTCTATTGGCGGATCGCGATTTCGTTGAGCGAGCATCGCGCAGTAACCAAAATTGTCCGGTCTGTTCAGAACCAATCTATAATCCGTTCCAACCGTTTTGTGTTGCAAACGTCGCCACCACCAGTTAATCTTGTATCATCTTGTGGCACATTATGCCATTCTTTTTCACCATTAATCTCTATCCAAAATCACCCGCATCACCTTATGTTCATCTATAATGTTTTTCATCATTGTTTGATCACCAAATTAAATTGCATATTATGTTAGACTATAGTTTCATATATTCATATGCTTAGTTCTTATATAGTCCTTGCTTCTATTTATGTAATGTTCATGCTTAGAATTCGTCATGTGATTAATCATGTTAGTTCAATCTTATTTATATTGCGGATAAATTTGTTCATATTTAATAAGGTTCATATTGCATGACCTTATGTATGTTCACATGTATTGTGTTATACAATATATAACCGAACCTAATATTGCATATAACCTATAATAGTAGAAGCATAATTTTACTAAGCTGATATTAATATGACATATCATATGGTAGTTGATCTTTGTATAATGTACATCTACTAGCACGCATAAGATTATTATTGTATATGGCATAAGGTTGCTTACTAGCATGTTAGTGTCTTTAATCACACGTGATGATGATTGTTTAATAAACATGTTATGATTCCCATGTCACCATGTGTAGATAACATGATAAGATATATATGTGTAGATTTAAATAGTAGTATGACATGATGTTATGCAAAATATAAATTTATTATATATATAGATGCTTCCTGTTTTAACTAATGGTGTGGTAAAATATTTAGCCATAATGGTAACCTCTATGTATAATATGGTTAAGATCACACACATGTCTCATATTTGTTCGTTGCATTTCATGTGATTTACAGATGCAGCTATGTGTATATATTTATGCATATATACATAGGCTAATCCATGTTTTAGATAATAATCCGTCATGCAATGGTTGACACATTATTTTATTCATGTGTATAATTTAATTGTTTGTTTAAACACAATTAAGTTACACATATTCAATATGACTTTATGTGGCATAATCATGTAGTTGCATATAGAGATATATATATATAATTAGACTTAATATTGTTGACAATCTACATGTTGGAATAATAATCCCTTACTGAATTATTATTATTTAATCATATCGTCTGTTAGTTGATGGTCATATAATATGTAGGTACTAGAATGCATAGATTGATATCTTATGTTACACTTCCATAAGGTATGGTTAACCTTTAGGTATCGATTATAATATATGGATATATGTTGCCAATAATCTTTCTTTACTAAAATGTTGTTATTGTTATGTGTAGTACGTTTATGTTGATTGCTGCATTGTATACACACAATAGTATGAGTAGAGTTAATGTTATGTCATAAATTGCATATTATGTATGATGCATGTGATGTAGATGCTAGTTGTTGTTTGGTCATATAGTTTAATCACCGTTTGTGTTATTAATGATGGTTATTAGATTATGACTGCACGATTATATGTTTGGTGCTATGCTATGCCTTGCCTAATCTCGATTTCATGTCTAGTCTGTCTAGCTTGTTACATGATGTCCAGTTGTATGTTGCATGGTAGTTCATATAGATTGTCATGTCGTCTATTATCATTTCTAACCGACTAGCATGCCAGGACCTTGCTTGTGTACTAGTACGATATGTTATGCTTATTTTAGTAGTATGTCGGGTTTCCATGTTTAATCATATGGTTGTGCTATTATTGTCATCAACCATATCTTGTTCCCAATTGCACATCTATCCCTATCCCACATATGGACTAACTTGAGTCATTTGACATGCAAATTCTATCCCATAAATCTATCCTTTTTCCAGAATGATCTGGTCCGAAAGACCATCTTTTGAGTACATGTACTCTATCTGGTTCAGATATATAATCTCACACCTTCCTAGTTTTCTTTCGACAATCCTATCCCTTCGCCTTTGCCCTTTGACACCTATCCAACCTTGCTAGCCCTATTCTTCTAGTATTTTCATTTGATATTTAATTTGGATTTATATTTATTTGCCTTGCACTTTATTGCTGTTGCGACGAATAGGAAGTAGCGAAGTTGGGTAAGGCCAAGTTCCTGCAGAAGAAGACCAACTCGTCAACGAAGGCATGTGATGAGGACATCTCCCACACTATCATCCAAGGACCAATCACCTGTTCCCGTGCCCGACGACTTAATCATGAGGTGCGTTCGTTTCTTACTATCCATAATTATGTGGCTAAGGATGGGATGCTACTTAATGGTGATATTTTGATTCTTAGGAACATGGGAGAAGCACCACTGGACCAGCCACAAGAGGATGAGGCGCCACCCCAAGTCAAGTCGGACTCCACTTCAACTTCGAATTCGGTTCGGTTTTCAGCAGACAGCACCTACATAAATGGGGCATAACTTTCTCATACGGAGTCCGATTGAAGAGTTCTTGTATGCGTTGGAAAGCTAACAACGACACCTTTCCAATGGATCTAATGCCACGTTATGAATAATTACAGGGACATTGAAATTGTCAGAACAAGTCGTCAGGTGCTGCGACACCGTTTTGGGCCACTTCGGGCCTTGTTTTCGTTTCGGGTTTTAAGCCCAGGTTTAGGGTGAAACTCTCAGAAACCCTAGGTATTGTTTAGGGTGGGTTTTGCTTAGAATTATTCTGCCATCGCAGTCTCGCTGATTTCATCAGTTTGTAGAACCCCACTTCGAGTAATCAACAATCATCTCGTTTGTGAGATTGCTTCTACTGTGTTCTTGCTTGTGTTCTCGATTCGCATGCAGGGATAAGCCTTCTTGGCGAGGTCAACCGCGTGTGCGCGTGGTTGATAACCAACGGAGCCGTGGTGTAGCGAACGCAGGGTTCGGATCAGTTCTGATTGGAAGCCGGGTCGTCAACGTCGAGTTCTCCACAATCGTGATTATCCCTTCCTGACGGAAGATCGGGCACCCCCGTGCGCATCAAGTGGTATCAGAGCTTCGGTTGCCCGTCAGGTATCATTGTATCCAATTAGTTTTGCCATCGTCCCAGAACTCCAGATATAGCCAAAAAATTGTAGTCCTATAGGGCATATCACCTTCACTGTCCAAGAGCTCCGAGCCGTTGCAATTTCGTCACAGTGTCGTATTGCTGAGTTTTGATTCATAGTCAACGTCCGGTTGCTGGTTTAGACTTGTGTTCTTAGTTGCGAGTCGTTACTTAGGGTTTGAGATATCCGAATACAACTCTGAATCCAAGTCGGAGTCGAATTCATAGTGCCTCGGTAAAACGGCCATAACTTTGTCATACGAACTCCGTTTGAGCTCTACCACCCGTCAAAACGACCGGAACGAAAAGTTGCATCTGATTCCCACCCACTTTATCAGTTTTGACGAAATCTTCGAGGCCAAATTCGCCTTGGAAAATAGAGTTCTGGAAGTTTTATTCCCATATAGTCTGTTTTTTCCCTTTCGCTTGATTCTTCGAGCAGTTTTGTGAAAAAAAAAGAAAAAAAAGAAAAAAAATAGTGAAGAAAAAGAGAAGAAAAAAAAAGAAGAAGAAGAAGAAGGAAAAAAAACCTTGGTATACTTCTGTTTCTTGGTACTTTGGTATACTTCTGTGCCTATACTCATTTCTAGGAACACGTTTAGGCCAGCAACTGAGACAAGTACCTTGAATTATTATTGAGCTTTACTAACTGTTGTCGAACTTTGCTAATCCTTGCTACCAAATTGACCTTCCAAGCTCCACTCTCTTCTGATCAGTACAGTTTCAACCCGGCAATCGCTACACTCACGTCTTCAACGGTATCACAAACAAGCCACCGGTTGTACCACCTGCTACGTTGGTAAGAACTTTGCAAGAGCGTGGTTAGACGCTTGAGTGAGAGCGACTCCACATCCTAGTAGTTCGTAGGAGCTTTATACATTTGTGTGTTCCTTGTTTTCACTAACCATGACAGGATCACCAGCGGCACATCAAGATGATGGAGATGAATGTGTTTCTAAGTTAGAGCTTCAAACGATGCTGCGAGATATCAATGCAAATATTAGCAAGAGCAACCAAGATAATGAGCATCGATTAGAGAGGATAGAGAGGAGTATCGCCACCCTCATCACCAGGATAGATAACCTAGAGAAGCAGCCACCTTCCGATAGAGCTGAATCAGAGGATCTCGAGGCGGATGACACTGATCAAGATGAGGATGAGTATGACCGAGCTGCCGCCAGAGCAGGACTTCCAGCTGGAGGTCGCCCCGCTCCTCACGCGGCACATCAAGAACGACGACAGCCACGTCGACAAGGTAGGGGAGGTAACGACACAAATCCTCGTCCTAGACGTGCACATGATGATTATTATGCTAATGTTAAGTTCAGTATACCATCTTTTGCTGGTTCCTATGATGCTGAAGTTTATTTGGATTGGGAGATGACAGTCGAGCAAAAATTCAATTCCCATCTAGTTCCAGAAATTCATAGAGTTAGACAAGCCACAATTGAGTTCACTGATTTTGCTATCATTTGGTGGAATGAATTAGTAAAAGCTGGTTTAGCACCTGATACATGGCCTAGGTTAAAGAGAGCTATGCGTAGTAGATTTGTTCCTCCCACCTATAAACGTGAAATGCGCAAAAAATTGCAACGCTTAAACCAAGGAAATAGATCTGTTGAGGAGTACTACCAAGAGCTACAAATAGGAATGTTGCGTTGTGAAGTAGTTGAGGATGACGAGGATAAAATGGCAAGATTCTTTGGGGGATTAAGGCGTGAGATACAAGACATAGTTGACTATAAGGATTATAACTCTCTCAATAGATTGTTCCAGCTTGCTATGTTGGCAGAAAAAGAATTGCAGGGAAGGCAGCAAAAGCCAAAGAGCAACTTCGGCGACACAAGATCGATGCCTGGAACGGTCAAATCAGCTCCACCTCCTCCTGCACGGTCTGCTGCCCCCTACATGTCTAGGGCGCGTTCAGCAGCACCGGCATTGTCACAAGCGCCAGAAGAGAAGACTGAATCAGCAGGTTCCCCTGCCCCGGTAAAGAGCTCTTCATCGGTTGCTTCCACGGGCCGCTCCCCCGGACTATCTACCATAACTGCAAAGGGAAGGGCCACTTTATGAGGGACTGTCCAAGCCCGCGACGGACATTCCTTGCTACAGAGGATGGTGGGTATGTTAGTGCTACTGATGTTGAGGATGATTCTGCCATTGGGGCTAACCATGCAGGTGGTGATGAGACGAGAAGTGATGGCGAGGAGATTCTAGGCACGGCCGCCACAGAGAAATATCAGGCCTTAATTGTACAACAAGTGTTGAGCACTCAAGTGGAACAAGCGGAGACCCTACAACGACATAACTTGTTCCAAATGTACCTCATTGTCAAGGATCGCCGCGTTCGCGTCATAATTGATGGAGGAAGCTGCAATAACTTGGTGAGCTCAGACTTGGTCAACAAACTTGGCTTGACCACACATCCACATCCTCATCCATACCATATTCAGTGGTTCAACAATAGCGGTAAGGTTAAGGTAACACAATCTGCGAGAGTGCACTTTTTCATTGGTACATACCATGACTTTGCTGATTTTGATGTGGTACCTATGCAAGCATGCTCACTTTTATTAGGACGTTCATGGGAATTTGACACCGATGCCACCCATCATGGTCGAAGCAATAAATACACGTTTATGCATAAGGGAAAGAAAATTACTTTACTTCCTATGACACCCATTGAAATTATGCAATGTGAGAAAGAGGGAGCTGAAAATAGCAAGAAGGAGAGTGCACTGCAATCTGAAAATCAGCAAGTTGCTAACACCGTTTTTCCACTAAGAAAGAGAAGAAAGTAACAAGCTCTAAGTCTGAGGGAATTAAATTGAAGGGGGGTGTTATGCTTGCTACCAAATCTGATCTTATTGATATTAATGAGCTTGATTCTCCTTTCTATGCCTTGATATGCAAGGAAGCGTTGTTTTCATTTGATGATACCTCTAGTTCTTTGCCTCCTGCTGTTACTAACCTTTTGCAGGAGTATAAGGATGTGTTTCCAGCAGAGATACCCCCGGGGCTGCCACCTATTCGAGGTATTGAGCATCAAATCGACTTAATCCCAGGAGCAACATTACCAAACCGTGCTGCATATAGAATAAATCCGGAGGAGACTAAAGAAATTCAGCGCCAAGTCCAAGACCTTCTGGACCGTGGGTATGTGCGCGAGAGCCTTAGCCCATGTGCTGTTCCTGTTCTTTTAGTTCCTAAGAAAGATGGCAGTTGGCATATGTGTGTTGATTGTAGAGCCATTAACAATATTACAATAAGGTATCGTCATCCTATTCCTAGGTTAGACGACATGCTTGATGAGTTGAGTGGTTCTATCATTTTTACAAAGATCGACTTGCGTAGTGGGTACCACCAAATTAGAATGAAATTGGGGGATGAATGGAAAACAGCTTTTTAAAACTAAGTTCGGTTTATATGAGTGGTTAGTCATGCCTTTTGGATTAACTAATGCACCTAGCACTTTCATGCGTCTCATGAATAAAGTTTTAAGAGTATTTATTGGAAAATTTGTGGTTGTCTACTTTGATGATATCTTGATATATAGCAAGTCTAATGATGAACACTTGAACCATTTGCGTGCTGTTTTTAATGCATTGAGAGATGCACGCTTGTTTGGTAATCTTGAGAAGTGTGCCTTTTGCACGGACCGTGTCTCTTTTCTTGGCTATGTTGTCACTCCACAGGGTATTGAGGTGGATGAAGCGAAAATTGAAGCCATCAAGAGCTGGCCGACCCCTCAAACTGTCACACAGGTGAGAAGCTTTCATGGACTTGCAGGATTCTACCGGCGGTTTGTGAAGAATTTCAGCACCATCGCTGCCCCATTGAACGAGTTAACAAAGAAGGGAGTTTCCATCCAATGGGGTCCAGCACAAGAATAAGCTTTTAACATGCTTAAGGAGAAGCTTACACATGCCCCTCTACTCCAACTCCCCGACTTTGGTAAGACTTTTGAGCTTGAATGTGATGCCAGTGGTATTGGGATAGGAGGAGTGCTGCTACAAGAAGGTAAACCCGTTGCTTATTTTAGTGAGAAATTGAATGGGCCAACTTTGAACTACTCTACTTATGATAAAGAGTTATATGCTTTAGTTCGGGTGTTAGAAACTTGGCAACATTATCTTTGGCCTAAGGAGTTTGTCATTCATTCTGATCATGAATCCTTGAAACATATTAGAAGTCAAGCAAAATTAAATAAACGACATGCAAAATGGGTCGAGTTTATAGAGTCATTTCCATATATTATTAAGCACAAATGGGGTAAAGACAATGTCATTGCTGATGCTTTATCTAGGCGATTTACTATGTTATCTCAACTTGATCATAAAATTTTTTGGCCTAGAGACAATAAAAGAGTTATACGCCACTGATTCAGACTTTAGAGATGCTTTTGAAAACTGTAAAGAGGGTCGAACATGGAATAAGTATGTGCTGAATGAAGGATTATTATATCGTGCTAACAAGCTATGCATCCCAGCTAGCTCCATTCGCCTTTTGTTCTTACAGGAAGCTCATGGAGGTGGTTTGATGGGACACTTTGGAGTGAAGAAAACAGAAGACGTGCTGTCCACACACTTCTTTTGGCCAAAGACGCGGAGGGACGTCGAGCGCTACGTTTCACGCTGCACTACATGCAACAAAGCTAAGTCACGCTTAAACCCCTATGGTCTTTATATGCCCCTTCCTATTCCTAGTGTTCCTTGGGAGGATATATCGATGGATTTTGTCTTAGGATTACCTAGGACAAAGCGGGGGAGGGATAGTATATTTGTGGTGGTGGATCGATTTTCTAAAATGGCACATTTTATACCCTGTCATAAGAGCGATGATGCTACAAATATTGCTGATTTATTTTTCAGGGAAATCATTCGCCTCCATGGAATTCCCAACACCATTGTTTCCGATCGGGATGTGAAGTTCTTGAGCCACTTTTGGAGAAGCTTATGGAGCAAGTTGGGGACTAAGTTGTTATTTTCTACTACATGCCACCCACAAACCGATGGACAAACGGAGGTTGTTAATCGTACCTTATCCACAATGTTGCGGGCTGTTTTGAAGACAAATTTAAAGATGTGGGAAGACTGTTTACCTCATGTGGAGTTTGCATATAATCGATCGGTACATTCTACCACCAAGGTGAGCCCTTTTCAGGTAGTGTATGGATTTAATCCACGTGCACCCATTGATCTTTTACCATTGCCTACTTCTAAACATGTGCATTTGGATGCTAAAACACGTGCTGATTTTATTCTGAAAATCCATGCAACAACTAAAGAGAACATTGAAAAGATGACCGAAAAGTATAAACTTGCTGGTAGTCAGGGTAGGCGCCATTTATCCTTTGAACCAGGCGATCTTGTTTGGTTACACTTGAGGAAGGATAGATTTCCAGAACTAAGAAAATCCAAATTGATGCCTCGAGCTGATGGTCCTTTTAAGATAGTTAGAAAGATTAACGATAATGCATACAAGCTTGAGTTGCCTGCAGGTTTTGGGGTTAGTCCCACTTTTAACATTTCAGATTTGAAGCCTTACTTGGGAGAAGAAGATGACCTTAAGTCGAGGACGACTCCAATTCAAGAAGGGGAGGATGATGAGGACATCTCCCACACTATCATCCAAGGACCAATCACCCGTTCCCGTGCCCGACGACTTAATCATGAGGTGCGTTCGTTTCTTACTATCCATAATTATGTGGCTAAGGATGGGATGCTACTTAATGGTGATATTTTGATTCTTAGGAACATGGGAGAAGCACCACTGGACCAGCCACAAGAGGATGAGGCGCCACCCCAAGTCAAGTCGGACTCCACTTCAACTTCGAATTTGGTTCGGTTTTCAGCAGACAGTACCTACATAAATGGGGCATAACTTTCTCATACGGAGTCCGATTGAAGAGTTCTTGTATGCGTTGGAAAGCTAACAATGACACCTTTCCAATGGATCTGATGCCACGTTATGAATAATTACAGAGATATTGAAATTGTCAGAACAAGTCGTCAGGTGCTGCGACACCGTTTTGGGCCACTTCGGGCCTTGTTTTCGTTTCGGGTTTTAAGCCCAGGTTTAGGGTGAAACTCTCAGAAACCCTAGGTATAAATACTTGGTAGCCATCATTGTTTAGGGTGGGTTTTGCTTAGAATTATTCTGCCATCGCAGTCTCGCTGATTTCATCAGTTTGTAGAACCCCACTTCGAGTAATCAATAATCATCTCGTTTGTGAGATTGCTTCTACTGTGTTCTTGCTTGTGTTCTCGATTCGCATGCAGGGATAAGCCTTCTTGGCGAGGTCAACCGCGTGTGCGCGTGGTTGATAACCAACGGAGCCGTGGTGTAGCGAACGCAGGGTTCGGATCAGTTTTGATTGGAAGCCGGGTCGTCAACGTCGAGTTCTCCACAATCGTGATTATCCCTTCCTGACGGAAGATCGGGCACCCTCGTGCGCATCAGCATGCCACCTTTTCTTGATCATATTTGATCCTATATTTTTGAAGTCATTATATTTTGTTATTTACAAACATGCATGTTGTTTTTAATCCAGTAGTTAGCGTGTCAATTGACACACCTTTACCCTGTCCGCTTGTTGCTATTTTTACTTGATACCCTGAGTAGATTAATAGGTTTTATTCTGAATAGAGTAGAGATATGCTTAGCCATGCTTAATTACATCTTTAGGTTGTTTTGACTTGCCTCTACGGAGGATTGAATACCGGATCAATGATCCTTGTTGAAACTTGTTGAGCTCGCTGAGCTAGGGCCGGATGCCCGATGATTTCCCTCTCTCTCTATTCCTTCTATTCTACTCTGGGTGAAACTTACCATCTAATATGGTACGGGCTACAGCTGGATCATGTGATGAGGGAGCATATGGTTGCCTACCCGCAGAAGGCCGGTTTAAAGGAACCATTGGTCGTCCGTACCGTATAAGGCCGAAGTCTTGGATTTGAGATTTGTGAAAACAGTACAACCACATGCTATATGGGCACTGGCTTGGTCAAGTAGGTTAGTCAGCCTTTGGTGCCGATGTTGCCGTACCGCAGAAGGGGTGGACGTAGCTACGAGGACCCTCGGCACAGATGGGGGGATCGGAGTGCGGGGATGTACTCTCGACTCTGAGCCAGACCTGGTGGGCATGTCATACCTTAGGGGGATCTAGCTAAAAGACCTCGTCACGGTCACCTTGCCGACACACCGATGGGCGTGTGTACAAGCTTGCGCAGCTTGGCATAAGGGGATGATCGTGTCATGTGGGTAAAGTGTACGAACTCTGCAGAGTTAAAACTAATCGATTAGCCGTATCCACGGTCATGGATGGCACAATGATCTTTCTTGATGAAAAGGACCTGTCTTTCTCCTCCTTGCTAATTCCCGCTACCCCAGTTCTGGTAATGTGAAAACGTGATTGGAACATATGGATGAGCTAAGGCAGGAGTTCCTTGCTCGAATATGTTGAAAAACACCCCTGATAATAAAACTTGGTTTTCATCAAAATGATGCCTTTGAATCTAACGTAATATTTCAACTAAAACTGCTTTTCTGCAAATGAACCACACAGCCTTCCGTTGAAGCCTTGCATGTAGTTTAATAGGACCATCTGCCGCCAGGTGGCTTGCTGAGTACGTAAAGTACTCATCGTGCATGTTGTTTGTTGGACGTGTTCAGATATCTTCGAAGACGGTGGTGAAGATATGAGGAATCTTCTACGTCAATGCTGAGGTTTAGGTCACATGGCCTCCGTCGACTGCCTGTGGTTGAGATGGAGACATCTACGCTTTATTTTCCGCTGTGTTTCTAAATGGTAAGGGACATAAGTCCTAGTTACTTTATTTAGTCATATCGCTGCTATAACTCAGTTGTTTATGTTTCTAAAATGTTTCGTGATGTGTGCAGTGATATCAATTCGCCTGTGTTCATCAGCTTGATCCTGGACTGATGAGGAGATACACAGGGAGGGTCTGGAAGTTAAGTCCAGACTCTCACAACTTCGCTCACGCGAGCTTATAGGAGCGACAGCTTCTCCGCCACAAACATGCACTGTCAGGGATGAGGAGGTTAGGTTTCAGAACTATAACGAAAATAGATTGGAAAGAATATTGTGGTACCTTCAGGGCCGCGACCCGGGCCGCCATGCCGATCTGTGTGGCTGACATCCTGACAAAGCTAGCAGGACATCCTCCTCTGACAGCCGCATCTCCAAGCGACACACGAGCTCTATCTCTGACGATGATAAGGCGAGGAAGTCCAGCCCAAGTCGTCCCAAAAAATTCACTTGGGGGTAGGGGCGCTGAAGGAGAGTCGTGTCGAGAGAGCCCTAGTCCCTGGACACCTACTTGGGGGCCGACGTGGAAGATATCACCATTACCTGCGCCCCCAAGGGGCAAGACTGAGAGGGGGAGTGTCCCTTAGCAGGTGCAGCGGGGGAGGAAGGACGCTATTCGGCCTCTTCTTGGCCGGCTATAGGCGCATCTTCATGAACTTCCAAGTGTGGGGAGGTTGCCCCTGGAGCTAGGTGAACTGCTAAGGGGCTCTCCGCCGTTGTGTCCCTCGGCTCCACGTTGATTGCCTCATCAATATTCACGTCGGACGAGGACGAGCAGGAGTCAAGCCAGGGGACCCTCTCTGTAGTCACGGCAATTGAGTGGAACACGCCAGGGAGTCCACCCATGGGTCCTTTGCCCAAGCTTGGGCCGGGCTTTGTAGGGGCCTCGGCTTGTTCCTTAGTCGCGGGGCGCTCCTCATCGCCCCCGACATGGGACCTGCCTCAGACTCGTCTTCGTCCGAGTCGTCGGACTTGGCCTCGGACTCGTGTTGGTCGCTCTCCTCTTCCTCGAACCAATCTGCCAACTCCTTAGCAATGCGCGCCTTCTATTTCTCCTTGGGCGAGGATGGAGCAACGCGTTTTCGCTTCTTGCCTATCTTCATGTCATTGGCGGGAGCAATATTCGGGTGAGGCGGGACCTCCTACTTGAAGAGTTCACAAGCCCAGTTCCGACACCCGCTGATTAAGTTCTGGATGGACTTGGCCTTGGATGGCAGATACCGCCTAAGGATGATGTTCGCCTCCTTCTCGGCCCGGGCGAGGTCGTACCGCGTTAAAGGCAATGGCCGATAAGGACAATGGAAAGGAAATCTCTTGACTTTGCGATGAAGAAGGCAAGGAGGAGGTAGTCGAGTTACCTTTAGTGGGTTCGTACCCATAGAAGTCACATGGACCAAGGGGCTTCCCCTCAGAAAGGGGAATGATCTTCATAACCCAGCCCATCACAAGGGGACGAATTCGCAGTAGAATATACTCCTTGACGAGGTCTCGGGAGGAAAGCTGGTGGCTCATCTGGCCGAAGGCGTCGCGCCGAGACATGTCAGCAGAAGTGATGATGAGCTTGCACGGAATATAGCCAGGGACAGTCTTGTTACCCGTGAAGCCGAGGTTGCCCACACGGTAGTAGAACCATTCGTTCCTCCAATTCTTCCACTTGTTCTTGAGCGCCATAACTGGGTACGGGACGTCGGCCTGATGGTTGGCACGAAAGCTCACAATCCCGTAAAGGGATGAGGCACCACTGTGGACGGTGACCGACGTCATGACGGGCTCGTGGAACAGAGCGAAGCACGTGGCCGTGCTCTCCATTCCCATAGATTTCATGGCCCACTCAAAGATCGCTAAGCGCGCGATCACCGTGGGGTTCAGGTCTGAACAACCTGAAGTGGTTGAGGACGAGTTGGACGATGGGAGCGGCTGGGAAGGTAAGCCCGGCCCAAAACTGAGAAGTGAACACCAGGATGTGTCCCGGAGGCACAGCGCAAGTGCTGCCCTCTTTGGGGACAACCGACCCATGTTCCTCTGAGTCGAGGGGAAGCACCCAGCATCTCGGAGCCGGGCCAGGGTGACCTCGGACGCTTGCGACGTCCCGAGCCAGCAGGAGTAGATTGTCTTCTCGGCCCCCTTCTTTCCCTTCTTCGAAACGGCGGTCTGCTTGCTGGTCGATATGGAGAGCGAGGTCTCTTCCCGAAGGGTGATGTTGTCTAACAGGTGCTTAAGGGCTACCCAACATGGGCGTTGAATATTGCCGAAGTGGGAAGCGACATGCATCATGGCAAGGAGACCGCGAGTGCAAGGAGGTGCAAAGCGAGCGAGCGCGAGGAGATGCAAATCGATCGTCTGGAGGAGGGGGTAATGTGAGCGGAACGGTGATAGAGGCAGAGTAACGGAAACAGGGTGATAGTCACGGGGGCGACCGTTGGTCTCGAAACCACGATCAGAGCTGGGTAGCGGCGAGCAATGGCTGTGGCGGAGATAAGGCAATCGTTCCGGCGGGAATCCAGCTAAAGTTAAGAGGAGGTCCGGGGATAACACATCGGCCAGCGGCTCGAGCTAAGCGTGGCACCCCGCCCAGGGCAATCTTCGAAGCCTCCCTGCCTGAGGAAGTTGATGTTGCCGCGGTCCGCGACACGTCCACAGCCCGAGAGCGCAATGGGCTGCTGTTGGAGGGGTTCATCCGGACGGCCCGGCCGAGCTACCCCCAGAGACATCTCGCCGGGCGAGCTAATCGTGCGCTGGTGTTTCTTTTTGTGTCGACATGCAAGACGGCGTATGATGGGGAGAGGGAGCCTGTTCGGGCAGCACGTTTGGACGAGATGCGAGTGTGCCCCCGGGATGAGGTGATTCAAGCATGAAGGGCGACGTGTTGGAGGTCTCCAAGTCCTGGAGCCGAGGACGAGGGGCCGAGGTGAAGATCGACCGGATCACAGGAGAAGCGTCAAGCCGGGCGGCATTCCGTACCGGCGAAGAGTATCGAGCATATGCTAGCGCATATAGTAGGTAGAGGCGAGGAGGAGAGTTCGAACTAGCCCCGTCACGTGTAATGTAAATCAGGGTAGAATCATAAATTGCCTACGAACAGGTATGTACATTCACTCACAGGTCGCCCCGTCTATAAAAGAGCTGGGCGCTGCTCACTCAATAGACCAAGAAAATTGGATGTCAACCACGCGTTTTCCGAGCGACGTCTCGTCTCATTTTTCATTGCATTTTCTGCATTAGACTTCGCCAGAATTTCGAGAGCTGAGGTAGTGGTCGCTAGAGCTGCTTAGATCATCCCCTTAGCACTTCAGTCTCGAGAAATGGGGTGCTTTAAGTTTAGTGTTCGAAGGCGACTTCGCCAACACCAACAAAGAGCAAGCTATCCGTGTCAAACAGTTTCTAGCTGATTATGCTACTGTTACAGGGCAGCTGACTAATCCCTCAAAGTGCTCAATCTTATTTGGTGAGAGCTGCCCTGAAGAGGATCAGTCTGGGGTCTTGCAAAGGCTGAGTATACCGCAAAATGCTTTTGAGCCGAAGTATTTAGGATTACCCACCCAAGACGGCAGAATGCATAAGGGACGTTTACAAAATTTGCAGAACAAGCTTAGTAAGAGATTGACGCAGTGGGACGATGCACAACTATCTCAAGAAAGTAACGAGGTTTTGATTAATTAAAGCGGTTGCTCAGGGCCTTCCCACCTATGTCATGGGAGTTTTCGAGCTGCCAGTCTCTATGAGGATCTTACTAGGATGGTCCCTAATTACTGATGAGAAGCGTCGAACGGCAAGCGAAAACACATTGAATTGTTTGGGATAAGATGACAAAACCAAAGAGTCATGGCGGTGTCGGCTTCCGCGACATGCGGTGCTTCAACCAGGCGCTTTTGGCCCGGCAAGCATGGCGTTTGATCCAGATAACCTCTGTGCTCGTGTGCTCAAAGCGCGATACTATCCAACGGACGGATCGAAGACACTGTTCTCGCGGGTTATGCGTCTTCAACATGGCAAGCTATACAAGACGGTCTGGAGTTCTTTAAGAAGGGTTTAATATGGACAATTGGCAGTGGCCAACGAGTCCGTATCTGGCGTGATGCTTGGATTCTACGGGGGAGTTCTAGGCGGGTTGTGACCCGCCAAGGCCGCTGACGTCTGCGCCGGGTTTCCGAGCTGGCTACACCCCATGATGAATGAGACAGGCAACGCTCTTCGAGGTTATGTCGTCAAGGACGGACCTGGAACGTATGATGCTCTTCATGACGCTCTGGCGTATTTGGCACGTCGCAACGAGATCACAAATGACAAACCAGCCCCGCCAGTGGAGAGTTCGAGGAGATATTTACAGTTACCTTGATTCCCCTTTTGTTAATCAAGCATCATCCGGACAGTAACATTGACAAGTGGAAGCACGTGATATCCTACGAATATGACAGGAGGAGCGCAGGTACCGGACGACAGTCGGGGCCATCAACCAGTTCTGTCTGTGAATGGGAGAAGCCGCCCCCGGGCCGAGTAGAGCTCAAAGTGGATGACTCTTCCGTGCCGACGACGGGCGAGGCGGCAGCGGGTATGATCCTACGGAATTGCCAGGGAGGCATTATCTTTACTGCCTGCCCTTACCTTCGCAATTGCCCCGACACGTTGGAGGCACAGATTTCAGCTTGTATGGAAGGTCTAGCTCTATCCCTGCAATGGAGTAATGATCCGATTTCCATTTAGATGGATTGTGCCGAAGCTGTCGATATGATTCGCTCGACGGGTACTAACCATTCCCGCTATGCTATGATCGTCAATAAAGTGAAGCGAATGATTCAGGAAAGGAGTGCTATAGCCATTTGTACGATCAAGAGGAGTCAGAACACAGTGAGTCATGAGATTGCAAACATTGGCCGTGCGGCGCGTCCCGTACGGCCGTGTGGGTGGGTTCTGGGGCCGGGGCCATTTGTGCGCTGGTGATTGTAATAGGGATGCTTATGTTTCTCCTTTCTCAAAAAAAATTTAAAATTATAACTTTACTACTATATATCATTTTACCGTATCTTTTAGAATTCTTTTCACCAAACCAGAATTTCTGAGCTAAGCTACACCCTAAATGATCATTAATAACTCTTTAACAAGCAAACTGACCGATGTAGTCCACTTTATCAGCACCTATGTAAACACTTATGTGGACACAGATGCCACCACATAGACTAAAATAACGTGGAAATAGATGTGGGCCCCACCTGCTAGCATTCTCTATCATCTCATCTTTATCCCATCTCTCTCCTGCTCCACTTCTATCTACACATACACGCTCTCTCTCTTCAAACATTTACCATGGTGCCCTCCTTTGTTCCCCTTCCATCGGTGCGCCCTCTCTCCCCCCTCTACAACTGATGTCTCTACCGTGCAAACCCGCACCACCCACCACCAAACCCCTCTCCCCTACCGCCATCGTTCGCTGTGTCACCACGATGCCGGCGTCGGGGGCGAGGATCGTCCCAACCTCGGCCTCGCCATGGACTTCCGCGAGCAACACCAGCAGCCTCACGTGTTGCTCTAATCTGTCACTCCTTCGTTCGACTACACCCCATCCACGATAGTGGTAGCTGCGTCATGTTCGTTGTGGCCGACCGCGGTGTTCTGGATGTACCAGACTGGCCACGCCATGGGCGGCCATCCACACAGCATCAGCCTCCCTTGCGGCACTACTGGAGCTGACAAACTTCACACTGCTACAGAAAGGGCCACCACAGGCGGTTCAAAACTGTCATTACAGACGGTTTCCCAAATCGTCTATGCAGAAAGATCTTTGATGACTCATGCCATCACAAAACATGTCGGCATACCCATCTGTGATGACATGTCTTCGTAGACGGTTGATTGTTGTTGTCACCTGCCTATGATGTATATGATATCATAGATGGTTGGCCATTCTAACCTTTCTGTGATGTTCTTTTTCAGATACTGGTTTTTTTCTATTTTTAGGCTAGTCTCAATAACTGCTAGCCATGCCTTCGAAAAATGGTAGTTTTATATAACAATTCACAGCACAATTCACGTAAGCAATTCATATGGCACAATTCACACAGCACAACTCAACTCAATTATATACGCATGCGTTGAATCAAATGTTTCAACAATATTCATGTTTCCAATAGTATAAAGCTTGATCACAAATAAACTCAAGTCCATTGTAGAAGTTACCATCGAGGTTTGCGATTTCGGCATTGATGATGAACGCACAAATCCCTCGAATCCACTTTAGCTCGGCTTCATCGAGATGACTCTTGTTATCGATTGTCCAACCCTGTCGCTGACAAAGATTCGTATATTAAAATTACGCAGATACATCTTGACAAGTATAAACGAGTCGATTTAATTCAAAGACAAACCTTCAAACCTAATTCTCAGGTGACAAAACTCATCATCATTTTCATTTGGTGGCAAACATATTTTCACATGTGTTAGTTGCTTTTATCTGCTTTTTACACTACATGAGGGGCCCCAGACCTCATAGACACTTGGGTAATAACTATGCGTCGTGTAGATCTCTAAGAAATGGTTCTAGACTTTTGCGTGCATTTTGATGCATATAAAGCTTGTTTATTCGTCGAAGAAGGGTTCGGTGAAGAAGAGGAGGAGAAAGCAAAGAAGAGTTTGCGTCAGACATCTTCTAAATTATATACAAAAAACAAAATTTATAAACATTAATTTAAATAAAATTAAAATAAAGATATATATAAAATACGAAACCCATGCGAGTCTCATCCCACTTATCAATTTTCACTGTCATAACCATCTCTCTTCCTATAATAGGAACATCTTGGATTATGTTCTGTACGACATGCACAGTACATGGTGCTGCTTTAGGAGTTGCAGCGGGGCTATATTTCGTTCCGACGGTGGAGATCAGTTGTGTCATTTGGTATTGCGACCACCACATTTATTAACACTTTGGGTAACAATTGCTATATTCCTGAATCATTAACTGGTTTGATACACTCTGTAATAATAACGCAGCTTGAAGTGACATTGAAACTCTACAGGGCACACAGAAGTGTCAGAGGTCAGCCTCATCAGCCAGCCACTCCTTCGCCTTTTGGTTTGGCTTCATCCGTCCTTCTAATGTATCTGTTCTCATCCAAATGTATTTTAATTTAGCACATTAACACAACGTTTCCATGTGAAGCAAATTCGAGTATTGTACATGTCAAAAAAAAATTGAGTATTGTATAGCGACCAACAATATGGAGTCTCCATAGATGGCCAATGTGTAGACTGCACAAACGAGGAATCCGGATAAATAAGAAAACAGCGGTTTCTAGGGAAAGTGCCAAGATGGACACGAGGCACATGCATATCCATTAGTTTTGACTATTTTTAAAACTACATATGTGTTTTAAAAATTATAAAAATTATACGTGTATATTATGGAATGAAATATACACAGATAATTTTGGTGAAAAACATGTCCATTTATGACCTGTGAAGAAAAAATATGTGTCTTTTTTCATACGCTACTATTTATGTTTGTCCAATATGTTTTTTCTGCACATATTGCAAATAGTCATATTTCTTTGTCAAAAAATTTACGTGTATATACTTAATCCTATGATATACATGTATTAAATTTTTTTAAAAATAAAACTTTAATATATAATTTTTAAATTTTTAAAATAATAGCTGCATGTGCAAAATCCTCACTCCAGTTTCATAGGTCATCATCATAGTGTTGATCATGGCCAGAACCTCAGAGATCTACCACTCACGTCATCGAATCATGAACCTAAAAATTCACATGTATTTTTCACATTCCATCGAAAACAAATAAACCAACGAAAATTCGTTGAACTCACATAGTGATACCAATCTAGCAAACCACATGATTCCAACGAAAAGATCATTTGAACCAGATAACAACAAACACCAGATCGGACCGAGACCGAAGCACGAGGAGAAAATCACTCTACTAATCATCCTAAAGCGCAAGAACATCGTCCATACATCCGCGACACGAGGCAAATCTTCCAGCCGAGTAAACGCGTCACATCGAGAGGACTACAGGCGCATCGCGCACCACCGACTAGAGATCCCTACACATGCACAGCGCACCAGCAGGACAGGAGAGAGGTGTCTTACCTCTCTTGGAGAGGAGAAGGCATCGGTGGAGGCGCTCGGAAGGAGGAGACATCAGGAGGAGACATCGATAGTTGTGCTTAGGGACAAGAGGCCTTTGGCGGCGGCGACGGTGATACGTGTGGACGATTCAACCCGTCAACCATCTGTGATAAGACGGTAATCATAGACGGATCAAATTTTCAGTGTCTATGATGAGATAGTCATCACAAACGGTTCAGATATCTAGCCATCTGTGACAAGTATCATAATAAAAGATTGTATCGTTGACCCATTTGTGATGTATCTACTACCAGTAGGTATGTATCTTCCTATTTTTTTAAAAAATAGTAGGTTTGTATTCACAAAATTCAGCTGTCTCATCACAGTTTCCCAACTATCGATGATGAAATAGTCATCACAGACGGTTCAGATATCCAACCATCTGTAACAAACATCAACACAAATGGTTATGTCTTAGACCCATCTGTGATGGTGTTTTTCAAGAGGTATGTAGCTTCCTATTTTTAGGAAAAATAGCAGATTTATATTCACAAAATTTAGAATATATTGGTAAAAACGTGTATTTATACATAAGTAGCTTTTTCATCATGCATTACAAGACTTCCTTATCATCCAAGCATTGCTCATTCACATAGAAAAAGTAGCTTCCATCATTCACAAAAATAGAATGGCAAATATATTCAAGTAGCTTTTGTATTCTGCATTACAAACCTTGCTTATTTCCTTTGAAATTAAACTAAACAATGATCTTTGCGGATGTAGCAAGCTTTCACATGACTTCGTTCTTCCTCACACATCACGTCTTCTAAATGAGGAATGTTGCCAAATTTGTTGTAGTCATCTCATCGACAATATTATCGACTCCGATAGTATTTATTTTTTATTCCTTATAACGTGGTGCTTCTTATTTCCTAGATCGATTATATAAAAGACTTAGTGACATGTTTTGCAAGTACAAATGTGATGATGTATAATATGGTATCCCGTATACGATGGCGTATCCATATACGATTCTCTGGATTATCGGAGTAAGCATACATACCCGGTAAGGATCCCCAGGAGATAAGGTAACCTCCCGTATACAAGACGTGCGTGGGAAAAAGAGGGTCTGACAAACCCATAACCCCGACAAGCGCGCTGTGTTACGGCTAACGTCAGCCGAATAGTGGCGTAGAACAAGGAAAGATTCTTCGTCACCACGCGAAATTTCCGCCATGACGGTTCGGTTTCCCAGAAATCTACCAAGCGAACTCGTGTCCGTGATCAACGGATCAGATTAAATCAGAAAAGCCTTGGATTTTTCAAGGATTATTTCGACAAGGATATCGCGACTACCCGGTAAAGATCATACCTACTCGGGGACGTTGTCGATAAAGATTACTCAATTTCGCCTACTCAGAGTTGCTCCCCGAGAAGGGCAGATTTCTTACAGAACAGTCACGGCCTCACTTCACGTACTGATGGGGGGCTTGATGGTGTATAATACGGTATCCCGTATACGACGACGTATCTGTATACGATTCCCTAGATTATCGGAGTAAGCATACATATCTGGTAAGGATCCCCAGGAGATAAGGTAACCTCCCGTAGGGAGGGAAGACGCCTCCTTAAACTAGGAAGTCAATCCCGACATTTAAGGGAGCCAGAGTCCTACCTGGACGAAAGCCCATGTACAGTAGGACTTAAGGAGCCCCCTATATGAGGACCAGTAATCCTATAGGGGAGGACAAGTCTTTCAGATTCTCTAGATGCTAGAAGTCAAAGCAGAAGCCATCTAGAAGCCCTAGCGATCTCCTACGAGAAGACCCGCCGCCTCGAAGGAGTCGAGTCCCGCGGAACTAGTTGCATTAATCTCCGATCAGGCCTATGGTAGCCACTAACCTCCACATCCTTTGTAAGACATTCTCCAATTAATATATACGAACAGGACGTAGGGTTGTTATCCTGAAGGAGGCCCGAACCTGTATAAAAAAGGGCTTTTTCCTTGCTGTCAGATCGCCTGGCCTTGTGCCCTAGGGGTCCCTACCCAACTACGAATACCTTTCACGAATACCATAATATCGGCGGTCTAACGATCGTCTACAGATGACGCCGACCGGGGGGATCTCTCCGGCTCAAGCCATCCAGTAAGAATCAGAGTCGGCAAGACGTGCAGCTAATCGCGATCGGCCCATGACGCCGACTGTACAGCCCTCACCGGTTCGACCGGAGGAGGATGAAGCAAGATCGGCGGGGAATCCGATCGTCTTCACACGCCGTACTGGATACTCGGATCAGGGCTTCTATGACAACTTTGGCCCAATGGATCCATATCCGGTAACGGACCGCGTAGATTTTGGAGAATACGCCCCTGGTGAGAACTCGGATAGCGAAGTTGATCGCTTCAGAGCCGAGTGCGCCAGGGCCTTCAAAGGGAGATTGGTATTAGCCAACAATCTCCAGGCAGGAGCGACCAGCCCAATGTCCAGGCTGTCACCTGCAACTTCTGATTGTCCAAGTGATCATGATCCCACTCGCATCGTGCCCGATGAGGACAACACGATGGAGTGGAACTATACCCCATCTAATCCAGATCCTCGAGTAGTTCTCGCGATCCAAGATAATTGCAAAGAGCTCCGGAGACAAGATCAGCATGGGGGCTCTCGACATCGCAGCCCGACGGCTACTCCACCAAGGAACGGGAATATGCCTATGGGAGCAGACAGAACCCCTCCAGGGATAGAGGAATACATGTCCCGAACTGCTTGGAGGCTCGCCGAGGCGCACAATCTGCTATCAAGACCATCCGCAGCAGACTTGTTGATGCCTGAAGGACGGCAGTGGCTGCAACGGCTCGGGGCTGAACTACAGCAGGCTCGAGCCCAAGCCGAGTCCTCTCGAGCCCAATCGGTGGCATTTAGCTCCAACCAGAGGAGCACCCCTCGCCCACAAGAGGAGTCAGACGGGGAAGGACGTCACCCCAGGAATAGGTCTCCCCGGAGGGAACCGTGCGTCGACCTCCGTGATAGGCTCAACGAGCGCCAGACGAAGAGGCACTAGCAAGAACATTCCGGAGAGACCACAGACAACAGCCTAACAATCAGGGACGATCTTCGACCCTGAACAGTGGAGAGCACGCACCTTATCGGAGGACCATCAACGGATGCCAAGCGCTATCCCAGGAGCTCCGACATATGCGCTGGCCATCTCGCTTCAAGCCGGGGGCCTTAGAGTCGTATGATGGCACCACGAACCCTACAAAATTCCTGCAGATCTACACCACAACAATCAAGGCCATAGGCGGGAACGAGAAGGTCATGGCCAACTACCTCCCGACCACTCTCAAAGGAGCTACTAGGACGTGGTTGACGAACCTACCCCCACGAACAATCCGCTCCTGGGAACAACTCTGCGACATGCTTCTCGGCAACTTCCAAGGTACCTTCACACACCCTGGCCGAGTCAACGACTATTCCTAGTCGTCCAACGACTAGACGAGACTCTCCGAGAATTCACTAAAAGGTTTAGTGCTGTTCGCAACACTATACCTGAAATAACTGACTCGGACATCATCCGCGCCTTCACTCGGGGCAGTAGAAATGAGATGTGCACGCATGACTTGATCATGCACCCTCCTAAGACCATGACACAGCTCATGGACTTAGCTGAAAAAGCCGCCTGTGCGGAGGAAACCCTGCGCTACATCAAGCAGCAACAGGGTAGGTCGACCAGCTCTCCCCTCCGGACCAGAGACGACTCGAAGAAAGCGAAACGTAAGAAGAAGTCTTCCGGAGGGAATAGGGAGAAGAGAGCTAAAGCCGAGGAGGTCTTCGCCAATCTCCCCGAGAAGCGCACCTAGCGACTGTGCCCCAAGGATAAGCAGAAGAATTCCTCCGACAAGCCATCCAAGCTTTGATGCGATTTCCACCAGACTGATTCTCATGATCTCCGTCAATGTCGCATCTTCAAGAAGTACCTCAAGGAGGAGAAAGAGAAGCTCCGCGGGGAGAACCCGCAGGTCGCAAACAACAGCTGGGACACGACTCCCGATGATGACTCCACCCCTGAGCCATTCCAGGGGCACGTTAGAGCGATCGAGCATATATTCGGGGGCTCGGCCTCCTACGAGTCGAAGAGGCAATACAAGGTGATTGCCCGAGAAGTTTTTGCGAATATACCGCAAGTCCCTCGGGCAGTCAAGTGGTCGGAGGTCGCGATCACGTTCGACCAAACCAACTGCCCTGAAAACTGTGCTCGACCAGGACGATCTCCGATCGTGGTCGAACCAATGATCAACAACAGCCGAGTGGCCCGAGAGTTCCCTCAATATTCTATTCACCAAAGCCCTCGACGCTATGCAAGTGCCACGGTCATCGATCCAGACGGTGACACAGGCGTTCCACATCATTGTACCAGGCTCGTCGGCCATGCCGATCGGGCCAGTCACGCTCTCGGTGACTTTCGGAACACCTGAGAATTTTCGAACAGAGAAAATCCTGTTTGATGTAGTCGACTTCGAGACGTAATACAATGCCATCTTAGGGCGCCCAACTTTGGCCAAGTTCATGGCAGCAACGCACTACGCCTACCAGTGCATGAAGATGCCCGGCCCAAAGGTGTCCTCACAATAAAGAGCTCCCCTCAAGAAGCACTTCTATGCGAGAAGCGCAGCCTCGACCTCGCAGAACAGCATCAACTCTCCAGCCGGGACACCGATGCCGTGGCACGTGCCTCCACATCAGCAAGACCTCCGCCGCAACTACGAGCGACAACTTCAGAAAATACCCCCTCCAAGTTGGAGAAACAGTTCTGCGACTGATCCGGAACCGGGGCAAAAAGGACCTTCCCCTAAGCAGGACAACGGTTCCACAGGGGAAGCCGCCCAGTCCAGGTCGCTCGCATTAGCAGCAAAGGGTCATGTCCCCTAGAGAGTCCTCCGTGCAAACACCCTCAGTAAGATTGCACGGCCATCGCCTCCTCACCAGTGCGGCTCAAGTTGCGCCAGCTCCAGCCCCAAGGTCATCACGCTACGAACAAACCGATGATAAGACGCTCCGGGCGCCGCCGCCCAGCACGCGCACTCAACAAAATTCGTCAGCGTATCACGACAAGAGGACAAGAGTCTCTGGAGCAACTAGCGACAAACTGGAGGAGGGGATGGCGGTTTTTATTTTTATTCGAACAGTTTTTCTTACAATAGCTTGTAAATGGTACTTCAGACAGTTCACAGTTTTTAAATATATCAAGTTCCTAGTTCAATATTTATTTTTTATTTTTTAGACTGCCTATCCGAGAAACTTCTCGAATAAGACAGTCGGGGGCTGGATAAGTATAGGGCAAATTGGTGTACACATACGAGTACCAACGTTTTTAACCTACACAAAGAGAAGGGGTTCCGCACTACAATTATCAGGGATGCGAGGAAAATCCCTTAACGTGTCTGCAGGTGACAGGGGAAGCCACTGAGCCCCCCACTGACCAGACCTAAGGCCTGGTCGACTAAGCTCCCGGTTCCGTAGTAATGTTCCCTGACCTCGAGTAAAGGAAGAAAAAGAGGTATGAATATGACTAGATCAACAGAACACACGTGCTTATCCACATCCCTGACTACTTTGAACAAAGGCATCATGGGTAGAGTGTAATGTTATCGTCAACAGGGCGAAACATAGAACTTACTAACTAATGCCCAAAACCCTTAAGACAAGGGAACACGAGTTACTATTACGGCCACGAGAGACTGTACGAAGACCCCTTACTGCGTTTACTGATGACGAGGAGCCACTGAGCCCCCATCCGATTAAACCTAAGGCCTGGTCGACCGCAGTCAAACGGCATACAGCACAACTCGTAAGGCTAAGTCAAGAAGAGTTGGACACTAGTTCGACCAAGTCTACGAGAACCCTTGCGCTCAACAAATATTTCAAAGAGCAGAAAAGACAAGGTTTTAAGAAAGCCAAAACACACAGGATTAGTGCACAGTTACTAACCACTGTTTGTTACGATGTTTTGTTACAAGTGCTACTTAGTAAGACTAGGCGCCTGGACCTGATCACCGAAAGCATCTGCGGCACTCTGCATAGCATCGAGGAGTCTCTCTTCCTCACCGGCCGGCAGATCAGTTGCACGAACCTCCAAGGACAAGCCGGGGTGTCTACACTTGAGAAGGGCTAGAGCAAAGGCCAAGGCATCCCGCACTCCTTGCTGGAGCTCGTCCTCGAGGAGCTTCTCGAGAATGGGCTTCAGCCGGGAAACAGACGCCACGAGTTCCACCAGCTGGGCAGTGCGCAGAGGGCTGGGGAAGATGATAACTCTGACTTCGATGAGCGCCTGCTCGAGGTCCTCCTCCAACTTCCCCGCATAAGTCCGACTCCTTTGCAGGGAAGACTCCGCCTCTGAAAGACGGGCCTTCGAGACCTGGAGCTCAGCCTCGACCACCGTCCGCCGCTTCGCGGAGTCTTCAAGGCGCCTCCGCAGCTCCTCCTTCTCCGCCCGCCAGTTCCTGGACTCCTCGAGGTGCTTCTTCAGCTCCTCGTTCGCCACTCGGCTCGCCTCCAGCTCAATTTGAGCCTTCTCGAGCGTAGGAATCCAGGAGATAATGAGCTGAAAGTAACAAGGTTAGTACTGATCACATCATACTTCTTATTACTAACTCTTCAAGTTACCTGCAGCAAGGAGGTCAAGCCGACGTTTTTCGGCGCCAAGGACTCCGATGCAGGGGGCTCCATCCGTTCGACCGGGGCTGCACCGGCCTTGGCGCCGGGGGCTCCTCCTCGACAGCGGCCCTACCTGGGAGTCCGGCTGGAAGAATGGTCACCCTAATCAACGGAGCTACCTTGTCAACCCTTCACGAAGACAAGAAATAGAAAATGGCAAAAAAAGACCGCGAAGGAAACTCACCTGGGCGCTTCGCCGGAGGAAGGGATCCTTTCGGCGCGACATCTGAACTTTGTTTCTCAGTAGAAGCCAGTGGCGCCTTCCCCTTCGCCGCTACGCCCCCCTCTACGCTGGTAGCCATGGGAGAAGGTGTCGGCACTTCCGGGGGAGGGCCACTCACTTTCTGTTTCCTGACAAGCTCACTCCTGTTACCTTAGATAAGGGATACACGGGGAAGGGCTAGTCAAGGGAACACTCTTACCTGAGGTTGAGGGTTCAACGGAGGAGAAGGAGCCCGGCTAGGAGCCTGGGAAGTCTCCACTGTCGCCCCGACCTCAGAAGGAGCTTCGACCCTTGTCTCAAGGGTCGGCACAGTCGTACCAAGGACTTTGACATCCTCATCCTGAATTGGGGCTCCGGCCCGCTCAGCCCCCGAGTCAGGATCTCCATGACCTACTCGCTGCACAGGAAGATCCGAATACCATTAGCCATGCTATTCGGATGAATCAGGTTTAGATGAGGCAAAAACCACCAACTCACCGAGAGAACCTCATTCTAGTTGTCGGGGCTAAGCATCAGGATCGGCGAGGGCACGTCAGTCCGCCCTCCCTGGGGAGACTGCTCGAATAGGTTGTTTAACCTACTCTGGAGCTCCTTAGGGGAAAGATCTACACAATCAAAAGAGGTCGAACTGAGTGAGAAAGCAAGGTTTTTCCGACTAGAGTGATACGGAAGGGTTCGGATACCTACCTGTCTGATCTTGGCCCTCCGGGACCACCCAAGCGGGCTAAATTCTCGACCGAAGAGGGCTAATTCTCCGCCGAAGAAAATCCTCCACGACGTCCCACGCCGACAAGCCTCTTGCGGCAAGGTCCACTACTACAAAAAACGTCATCCTGGACCCTACCATCACTGACGGGTAAGAAATATCCGTCAGTGATGAAAACCATCAGTGACGGGTTTTGATGAAAACATCATCACAGACGGGCAAAATAAATACCCGTCAGTCATGTCGAGCAAATCACTGACGGGTAATGAAAAGACCCGTCCATGATGTGAATCCTGCCAACTCCGAAATTTCAAAATCCGAAATTTTGTCATCACGGACGGGTAGTTTTCTGACCCGTCAGTGCTGTGTGGAATTCATCACTGACGGGTTAAATATTTACCCGTCCATGATGTGAATCCAAAATTTCAAAACCCAAAATTTTGTCATCGCGGACGGGTAGTTTTCTGACCCGTCAGTGATGATCCACTCATCACTGACGGGTTACAAAGAGACCCATCCGTGATGTGAATCCTGCCAACTCTGAAATTTTAAAACCCGCAATTTTAGAATCCCGCGGTGTATATAATTCACCTCAGTGCCCCTCAGTGCAGATCCAGATCCAGATTTTTTTCCTCTCCCTTTCAACCTCCTCTCCTTCCTTCTCCTCCTCTCCTCCTCTCCTCTCATCCTAGCTTCCTTTCCAAATCGGTCACAAGGTAGCATATCCTCTTCACCACACCATCCCCGTAGGAATATGGTGAAGCTTACACGGGAGTTTCAGTTAGATTCGAGGTAAGAAAGATCCTCCCGAGTCTTAATTTCTACTAGTGCCTAAAATTTTTTATTTTTAAATTTTTTCTCATATTTTTCGCAGCAGCTCTACTCCCTCATGGTTCGGAATCCACAAAAATTACTGCATTTGGAGCTCGGGAAGAAGTTCAACGGAGGGTTCGGTAGCGGCGATTATTCGTTCGGGGCAAAAGTCAGTTTTAGAGGCCGAATTTGGAGTGAATTTTTTTTAATTTTTAAAAAAATTTCTCATATTTTTTTCTAGCAGCTCTACTCCCTCACGGTTCAGAATCCACAAAGATTACTACATTTGGAGCTCAGGAAGAAGCTCAACGGAGGGTCGGAAGAGGTAATATTTCGTTCGGAGGGGCAAATATCGGTCTTAGATGGCAAATTTGGAGGTGAAAAGTTATACAAGTCTAAAGACCAGTAGATTTTTAGATGCACCTCGTCGATACGGTCATTTTGAGTGGTTGTGGACCCAAAACGGACATCGTATGCAAAAGTTATAGCTGTTTTAGTAAAACCCTACCCGGTAGTGCCCGGGTAGGGCTTTTTTTTGCGCCTCTGAAAATGTCATCACTGACGGGTTAAATATTTACCCGTCCATGATGACTCTCATCACTGACAGGTTAAATATTTACCCGTCTGTGATGGTAGAGTCATCACAGACGGGTAATTTTTTTACCCGTCTATGATGACTTTTCGTCACCTGTGAAAATATACCCGTCAGTGATTACTCTACCATCACGGACGGGTAAATATTTAACATGTCAATGATGACCATAATACAAGTCATTACTGACCTTTAGTTGCTGGCAGGCCAAAAACCCGTCACTGATGTGGGTTTTGGCCCGTCAGTATTGACATGTTCTGTAGTAGTGGTCGGCGATGTCACTGACGAGGGCATTGAGTCGCTTGGTCTCCTTTGGAGCCTCCACCCAGCACTTCATCAGAAGGGGAGCCAGCCCGTGGTAGTTGATCCCAGAGGAAGGTGGGGGCTTGCAGTAGAACCATCTTGAATGCCAGCCCGATCATAACAACTTTCAAAAAGAGGAAATGTAGGAGTCCTTCTTCCCTTCCCAGAGTCGAAATCCGGCGCCGCCGACGACGCTTCCGCTGTCGACCTTCATCCGGCGGAGGTTGTAGAAGTACCTCCACAACTCCAGGCTCGGCCTGATGCCGAGGTATGCTTCGCACAAATGCGCGAAGACCGCCAGCATCAGGACCGAGTTCAGGTTGAGGTGAATCAACTCGATCCCATAGAACTGGAGCACGAGGCGGAAGAAATGCAAAGGTGGGAACTGAAATCCACACCTGAAGAAATCAACGAAGACTACGGTCCAAGTCGTGTCTAGACTTGGAACCGTCTCCTTCGCAGCCTCTCAGAACGGCACGAAAACCTCCGGAAAGACGACTTCCTCCGCCATGAGCTTCTTGAGGGCGGCGGAGTCCATCACCGAGGGCTCGAACTCAGGGATGGCGATGATCGGATCTCCCGAAGAGTCCCCAGCCGACTTCTTGGGATCGGGGGACCTCTTCGTTCCACTCTTCTTCCCCACTACCGCCGGCGATGATCGGTGACAGCGAGACAAGTGTGAGAAGCAAGGGCGCAAAGAGAGAAGATGAGAATGCTAAGAGACAAAGAGCAATGCGAGTAAAACCCCAACTTTCAGTTTCTTAAGGAATTCAACTTTCACCTGACCGGAGCGCGGTTAACGGCACAATCTGTTCAATCGTATTTAATGCGGACAGTTGCTTTTCCCGCATACGAGACGTGCGTGGGAAAAAGAGGGTCTGACAAACCCACAACCCCGACAAGCGCGCTGCGTTACGGCTAACGTCAGCTGAATAGTGGCGTAGAACAAGGAAAGATTCTTCATCACCACATGAAATTTCCGCCACGACAGTTCGATTTCCCAGAAATCTACCAAGCAATCAGATTAAATCAGAAAAGCCTTGGATTTTTCAAGGATTATTTCGACAAGGATATCGCGACTATCCGGTAAAGATCATACCTACTCAGGGACGTTGTCAATAAAGATTACTCAATTTCGCCTACTCGGAGTTGCTCCCCGAGAAGGGCAGATTTCCTACAGAACAGCCACGACCTCACTTCACGTACTGATGGGGGGGCTTGATGGTGTATAATACGGTATCCCGTATACGACGATGTATCTGTATACGATTCCCTGGATTATCGGAGTAAGCATACATACCTGGTAAGGATCCCCAGGAGATAAGGTAACCTCCTGTAGGGAGGGAAGACGCCTCCTTAAACTAGGAAGTCAATCCCGACGTTTAAGGGAGCCAGAGTCCTACCTGGGCGAAAGCCCATGTACGGTACAACTTAAGGAGCCCCCTATATAAGGATCACTACTACAAAAAAGGTCATCCACTATATCTTATCACTGACTGGCAGGAAAAAGCCCGTCAGACTTATCACTTATCACTGACGGGCAGCCGGATACACGTCAGTGGTGACTATATCAGATGTTCCGTTTTAGGGGAGAAAAGTCATCACTGACGGGCACAAATGTCTGCCCGTCAGTGATGACTTCGGCAGAAACACGGGATTTCACGAAAAGTCATCACTGACGGGCACGAAGTTAGACCCGTCAGTGATGTCGAAGTCATCACTGACGGGCACAAATGTCTGCCCGTCAGTGATGACTTCGGCAGAAACACGGGATTTCACGAAAAGTCATCACTGACGGGCACGAAGTTAGACCCGTCAGTGATGTCGAAGTCATCACTGACGGGCACAAATGTCTGCCCGTCAGTGATGACTTCGGCAGAAACACGAGATTTCACGAAAAGTCATCACTGACGGGCACGAAGTTAGACCCGTCAGTGATGTCAAAGTCATCACTGACGGGCACAAATGTCTGCCCGTCAGTGATGACTTCAGCAGAAATATGGGATTTCACGAAAAGTCATCACTGACGGGCACAAATGTCTGCCCGTCAATGATGTGAATCCCGCCAACTCAGAAATTTCAAAACCTGAAATTTTTCACTTATCACTGACGGGTTAAAAAGTCTGCCCGTCAGTGATGTGAATCCCGCCCAACTCCGAAATTTCAAAACCCGAAATTGTAGAATCCCGCCGGGTATATAATTCACCTCAGTGCAGCGCACTCCACTCAACTCCACTCAAATCCAGATCCATATTTCTCTCCATCTCCCTTCCACCCTCCTCCTCTCCTCCTCTCCTTCCTAGAAGCACCCTCCTCAAGCATCCGACTGTCAGATCCTCATGCCCACTACCGGCCCCTTCTCCTCTCCAACTCCATGGAGTCACGGTGAGCACCCTCCTCTCCTCCCTTCCACCCTTCCACCCTTCTCTTCCTTCTCATCCTTCTACTAGTGCCTAAATTTTTTATTTTTTAAATTTTTTCTCATATTTTTTTGTAGCAGCTCTACTCCCTCACGGTTCGGAATCCACAAAAATTACTGCATTTGGAGCTCGGGAAGAAGTTCAACGGAGGGAACGGAGGGTTCGGTAGCGAGATTATTCGTTCGGAGGATTCGGTAGGCCGAATTTGGAGTGAAATTTTTTTATTTTTAAAATTTTTTCTCGTATTTTTTTCTAGTAGCTCTACTCCCTCACGGTTCAGAATACGCAAAGATTACTGCATTTGGAGCTCGCAACGGAAGGTCGAAAGAGGCGACATTTCGTTCGGAGGGGCAAAAGTCAGTCTTAGAGGGCGAATTTGGAGGTAAAAAAATATACAGGTCTAAATACTAGTAGATTTTTCAGATGCGCCTCGTCGATACGGTCATTTTGAGTGGTCGTGGACCCAAAACGGTGAGCACCCTCCTCTCCTCCCTTCCACCCTTCCACCCTTCTCTTCCTTCTCATCCTTCTACTAGTGCCTAAATATTTTATTTTTTAAATTTTTTCTCATATTTTTTTGTAGCAGCTCTACTCCCTCACGGTTCGGAATCCACAAAAATTACTGCATTTGGAGCTCGGGAAGAAGTTCAATGGAGGGAACGGAGGGTTCGGTAGCGAGATTATTCGTTCGGAGGATTCGGTAGGCGAATTTGGAGTGAAATTTTTTTATTTTTAAAATTTTTTCTCGTATTTTTTTCTAGTAGCTCTACTCCCTCACGGTTCAGAATACGCAAAGATTACTGCATTTGGAGCTCGGGAAGAAGTTCAACGGAAGGTCGAAAGAGGCGACATTTCGTTCGGAGGGGCAAAAGTCAGTCTTAGAGGGCGAATTTGGAGGTGAAAAAATATACAGGTCTAAAGACTAGTAGATTTTTCAGATGCGCATAATACTTCGCCCGTCAGTGATGACTTTTTTCGCGCATCTAAAAATGTCATCACTGACGGGTGTATTGTTACCACCCGTCAGAGATAAGATGATACCACTGACGGGTTTTGCCACCCGTCAGTGGTAACTTGTGTTACCACTGACCATTAATTACTGACGGGATCAGTACCCGTCACTGATAAATGTTTTCTGCCCGTCAGTGTTGACGTTTTATGTAGTAGTGGATCAGCAATCCTATAGGGGAGGACAAGTCTTTCAGGTTCTCTAGATCCTAGAAGTCAAAGCAGAAGCCATCTAGAAGCCCTAGCGTTCTCCCACGAGAAGACCCGCCGCCTCGAAGGAGTCAAGTCCCGCGGAACTAGTCGCATTAGTCTCCGATCAGGCCAAGGTAGCCACTAACCTCCACATCCCTTGTAAGACATTCTCCTATTAATATATACGAACAGGACGTAGGGTTGTTATCCTGAGGGAGGCCCGAACCTGTATAAAAAGGAGTTTTTTCCTTGCTGTCAGATCCCCTGGCCTTGTGCCCTAGGGTCCTACCCAACGACGAATACCTTTCATGAATACCGTAAGATCGGCGGTCTACCGATCGTCGGCAAAATGGTTTGTCTTTATAGCCAACACGTTCGAGTCCACGGTAGCCATGTTGTATTTGTAGACCCTCACCTATGGAAGATGGACCCAACGACACTGAAGTATGGAGATGTTGAACTTTACGTAGTCGAGCTCCTACATCTCCTCTATGAACCCATAGTAGCGCGTGTTGTCCGGCCAGCACCATCAAGAGCATCTATGCAGACACCACTATTCTAATACGTGCTCTTTGCATCCTAAGCTTTCGTATAAAATACGAATCCATTTATCTTGTATCCTGATAAGTTAAGAGGTTTTCTGCCAACCATATAAGCATTTCATCATTCGGCCATTGATTGAATTGCGAGTTATGTTGTATCTGACCCATTTTGTGAAGTTTGTCGGACTCTGTGGACGTAGAAAATCCATGTGCTCGGTGAATACCGGAACACCACAACCATGTGTTGCAATACTATGAAATGGGCTCGAGCATGTGCAGCCAAGCAGGATTGATTCTTTCCGCTTCGAAGGTCCTGATACTTGGAGCCTCCCCGCATGCCGAGATTCAGGTAGACCTATCGGTTTTACATTGCCCATGTAGTCCAAATAGAAATTAGTGACCTCTTCGGTGGCATAACTTTTGACAATGCTACCCTCCGGCTGTCAGGGCCCTGGAATTATATATGACTTAAGGAAACACTTGTAGCCAAAGACCAAGCAGCTACCCAACCGATGGAACGGTACCTGCACCGTGAACACCCAAAATTGGATAGCCCAACACCTGCCAACGCACCGTACGATCACCAGAGCCGTATGCTTTCACCGTTGGTCAAGCTAGCCAGAAGCGAACAACATTCCATAAACCACATACAATTCCAAAGTCCTGTGGAGAATAAAGTCACTCTCAAATCCACTAAACACAACAAGATTGGAGGAACCCGGCGATGATACCCTCACCCTAACCTGACCCGGAGGTCAGTGGGTAACCCGAAGGCCCGATACCATCACCCACACTCTGCCTGACCGGCACTGCATCTCAGTCAGCGGGTCACTCAACCATAACCTGTCACACTTAGTGAAAGAAAGAACGACTGTAACTCTTCACAGCTAGCTCATACTTCAAAACCATACACGCACACTACACCATGACTTATTATAGAGGGCACTCGCAATTGCCGGGAAATATATACTTGCGGGCAGAGTAACTGCCTGGAAATATTTCTGCCGGCACTTAAAAAACCGCCCTAGAAAGTGCTGACGGGAAAGATATTTCCCGGCAGTTATAGTTTTCGCGGTAGATACTCTACCCTTGTTAATCAAATAATTGCCGGCAGATAGTTTATTTCCCGGCTGTTAATTGGTTTCCCGGCAGTTAATCTTTTGCCGACAGTAATCTAGATTAGGGGCAATGGAATGCCCCCATAATAAATTCCCGGCAAATGAGACTCAGTTTGTAATGAGACTCAGTTTGTTCAGCTCGAGATCAAAATAAATTATGCATTTCATTCACAATAACTATTGATTCTTCAAACAAATGAGCATACATATAGATGAGACACAGATTGAATTCATGTTTCACAATAGAAGCACTACCATTTATAGAATAAAGCATGTCATCACGTACAACACTTAAAGTTTTGTGCCAGCACATACAGCCATCGATCATAGACTAAGTCCAACCAAACAAAAGGCTATCTACTGCATGAAAATATTACAATTCATACTGGAATAGCAGTCCATCATTTGTACAAAATATCCACTAGTTTAGATCAGGAAAGAGTTATGGCCAACTACAAAACATTATGCCACGACCATTGGCAAAATGGAGACAACTCCAGCAATTGGTAACTTCAAAGGTCTTGGGTTCTGGACCTGAAAAACATCGACAATTCAGTTATAACTACATAGTATAATATCTTAGCATGAGCACAAACAGATTTGATTATGTCAACATGACAAAAATTCAAGGATAAATGCATGAGTTTGAGCCTGCATCTCTTATGTTGTAATTCCTTGCTATTTCGTAACACACATGAAATTATGAATCCACTCCTCACTGTTCTAATCTAGATATAACACATATATGTTAGAATCAGGAGGTATAGTACGTCTGTATGGACAAAGAACACATATATATGTTTTGTTTGAGAGCAGTCCTGTTTCAAATAATTCTGAAGAAACTCCATCTTATGTCCATCTTCCTGTACATGTATTTTAACTGATTGCTCATGTTGAGATTATCCTAGAATACTTCGACTGTTGAGGATATCTTGTGCTAGTGATCTTATAGATCTGTGCTTTGGACCTAGCCTATGATAAGCAATTAAGCATCAGAGATTTTGAGACTGAGTAGAATGAGCATATGCTTGCAGTTGCCAGAATGCTCTTTAAGAATCTGCTCATTTACAGTTGCCTATTGTGCCTGTATGGCTGACTTTCAGTCAGGTTTGTAGCAATTGTTTGGGAACTAGCACTAACCGCTGTGGTGCTTGTGGTAACAGGGGACCTCTTCCGGTCTGATATCATTCTTGTCCACTGGAAAAGTTTATCAATAATGGTCTAGCACCTTTTTTAAGGGAAATTAAGTAAAACATAAGATTATATCTGAACTAAGGGAGTACTCCGTTATAAATTAAAACAAGAATAACATGACCTAGTAATCAAGAAACAGAACTATCCAGTACCATGCGCATCTCCGCCAAGACGGAAACAAGGGACCAAGCCATAGAAAACTAGAAACTTGTAGGAATCAAGATTACACGTTTGTGCCAGCTTTTATGTGTGTGAAGGCATCTGAATTTTTGTTGATAACAAATTGAAGCTTTCCGTGTAATTGCCCACGTATTTATGTTAAACTGCACTGTCACATTTGATGAAACTATTCCAACGAGTAGTAACACCTGAAGATTTTGAGTACCCTGCATAACCGTCCATTATATAGCACAACAGAACCAGATAATATTTCCACTCCAGTGCTAACCACCTAAAGATACCTTGGACTTGAGCATAATGCTGTGAAAACATACGAATCAGCTAAACAATGCATAGGAAAGAGTTCAAGATTGCTCCTGTGTATATATCCCTAACTCAGTGAAAATTAATGGTCAGCAAACAAGCATCAATGTGGTGATCGGAACGATTCTGACGATCAACTAACCAACTATATCATCTAGTTGGTAACTGAAAAGCTAACTGAAAATGGTCTTACCTGCGAGGATCACGGCCAGCCTGATGTTGTGATGGCTTTGAGGTTTTCGATCTTCTTTCATCTGCAATCGCATAGGTTCAACTATATCAACTAACCAAGCAAATTGTGGGTGGATAAATATTAATATGTATCATTACATGCTTATGTGCCCACGCAATAGATCTCCCAAGAGCATCAGCCATGACTTCATATCCCCATTAGGACGGAAAAGTTGAGCATCCCTTTTGAGCACATAATTAACCATGACTTCACAATATTCAGAGCCCAATGGAGCACCCCCCACTATTGTCTTGCGGTCCGTTGATAGGACAGTACCGTCATATGGTCGAATAGAAGAGTACAATATGACTTCTTTTCCACCCTGAAACAAACAGGTTATCATTGATTTGTTGATTGAGTTCTGTATGAGGAGTAAACCAACAAATAGTTATATCTGAGAAAGCTTACTGCATGCCCTTGTTTGGGGCTACCCTATTCGCTGTCTGCAAGTCCAATTTAGCAAGTCATTTGATACAAATTTCTAAATGTGAAAAACAGATGATCTTTGTTCTGTTAAGTAGTGTACCTCACGAGAGAGTATGTCTCCTGAAGACATGGACTCATCATCACTATTGTCACTTCCAGCTTGTTGACCCTATTAGGAAAGCCAATACAAACAAGAAATAAATTTCCTTTTCTTCACCGAAGAAACTATAATAATTATGTTTGTTATATTGTACCTCAGCAAGCAAACTAGTTTTTAACAAGCTATTTAAACCACAAGTTGGTTAATAAAAACAAGATTAAAAATGGTACTGGTAAAGCATGGAAGAACAAAGCTATGACAATGAATAAGAGTTTCGAACGACCACAATTGCAAGTTGCAACTCCACATCCATATCAACAATAAGGAATATTGAATAACTCCCATGAATGCATATGAGTGCAATGATAGATCTCCTGCCTGCATACCCAACAGGGTATGGAGCTGCATCCCATGATGCTGTACCGGTACAGTCATAACCATAAGATTATGACATAACTTCCAATGCAAATGCCAAAGATGCAAATGCTCATGACATGCCGTATGCATACCAAAGTATACCACAAAATATCCACTTCCAATCCATTCTCAAGTATTAGTAAGCAACAATACACTTCATGCCATAATGGAAACAACAGAATGATAGACATGAAATGTTGATTAAGCAAGTATTAAGGCTAGGAATACCTCAACCATAACATTAAAATGACACATTCAACATTAAGGTATAGGTGATAAAAATGGCAAGTTAAAACTGTAGCAAACCACCGCTACGATTACTTGCCTCCAACGACGAGAAGAGCGAGCTTCAACCATGACTCGAAGCACCACCACCTAAACATTACCACAATCTCAGCACAACATTCGGTACAAATTAAAGCAACGAATAAACGCTCCTAAACTGAACTCTGAATCTGCCACCAAAACCTTGACAGAGTGCTTCACATTTTCTCTGAGCAGAATATACTGATCCAGAAATTCTGAATCTTTGTAAGCATGTTCCTCACATCAGAAGGTACAACTTTTATATAGATTTCATTTGTATAAGAGGTCATTAACAGGGTCTAATCAGGCTCTAAACATCAGTCAGCGCATTATCAGCACATTCTGTCAGCAAAAACAGAAGCATCTTGAAAATATCATAACTGGAGTTTTAACCAATATAAATTTTCGTTCTTTAGCAAAATGGAAAGCTTGAGAAATTGTCTACAACTTTCTAAATATCTCCAAGAACTGATTCGGTACCTAAGGTATCCAAAAATAGGTTAGATCCAGAACTGTCTGAACTTCAACAGAACACGACAGTCCAATTTGAAAATTCGTAACTCCTAAACCATTGGCCCTAGAATCTCATTCTTGAACCAAAAGAAAGATAATGAAGTTCTCTACAACTTTCCTGAAGACCAAAACATTTAATTAGGTAATTAAGGTATCCAAAGCACAAGAATACCGAGCACTACCTGCACAGACCGCTTCCAAAACGAACGCAGCAACGGTTTCGACCCAAACGCCCAAAGATCTACCTCTAAACTCGTGATTAGAGCTTCACTAATCAATAGATGGAGAGGATTTAGGGAGGAGCAACTCACCTAAGGTTCCCCCCCTTCTTCTTCCTCTCTTCTCCTCCTTCTTCCCTTCCCTTCTTCTTCTATCTTGGATCTATGGCAGCAGGAGCAAGGAGAAAGGTTGGGGAAGAGAGAGAGCGCAGGAGCAAGGGGAAAAAAAGATGGGAGGTCAACGTGCCTAGTGCCCCTGGCTATGTTTATAACAAGCCGGGCATTACAGGCTCGCCGGTGATGAAGAGGAGATTCGGCCAGAGGAGGCGTCCACGGGAGCAGTTGACCACGTATTTGAGGTCCTACCTTCAGCACGGTCCTGTGGGTGGCCGGAATCGATCTACGCGGTGGCTTGGCTTGCCAGATTGCTCCCGGCGGCGGTGGCTGCAAGCAACGGTGGGTCTAGGGCATGGTGGCGGGTGGCGAGGAGCAGGTCGATGGGGCTAGGGCATGGTGGCGGGCGGCGAGGAGCAGCTACTACGGCGCACGGTGAGGCTCAGGTGGAGGCGGCGGAGGGAAGACTGAGGTGGAGAGCGGTGGTGGATTAATGGGGATGTGGTGGTGGAGAGAGAGCAGGAGGAGTGGATTGGGGATGCACTGGTGCTGTGGTGGAGAGATAGAGGGGATGCTTTTTTCTTTTTTTTTGCCAAGCGCCCAATCTCCCGCGCAATATTTGGCGCCCGCGCCAACACTCGCGGGCTACTGACCTACTGGCAGCCTAATTGTCGGCGTTTATAATTACCAGCAGATAACTTGCCAGTCAGGTTCCCGGCAGGTAAGGTGCCATACAAATTGATTTTTCCCGGCAGTTAAACTGTCAGTTTCTTTCCTGGCAGCTAACACGCCGTATTTTAAATATTATTGCCGGCACATAACTGCCCTCTATAACAGGTCATCGTGTAGTGGCACGGTGTATGAGCAGCCTAATGAACAACTCGTATATCACAACAAAACACAAAGGAGAGGGGATACTAGATACTTATAACACATCCCATACTAGGGGCAATATTTATCTTACATACAAACTTGACCCGAAGGTCGATAAACATCAAAATAGCAACAAGGGTAGCAGCGGAAACACATTAAAATACCCGAGATGGCTACCACAACCATCTCCAAAAGTGTACCCATAACCCCTTGTTGACCTAAGGTACAAACCCACACAAGCTAAACATCAAACTCAACATTGGCAGCAGAGTATTCTCCTACCGAAGGTTCACCTGCAACAATTAGGAATCGAATTCCTTCAGTACTTTCGTACTGGCAAGATGCTTTGTAGGCTCATCCCAACTCACTTAAGCATGGCAAAGAATAAGCTTTTCACACAACAGGTAAGCATGGCATTATTAATGAATTAAACATGGCATGAACATTAACGAGAAGGGTAATAACAATTCGTGAGCATGGTAAATGAATCATCTCAGATCAGCAAGAATAAGTAGATCATCCATGTATCATCCATCATAATCATCACAAGTCAACAAGAATTAAGGTCAATATCTAGCTAGTCCACCGAGACCTAGCCAATTGACAATGCTGAAGTCTAATCCGACTAGAGGACGACTGGGGTAGGACCTCTACCTCGACCTTCGAATCTAGACATAATCGAGAACAGTAATCGACTAGGGGTACGACTAGGGTACATATGCCACCTCGACCCTCGACTACCATGACCATAGGTAGTGTCACGCCCGGAATTGACTGGGAATACGACTAGGGTACATATGCCACCTCGCCTTCGGCCCTTCAGGAACCGACTAGAGATGACTGGGGTGGCATATTACCTCGATCCTCGACTCATCCGTGACACCCCATCCCAACTTTCCAAGATCCACTCGACCACAGGGCCTCAGCCATAACACTCTACTCATGCTAGTAGAACCAACATCACAGGTATGAGCAGAAAATAACAAGCAACCAATACATCACTCATTCAGAACCACAACTTAAGAAGTTAGGAATCTTAGTGAGCTTTTGGAGAGCTTGCCTTGCTGGTTGAAACCTTGGTTGTATTGAGGTTCACCTTCGTGATACTCCTCGTTGCCTGGTTCTATCAATAGGAACACCGAAAAGCAGAAAATGATAAAAAGGGATATGCAATCAATACCAGCAAGAAATGATATGAATTTGTGTATGAAATGCATCTTAATATGTATTAAATGTTATTACGGAGCTAACGCAATTGGAATCATTGATTTGGACTTTTATAGCTCAAGTTATGATGATTTTAAGGTTCCAAAGATCAAATTTGAGAATAATTTTGTAGTTTTCAGAATCATACTTAACAGGGGCATGTTAGAACATGACGATATGTTCACATGCTGATTTTAAGTGAATTATGATACTAAACATTTTTGTTTTAGTTGTTAAGCTAGATTCTCTAGGATATACCTTTAGAATTTAAGCATAAAGGGCAATATAGTCATGTTCAACAATTTGAACTGCAATATCATGAATAACAATGGTATCATAAAATTCTATAGGTAAAAAGATAAATTTAGGAAAAAGGATCATTTTATTAGGGGGGTTGTATGAATTTCTTATGAACTTTTGAGTTTTGAAGTGTAACCCTCTCTAGCATTTGCTATCGTCTCCTTCTCAGTAAGGAAAAAAAAATTTAGCTACTTCTATGCTTAGCTGGAGTATCATGGTTATGAGATGTCATTTGTACCTTAAGTAACCTAATATTGATTACTACATGTCCCAGTATGAATTAGCTGGGGTAAGTAGTACATTAAGCAGTCACAACCAGTGCTTAGGTTATAATAACAATTAATTAGCATGCTTTCACCGGATAAAATCTTGACTTCATTAATACAGTTAGGAATGAACTTGTCTTAACCGGTATATACGGTATTCATTCTTACATTTAACTTAGTTGCTAATTCCTGCAAACCACCGGTTACTAGTGTAGCAGCGAGTTAAAGTCTTTCCTGGATACCTTGATCGTTGGATGCATTAGCCACCAACCATGAGCATATTCATTATAGTAGCAGTTGATTTAATCTGGTCTCAACCGAGTCTAAGCACAATTTATAAATGCAACAGTGACTAGATAGGTATTGATTAATCAACCATGAGTCTAACTAATTAACTGATCATTATGGTTAGGTGTGTCGGAAGCAACGTCCTTGTCTTGACATTAATGAATTGATGATTGAGTACAGTAAATGAGTTTGACTCAACATATATCTCTATTGTCTAAATCGATCATAGAATCAATGGTTACAGAAATTATTCATTTATTAGCACTAGCTAACCATTTAGTTAATAACTGTAGTTGATCTATCGACCATTAGTATAGTAGTTAACTATTGCAACTACTAGCTAAGTCCTTTCTAGTATCGATTATTCAGATTCTTACTTAACACATGTGCATATGGAAGACAAGCAGTGGCATCAACATTGTAATACACTACATGATTACTGTGATTAGCACGTTGAAGATTTAGCAATTTACTTCTAACCTTAAACAATGGAGTAGCTGATGCTTGAGCGATTAAGATGTTAGGACGTGGGTTGACCGTAGCATCTAAGTAATCACTAGAACCAAACAACTAGTAATCCAAACGGTACATTTGATTTGTCACCATTAGAACATGAAATCATCTTATCAAATTTACTCAGACGACAAGCACAGGAACACTTGGGAAGAAAAGGGGAGGGGAGAATGGTCGGGGGCGAATAGGGCTCACCCCGTCGGTGGCGGCGGCTGCGGGCTCCGGGTCTTGCTGTGCCTGAGGAAGAAGAGGGACCAGGGTTTGAAAGGAGGCGTCAGGGAAGCTTCTGGGAGATCGCCGGCGTCAGCTCTGTTGGTGGTGGAGGGAGACGACCCGGCGGCGGCGGGCTCGGATCCACGGTGGCCGACGGCGCTCCGAGGAGGGGAGGTGGAGCTCGGGCTCGCTGCCGCTGTCGGCGAAGACAGAGATGGGCGGCACTCCGGTGGAGATGAGGACGTCAGGGGCGGCATCGCTCCGGGGCGGAGTAGAAGCTGCGGGTGGCCAGTGGTAGACGTGAAGGGGCAGCGCGGGTGGCTTGGCATTGAGGACGATAGCGGCGTCGTCTGAGGCGATAGAGACCTGGGAAGTGGGGGAGCTACGACGGCAAGGAGCTTCACGGTGGCGGCGGTTGCGGGCTCGTCGGCAGTGGGAGAAGCTGAGGGAGCATGAGGAGCAACGCCGTTAGTTGAGGGGAGAAGCTCCTGCGGATGGCGAGCTCGACGGCACGGTGCTAGGGGAACGGGTGAAGAAGGCGGGCGGGCGACTAGGTCGTGGAAATGGGGCAGCGGGCGCGCTTGGGGGATGGTGAGGGAGACGGGCTGTCTCGGTGAGCTCGATTGAGGGAGTAAGAAGAGAGACGTAGAGCGCGGCTCAGGTTGGAGGTAGAAGAAGGGAGGGGGCGCGTGTCTGAGGATGTGGTGGCCAGTGCCTGCGGCGCGGGACCACTCGTCCACAGAGAGCAGAGGCATTGGTGAACCCAACCAGGGGTTTGGAGAAGTCGGCAGGGAGAAGAAAGAAGGGGAAAAGCGAGGATGGGGCGGTGGCAGGCCGAGCAGTGGAAATGCTGGGCCGGGCCCAGTCGGGAGGAGATGATGTATTGGGCGGTGGCCCAAAAAAAAGGGAGGGAAAAAGAATTTCCTTAGCAATTTATAGTAAATTTTGTTTGAAGTTTAAAATGACAGGGACACTAAATGAGAATTTAAAATTAGAAATTTTGGACCGCACTCTCTAGGACATCTTTACTTCCTTTCGGTTGTCTTAACCCAACCATTATCTCATTTGAGTTTAAATTTTAACCGTGAAGCAATTTTAGCTTAAACTAAGCTTGGGATAAATTTAACCTTACTAATGTTGTCCAGTCTTATATTCAATCTTTCCATAAATTTGATCATCTCAATAGATCTTCTACTAAACATTTTAAACCAATTGCACTCAGAAAAACTGACTCCGGTTGCCAAAGTTTGAGACTGCCGTAACGCAAAATGTTTTAGGTTTCGATATTTGGTGCACAAGCTCTCTATATGCATGCGATGAAAGAAATCATTTTTATTCACTATGATCTGTACCGACCTGGTGTATTAAGAATGAGGGTTATTACACCGGCCGGGATTGGTTTCGTACATACGACTTGAGAATTTCCATGTACCTCTCGAACAGGTACATGCTACAAAGAAAGATAGGCCCACACATCTTTATTTCTCTCACAAGGTGAACCATGAGATATAGCATGGTATCAAAAAAGGACGGCAAAAAACATGGTATCAAAAAAGGACGGCAAAAAATACATCTCAAAATGACATAGAGTTATCACCAAACATGCATACAAAGCATCTAGTCCAAGGTGGTTGATGACCTCCTGGGATATTGCATGAAGGAACTGACACAACATTATGATTGTCTCTCGGACCTTGTCGGGCAAAATCCCTCTAATAGCAATAGGGAGCATTTGTGTCATTAGCACATGACAATCATGAGACTTCATGCTAATTAATTTTAGATTTTGCACCGACACAAGTTTCTTGATGTTGGAACTTTCACACTATTCAAGCACTGGCAAAGTTTGGTTCTCTAGGCCTTTGACAAAGTTTAACATGCAGGGGAAGGAACATTCGACTTTTAACACACTACTACAGAATAGATGATCACTGACGGGCAGAAAAATATCATCACTGACGGAAAACGTCCATTAGAAACTTATCGTTAATGGTGACTATGTATCACTGACGGGCAAGGGGTTCGTCAGTGATGATCACGTGCCACTGACGGGCGGTATTATCTGCCTGCTAGGGATATAAGTCACTACTGACGACTATGATTTAACCGCCGTCAGTGGTAACTTATTGTCCCACTTGGTTATTGCTGGCTAGCTAGCCTCTCAGTAGCCCTAGCTGCAAGGCCCACAAAAAGTAATAGATCACATTTCACATAATCATAAAGTAGAAAAGATAGCCTCAGAATATTGCCACTAAGAGAAGTAACACTTGTACAGTCAAGCAAGTTCTTATAGAATAAGTTACGGATTTATGGCAAAGACATATCATTTTCTACAAGAATTGTTTCACTGCACACTATGCGGTCATTTTCATGATTGGCATAAAACCATAAACCATAACCATACCATTTTTATCATATAGAATCGGTGAGAAGAAGCTCACATCAAAATTCCCTACAGTGTAGCATTTGTCTATGCATCACCTCTATGGAAGCAAGTTCTTTTAGAATAAGTTATGGATTTGTACCATTTTCTACAAGAATTACACATTAAGTGTCTACTATATGGTCATTTTGATCATTGGCTTAAACCCTATACCATAAAGTCTTTGCTGATTTACGAACAGCCAAGTCATTGGCATAAATTAACTCTCTCTCTCCTGACCGACACTATATGTGTGACCAATTGCTTGTTAACAACAGAACGGTCCCACGCAACATAAACCAGGTCTTTTAGAATAAATTATGGATTGATGCCAAATCCATATCATTTTCTACAAGAACTGCATAGACTAAACTAACTATAGTGTAGCATCTGTCCTTAATAGATTAAACTAACTACACCTATATGTCTAACCACAAAATTCTTGTAGGTTTCAAAGCCACTGACCACATTCTTTACCGAGGAAAAGTTGAAAACAATGAAGGTGGAAAGACCTAACCTTTTCTTGCAGACGGGGTGGAGCTATGACTGGGGAGGAGCGGCGTCGGGCTGGAGTGGCGTTAGGATGGAGCTGCGGCCACGGTGGAGCTTGGGGACGTCGAGCGCTTGGAGACGGTGACGCTTGGGGATGTGACCTACCCTGCTTACCTCGCCCCAATACCTTCCTGTATTGACGGCAACCCTTTACCCCTATTCAAACTACCTTCTTTAGTGCTCTCCGATATTCTCTCCTTGTTGTCGGCTATATGCCCACCTCTATCTATTAGCCTCGGTTTTCTCTCCCCGATGGCTATTACTCAAATATGGACAGCATGGCCCTAGCCAGGGCAGTACACCACGTGTCCACCCCTACACCACTGGGCTGACAAACGACTAAATGAAGCTGTCTTGCATCTCGCCTCGTGCTCTCTTACCCCTTTTCCCTTGCCAAGTGTTTCCCCACGCCGAATGAGCTTTTTGCTCTCGGTGCCCCTTCCCTTCCTCACCTTTCCCCTCTCCTGCATTCTTCATCCTCTTCCAGCAACCCCTGGCAACGCCCGTTTGTGCTTCGAAAATGGAAAGGCATCCAAGGCCAAGGGCACCAGTAGCCGAAGAAGGTATCTGCCGACGCAGGCACCGCTCCGCTCTTCAACCCACTCCAACTACGGCAGAGGATCAGCACCCTTAGGAAGACACTGCTCCACCTCAAGCCCCTGATCCAGAACTAGGTCAAGCCGGCGATGCACGTCGAGTATGGATTGTCCAACTCGGTGCATTCGGATGCTTGTGTGTTTGTGTTGCATTGATTTTTGTGATTGGGTTTGTTCTTGTGCCTCTCAACACTCAAGCGACCCTGTTCGATGTTCTTGTAGATGCATGGCTGCATGTCATGTTAGTCTTTTTGATGTTTTATGGATGTTTTCAGTGGGTCTTCCGACCCTAATGAAGTTATCAATTGTTGATCGTTTTGTTTGTGTGCAATATTTAAAAACCTGGGTTGTCCCTCTCATTCCCGTGCTATTTTTCCTCTTTCCTACACCGATGACGGAAGAAGAACCTGCGCTGGATCAACAAAGGCCGTTCGCCGCAGAAGACCATGCAACCCCATATCTGATCTCTTTCCCCTAATCTATCCGAATCTCGGGGGGTAGATTTGTAATGCCTCAATTTTTCGAAACCCAAAAATTAGGGCCAACAAAAACTTTTTGCTAATAATGCTGATTAAAATGCACCAGATTAAAACTTTTGCTCAAATCATGTTCCTGCTAAACCCTAAAGCAAGGCAACCAAAATCTTTCCCCTCTGTTCCTAATTCCTCAAACTCTGTTTTGTCGAATCTCTGTCCGGCAAGGTATTCAAACTTTGCCTTACACCTTGTCTCCATACGTGGCCGCTCACCCTTGCATTTCTGCCCCGAACACCCCTCCAGCATCCCTTCCCCTTCTATCTAGCCGGTGCAACCTAAACCCGCACCTGCTGCTAAGTGCCCACACGGTACTCCTGTGGAATTGAAACATATACACATCTTGAATCTCTTCCGAATGACCTGATCTTTTGCCACCTACTCCGCCATGATCTATTGTGAGTATGTACACATATATACTGCTTTTAAAAATACGCACATGCGCCAAACCCTAGTCCATCCTCCGAATATACGGATCAAAATCCTGGCTCATTGTTCGGCTCCGCTACAGCCCCCTTGCATATATATGCGTATATCCGTGGCAAAAGTCAAACCACACATACACTCCAAACCCTAGTTTATTTCTTTTCTCGGTAAAACCCTAACCACCCTGGTTTTTCTCTCACACCTTGCCACATGTCCTACGAATATCTTTTCATCTCTACCATGTTACCATGCCGGGAGATGAATATTCATCCCGTTATATTCCCACCAAATAACCATTTATCCATTCGTCTTTTACTATAGTCAAGGGCCCTATTTACCTTCACCATACTTACCCATCACTCGGACATGGGTGTTATGTCAATCCATGCACATGTATACGGGTACATATCTTCCCGGGACTATGCCACCTTCTCTCGCCCTCGGGTGCTTAAAATGCTACCTCTCGTTCTCCCGCTAACGAACATATTCCTCTCGTCCTCTCGCAACCTTAGAGATGGGAATCCTGCTCTCCGTCTACCACCCTAAGCGTATATGAACGTATGCCGTGGCACTTCTCGAAGCCTGACTCACCATAACCTCCTATGAATATTCTCACCTCATTGCAATCTTGTATACATTCTCGCAGCCATCCTACCACCTTTCTCTCACCTAAATATATCTTTAGTGTACTCTCTAAATGTTTCTCTGCGCTGCAAGTATACCACTCCTTGAACCATGTCAAATTGCCCCAAAGCAAACCTGCCGTGTAGCAACACCTTTACCCCCTCCTCACTCCCTTGTTTCTTCTCTATCAATTCTACCAATGTTCACTGCTCAATTCCTGCTGCAGGGACACTGCTCCTCATGCCACCTTTTCTCACCTACACTCCCTTTATTTATTGCTAGCACCAGCTCTCTACCAAAGCTGGCCCCATGTTCTCTCCCTTGAGTTGCTGCGCTGCCATCTCTACTCCAGCTTCTCTCCACCTTTTCTCGTCAGGTCTGCCAACACCCATGTGCCCAACTGTGTTGCACTCCCTTTCTCCCATTGCCCATAAAATTCCACTGCCCGAGCTCACCTTTTTCTTCCCTGCATGCCACTGCTTGCCAACCAGCACAGCTGAGCTTCCTCTACACTCCAAGCCATGTCCAAACTGAGCTTGAGCTCTTCCTCATCTACTCTTGCTGCGATCCCTGCAAGCAGACTTCTCCTACTGCTCCTCCCCAAGCTCTACTTCCCTCTCTCCTGGTCTCACTCTCAGCCGAGCTCTCTCTGCTCAAACTCCAGCACCATGCCTTGCTCCTTATCTCTGCTATGAAGCACAGCACCAACACAACCTCAACAACTCTTTCTTCTACCTCCCCAAGCACTCTCTCCCTTACTTCCCTGCAGTCAACCCGAGCAACCCAAGCAACAGATCTTCTCCCCTCCTTGAGCGCCTCAAGCTCCCATCTCCTAGTCTCTTTTCTCTCTTTTGTAACTACCCGAGCTCCATATCTCCTGGCGGCCCCTTTCCCCCTCAAGCTAGCTCCCTTCGCAGCTCAAGCTCCAAGGCCAAGCCTCCTCCTCTGCGGCTCCATTTCTTTCTTCACCAAGCAGCGCCACCTTTTCTCTGTCCACAGCAAGCTACGCAACCAAGCTCCCTCACTCCTCACCATTTCTCTCCTCCCCTCTGAGCTGCTGCAGCCCCCACTTCTCCTAACCCGAGCTGCTTCAAGTTCTGCCCTAACTCCCCTAGTTCCCATTTTCTCTCCACGCCAGAAATTCCTCCCCACCATTTCTGTCCTCCTAGCTCTACTCTCGCCAAGAAGAGTCTGCTCCAAAACCCCAACTCGAGCTCCAGCTCCCTCTCTGCCTCATTCTCACCGAGCAGCTCTTCCCCATCACCTCCTCCTTCCCCAAATCTTCCCGAGCTCACTCCTCTCCTCCAAGAAGCTGAGCCGCGGCAGCCCCTCCGGCCCCAAAGCCCTGCCGTGGCAACCCATCAGAACCATGCCATTCCTGCCTCCCCGCCGCGGTAGCACAGCGGCAACAACTTCTCTGTCGTGGCAGCTCGTGCTCTACCGCTGCTCCTTTTCTCCCGCCACGGCAGCTCAAGCTAGTGCCGCTGCAAGCCAAACGCCCTGCCATGGCAAGCCACTCCTGCCGCAGCAGCCCATGGCAGCTGCCTCTGCCATCTTGCTCTTGCCGCGGCAGCGTACGGCAACTGCTGCACCCCTTTGCTCTGCCATGGCAGCCTACGGCAGCTACCACTGCAAACTTTTCCCTACCGCGGCAGTATCGCGGCAACTGCCGCTGCCCTCTTACCCCGCCGCAGCAGCGTTTCCCCCGCCGTGGCAGTACCGCGGCAGCCCCGCGCTGCTAATTTCCCTACCGCGGCAGTATTGCGGCAACTGCCGCTGCCGCCTCGCTCTGCCACGGTAACCCGCGACAACTCTTTTCCTCCACCACGGCAACACGTGGCAAGCCACCGGCAGCTCGTGGCAACAGCTTCTGCCACCTCCTCTCACCGCGGCAAGCCATTCCTCACCGCGGCCAAGCTATTCCTCACCACGGCAAGCCACTGCCACTGCTCCCTACTCCTGCCACGGCAGCCCACGGCTGCTGCCACTAACCCCTTGCTACTGCCGTGACACCGTCTACTTCCCTCTCCTTTTTCTCTCCCAGCAAATGTTTGGAAGTCCATAACATCTCTGTCATAGCTCCAAATGAACCCATTCTTTCTCCTATGACCTTATAAAATAAAACCCCGCTCAATAGTACCAGTTTCATAATTTTTAGAATTATTTGAATTTCAAGTTTGGAATCAATTCATAAATGAGCATGTTATGTAAATACTTTTAGCATGGTTTAACTTGGTAAATTCCTTGTTGCATAAAACCAACCATGCAATGTTAGTTTCAGTACATCCTTACCCTCAAAACCTTTTATGTCATAATAGCATTAAGAACTTTGAAAATCTATTAATAGCAATTCATTTTGATACACATGTATGTATATATATATACATGCGCACAGGTCTTTTTAATCTCGTTCTAATAGTCAGATATAGAGGTTTCTAAAACTTTGAAACATGGATAATGCTCTCTGGACCCAAACTTTTGTATGAAAGCTAACAGCTTATAAAAGCTAATGTGATCCTAATCATGCAAACCCTAGTTTTCTTAAACATAAAAACCTTTCCCTCATGTGATTTAATTCCATCGCAACATTTTGAAGACCCTAGCATCCTTCTAAGAGCAATGCATGGTTTTAAATGTTGCATGAGTGTATTTTGGTTCTTAATTGGTTCTTCCTCGCACCGTTGGTGATTCGTTGTTTTTCTCGACGCGGCGGTACCTCACGCGCAGGATCCCCGATGTTGTCATACCAAGTTTGCGACCGAGATTCAGCCGATAACGCCAGGCAAGCTCTCCGCCCTTGATCATGTTGTAACCTAAGTTTACGAAATGCTATTTTATTTTCGAAACATGCATGCTATGTTTTATACCCATTATTTTATGTAGCCTAGTTATGTCCGACACTTAGAAAACTCTAGTCCGACCCTTAACACCGTGTCACCCTAAGGACTACGTATTCCGGAAAAAATAATGGAAACCTAGGCTAGAGTGTGAGGGACCCGGTATTTTAAACCGATTCAAGGGATTCACAACAAGTGAAGATGGTGACCATAGCCGCTACCTGCGACGGTCTATGGCCCACCCCCGCCCCGTGCGACATGCATACGACGCAATGCGTATGACTCACCACGACCTGATTGGGGGATCACGATTCCAAACACATACGCCTCACGTGTATGACTCACTTTGGCAATGGAGCGTACTTTCACTTTGCATTCCACATGAACCGAAGTAAAATAATAAGTACCTCCATATGCACCCAACTCCCCATTTCAACATACACGCATGATAGACGGGAGGTGGGGGCATATGTTGGACAGCAAGTATATCATCACACGAACCACTACGATACGATAATACTACTAGCTGTCCACGTTGTGAACTATTAAGTTTACATCATTTGGTGATAACCGAAAACATATCCAAATCTGAAATAGTTAAACAACAGCGGAAGAAAGTCAAATGAGTCCCACAGTGGCGCATCAACCACTGTCCAAAAGCCCAAAATAATTCCCATGAGTCGTAAGCCAACCAAGAAAACCGAGCAACTAGGCATCATCGAAGTAATCCTCGACCACTGGCTCACCTGCAATGATCTAGGAATATCCTAGGTGAGTACAAAGGTACTCGCAAGACTTATTCGTGCTTGATTAAATGTCCTACTCATGCATTACTATAGCAAAAATAAAACATGGTACAATCCAAGTTAACTAGATAAACAAATTACGGCATGGCAATAACAATATAAAGGAAAACTACTGTAATTTAGCTCGCAGTCCAGATTTCATATGATCCAAGGTAAGACCACAAAAACATTCGCATCATCATTTCCAAGTTTATTTGGGGGTAGCCCATACCCCACTTTTATCATTAGTGAAACACAACAACAATTTCAAACAATCTCTTGGACCGTTACCGACAATACGACCACTACGGGTATACGCGTGCATTACCCTTAGAGGTTGCAAGGCTACAAGCGGAATTGAGACTTACCATCAGATATACCCTAGTGTCGATTCCGGTAACATCCACGTGGTGATAAGGGAGTGCTTAGGTGAAATCACCTCAGGATGGTATGACGGCAAAACACTTCAAACACCGAGGGCCGTATTCAATTCTTCAGATAACATACCAACCGTATTCACCAAGCACACCCTCGGCTCTCACATCTCATCTTATTAAGTTAGAGCTGATTGGGCAACAAGTTTAATTCACAATCATAGCTGAACATAATTGCACCACACATCCTAGCCATACTAGTTTGCTCAAATACTGGTCATATGTTTCAAGCAAACATTCATCGCATAAACATATGTAAGTAAGACAAATAAATCACAATGTAAATATGCAACAAGCTCTGCTTGCCTTGCTCAAAATGCTCCTGGTCTGGAGTGGGATCAAAGGCAGGGTGTTCTTCTCCTTCAGGCTCTATTGCAAGCAAGATGAAATACTGGAAACAAAACGGTAAAAGAGAAGTAATGAGTCCAGCATGAATGCATGAGGGATGATGCTAGGTATGCAATCCTAAGGTGACTTGGGGGTGACAGAAACCTAACGTAACAAGAATTCCTCGATTTGGATGGGTAGAAATTGAGTTATGACCCTAGTGCTATATGCATGTCAATTTCGTTCCATTGCATGTTAGGGTTAAAAATTACTACGCACAGGGGATGGTCATGACTCAAGGTGTTCATTTTATGAAAGTGCTCAGCGATACAAAACTAATGCAACTGGAATCACTCGATTTGGAGCTATAGTCCTCAAGTTACGACTTATCGAACGACGTCGCATAAAAAGGGGATGAAATAAATTCAACTTAAATTGACCAAGATTTGTATTCCAAAATTTGAAATTTTGCTTCAACCAGATTGTAGGAAATTTCATGAGGTTTCTGAATATATAAAATTTGTCCAAATCGGGGTTACGGATCAAAAGTTATCGCGTTTTCAAGGTTATCGGAGAATCGAGCAAAACCCTAACCCTAATTCATTTTCGGGATTAATTTTTCTGCGAAAATCAAATAAAACAAAAATGCTATGCGCACTCGAACCAACATACTCTAAACCTAAACGCAAAGCAGCTGACACGTGGGCCCTTCTGGGGTGCTGACTGGGCTCGGGTAGCCAATCCCGAGCCGCCACGTCGCCCTTCTCTCCCTCACCCTCTCTTTCTCTCTCCTTCCCAAACTCTCTCGGGTCCGGCGGCTCCGAGACGGCAGCGACCTCGCCGGAGACGGCCGGGTTAGAGCTCGGGGGCACGGCGGCGGTCGGGAAGAGCGGCAGAAGCAGCGGTTGCTTACCCTGGATCCAATGCGCGGGTGTGGTTAGACGGAGGAGGTTAGGGAGGAGGGGAGCGTGCTCGGGGAGGAGAAAATGGAGCTCGGGGTCCTTCGGTTGCTCAGGAATTGCTCACCGGAGCTTGGCCAGACGCGGGGAAGACGGCGGCGCGAAGGAGGAGCTCGGGCACGGATCTGCAAAAGAGGAGGAAGAAGGAGGTGAGGGAGGAGTTGGGGGAGCTCGGGAACGAGAAAATGGGACCCAAGAGCCACCGGAATGGGTGCACGAGCTCACCGGAGTTGAGACCGGAGCCGGAGAGGGAGGTGGCGGCGCGAGCAGCCGGAGCACGGGGAGCTAGGGTTTGGGGAAGGGAAGAAGAGAGGAGGGCGCGGTCCGGACCGAGCCTTAAATACGGCGGCCGGTCGGGACGCCACGGTGGCGCGCCGCCCACCTCGGCCACCCGGCGCCGGAGGCGTGGCGGCCAGGTGCTGACGAGCGGGCCCCACGCGTTCCAGAGGAGGGAGAAGGCGTAAAGCGCCGGAGACGCTTTCCAGCAAGGAAAACGGAAAAAGGGGAGAAGGGAAGGCGGGTTCGGGGCTGATGGGGGTTTAGCGGGCCGGTCTGTGGGCTTGGCTGAATGGGCCTCGGCCCGGTTCCCCTTTTTATTTCTCTTTTCTTTTTCTTTTTCCAGGCTGAATCAATTTGTAAAATCAATTTGGGCATCCAAAATAGCTTCAAATTAGTTGAAATTTTTACAGGACCTTCAAAATAGCATATGGGACCTGCTTTAAAATTTGAGGTCATTTGGACACTATTTGACCTAGGTTTGAATTCAAATTTCAAATTTGCCCTAAATTAGGGTTGAACTGTAGCTAGGCCCTATAGACCTCCAAAAATTTCAAAATTTTTTCCTGCAGTTAGGGCTTTCATGTCTATAGCTGGTTATAAATTTTTGTGACTTTTCATCCACAGGTAAGTTACTTAATCATTTAATTACAATTCAGCCCTTTTCGGCAATTTGATTTCCAAATCTTCAATTGAGTTAGCACGACCCGAGGGTTTCTGGACGAAAGATCATTGTGTATTAGTCCAGCTAGGGAGCATTAATCCCACCCACCTACTATTGTTGGCGTTGATGTTTGTTAATCCAAATAAGTTGATTGGTGTTTGCTAAATTAACCACCGAGGATGAGATATGTACGTATTCTATAAAATATGATCATATCACATTTAAGTTTAAACAAGGTGTGTGTGCGGGGATGATGGCATGTATGCATGAGGAAAAACAAAACCCTAATCATAGGATGAAATGGGCATTACATAGAGTATGTATGTATGCTTAGCCCTGCAGTAGAAAAACTAGGTTTTTCCAAAAAGGGAAGAAATACCCCATATTTCATGTGGTGGCAATTTGAAAACGAACCGTCGTGTCCGGAGGTGTACGAAGGTAGCATAGCTACGGGTTGGTATGTTTTACCGTAAATAGTTTTGTGAAACCAAAAATGAAAATGGAGAAGATTTTGATCCGGGTCGGTAATGAAGGGTGAGAGCAGGGAGCTTGTTAAAAAGCGAGGTAAAGCCCGGCGTGGTTCTCGCTGCCTGTTTATGGGAGTGGTGTGGAGTCCCTCTCGGATCACCTAAGGACCAATCTTAAGTGCCGTTTGGCCAAGTCTTACCATACGTCCACATGTCCTTTATGGGAAGGACTTGACATAGTACCCGGCCTGAACTAGCATGAACCCGTAGGCAGTGTGTAGCGTGCAGATGAGGCTGTGTCCTCTGTAGAGAAAATTTTCCACGGGAAAGCGATGGCTGTTCGCCACAAAGTTGGAACACCAACCTCCTTGCAAGCGATGATACTGACTCAAGCTAGGTTTGGGACATGTCCTTCTGGCGGGTTCATGGCTGGATTCACACCGGCGAAGAGTCTCGTTATACTAGCTCTGGTAGCATGCGGTGCGCAGTATGCCCAGGGTGAACTACATCGTGTGGGTAAAGCCGTACCACCTCTGCAGAGGGTCAAAACTATTCGAATAGCCGTGTCCGCGGTCATGGACGAACTTTGTCGGGCCACACTAAAGTAGACTGACTTTCAAAGTCAAAAATGGGTTATGGGTTTAAGGACGCGATCCGCCGTGTTCGCAGGGCGACATGCCAATTTCCCGTTGTGTCGGGAAAAGTGAAGAAGGGGTTTCCCCGTGGACTCGGGCAAACCCTAGAATCCCCGTAAGTACAGGGAGAACAATGTCTCCCCGAGGAACCGGGCGATTGCCGTGTTTTCGTTGGTATCCCTGTAAGTACCAGGTGAGCTATGATGCCCTGAGGAACCTAGCAATTACCATGCTTTGCCGTTATGATGAAAAGCACAGAGATGATCTCCCCATTGTAACGGGTAGAGTGATTCAAGCAGGTACCCTATCTCGCTGCGTCGAGATGTTTTGCTAAAATTGCTTTAATATCTATTTACATATTTCAAATGCAAACTTACTTTCTCGCATAATATGAAACCTAGGATAGAGCCAATTTCTTGATAATTCCCTTGCATGCCCATATCTGTGATAAACTCCCTGGCGGAGTGCTTGCGAGTACATTCAATGTACTCACCTGGCTTGTTGATTTGGCCAGACAGAAGGGCGACCGTTCGAAAGCGACAACGACATCCGCGATAACTAGGGCGAACCCCCAGTCAGTTGCCTGTCGGGTATGGCATACTGGTGGGCCACATCACCGCTCAATTTTTGCTGCAAGATTTTTAGCTGTTGGGCTAAAGGTATAAATTTTCGATCTCAAAGATCGGTTTTATATCATATTCTAATAAGTGCGTGTATAACCTTGATATACAGGTTGTCTTGTGTGTACCGGCTACTGATCATGGGACCGGTACAGTAAACACAAGGGCTTATCCGGCCTTAAAACCGGGTACGCCACAATGGCGCTCTCGGTCGACGAGGGCAGGGGTGGGAGAGGAGGTCAAGGACGGTGCTCATGGTGCACGAGGGTAACAGGGACATTGGGGATGGTGCTCGCGGTCAACGGGAGCATGGAGGGCATCAGTGACGGTGCGGCGTGGGTTAGAAATGATGTGTGAAACCCTACACTCCATACATGGGGGATATTTATATTATGGGGAGGCGGTTACATCACTGATGGGTGAAAATGTGTTCCGTTATTCATGTGAATACATACCACGGATGGGTAAGAAACTGAGCCATCTGTGATAATCATCACAGACATGTCAGCTCTTTGTCCATCAGTGGTGTCATTTTGCGAGAAAAACTTCAGCCGTGTGAATAAGTTATCACTGACGGGTTGTTTTTCAGACCGTCAGAGGTATTTTATCGGGACACAATCTTGAGCCCGTGGTAGTGTCAAAACTAACGGGTTAACTACCGCCCGTCAGAGGTATGTACAATGTCTGACGGGTAGCTAGCCGCTCGTCAGTGTTGACCGATAAGGGATGACCTTATTTGTAGTAGTGACGGTTTCCGTAAGTGCTAACTCTAGTATGATGCACATACCGACCAAGTCAAGCTATACCTTCACACTATCCTTTGTTTTATGTGGGATATTTAGTAAAAGACCAATCAAGCTATCACATAGAAGTACATTCTTCTCTACATGCATGACGTCAATGGAGTGAAAAACTTCAAGGTGCCCCTAGTAAGGTAAGTCCTTAAATATTAACCTCCTTTTCCACATGTCCGTTCTTAATGTACGTCTTTTTACGAACACAACATCAACATCCTTAACCATGGCATAGACCTCCTTCCAGGTATAAGGCTTTGGAGCCGAACCCTCCTCAATCACTCTGTCAAACTCTTCTGTTATCTTGCGGTATGAGTGATTTCTTCACAAGAACCTACGGTGCCACATGTACACAGTCTTGCGCGAGTTCTTGAGGTACACACGATTGTATCATCCAAGCATTGACCATATCCCTTGGCTCCTTTTGTAGTTGGTCCGACAGGTTATAATATACAGGATAGTCATTGATGGTGCAGAATAGCAAGCCATGTAAAGTGAATTGTTCTCTTTTGTCGGCGTCCCATACCTACACGCCTTCATTCCATAGTGTTTTTAGCTCTTCCAACAATAGTGCTAGGTACACATCTATGTCATTCCCTGGTTACTTCGGCTCTTGGATGAGCATGGCCAACAAGATGAACTTCCGCTTCATACAGGTAAGAAAAAAGGTTATACATATACAGGAAACCAGCAAAGTGCTATGTCGACAGCTCATACTACCGAATGGATACATTGCATCCGTACTTAATCCGAGCCTTATATTTCTCAATTCTATACCAAAAATTGGAAACCTCATGTTGGTGTTTCTCCACTGGGTAGAATCAACAGGGTATCTTAGTTTTCCGTCATCCTTAAGATCCTCCACGTGCCATCGCATGAGTTTCACATGTATTATATTCGCATACAAACGTTTCAGACAGGGAATTATAGGAAGATACCACACGAACTTTAGTAGTGGTTCATTTTCTCTCCTGTTGCTCTCCAGGTCATCATCTTCAATGCTACACTGCTTGTATCAAGATGTCTTGCACACCGGACAAATATGCAAATTTTCATACTCTTTATGGAAGATGACTTCATTGTTTTGACAAGCATGAATTATTTCTACTTTAGGTCCAAAGGGACAAAAGAATATTTTTGGCTTTGTAAGTGCTTGTGTGCAACTCGTTTCTTTCTGGAAGCATGTTTGCCATGAGTCGTAACAGTGAGGTGAAACTTTTATTGGACCAACCATTACTTGCCTTCAATTTGAACAATTCAAGAATGAGAGACAACTTTGTGTATTTTGTCTTGCAATCCGGGAACAAAGATTTCTCCAAGTCCTCCATCAAGCCCAAGAATTTATCATATTCTCTCCCACCTAGGTCATTCCCTTGTACATCACACAACATCTGATCCAGATCATTACCAATTAGTAACATATCGTCATCCTCGCGATCTGATTCACAATCGACATCATCTTCGCTGCTCATCACCTCATCGGCCCCCTACATAATTGTATGCTCTTCTCTGTGACTAGTCCAACGTTTAAACTCCTTCAAATCAAATGATCTTTTATCTGAGGTGTGTTCTTAAATATCTTCTCAATCTTTAGAAAATTAACTAATAACCAACCTATTGCTTCGTATTGTCGAGATCCTAACTAAGAAACAGTCATATCACGGGTAGCACATAAAATTCGCCCCCTTTGTCAACATATCCTCTCCCGCCGCTCTTATAAATTCATCCACACCCACTAATGTATTCTTGGTCACACAACTCTCGGGATACATCTAATTTCGATCCATCAATGCTACAACACAAATAACACACTAATTTAATCACACATAAATATACTAATTTAGTGTGCATACACCAATTTTTTCATATAATCCTATATCTAAACCCTACACTAGCTACAAATTAATTATACATACTCTAATCTCATAAAGTTTTAAGACCTAATAACAAGCATGTTAAATCTACATTATATTATCTAAAAAAATAGATCTAAATAATTTTCCTTCCAGAGCTCTTAACTAGCTAGGACATGTAATGAATAGATAACAAAATCAGAGATTGGGAACCAATAATTTGCTAATCATGGATCTACCAATTCAATTTCTCTTCCAAATCTGGTCTCCAATTCCCGCCTCCTCAACGCAGCAGCCGCCACCAGCAATACATATTTGGGAAACCTAAAAGATCTGTTTGAAATATGCCTGTTATAAAGGTGGGACAATCATTATAGACGGTTCATCCACTTAAACCGTATGTGATGACTCCACATATCACATACGAGTTTAGGACTAATCGACTGTGATGACTCCACACATCACATACGAGTTTAGGATGAACAGACTGTGATGAGTCATCACAGATGGTTTAGGATATAACCGTCTGTGATGTATGGACGGCTTAGGACATAACGTTTGTGATGTGTGGAGGAATCACAGACGGTTCTTCTTGTCAACCGTTTGTGATGACTCATCACAGATGACTCTACCTGAACCTGTCTATGATGACTTGTCAAGCGAGACCTTGCTATCAGTAGGAAAGTCATCATAGACGGTTTGGGTGAACCAACCATCTGCGATGACAGTCATCTGAGACGGCTCCAGGGAACCATCTGAGATGAACTGTCCCGAATGAGCTTTTCTGTAATAATGTCAAGATTGTCTGGCGCATCGGCAGCGGCAGAGCACCGCTTCCCCCCGATCATTGACAACGTCGCGACAAAGTTTCTGGATCTCATCAGCCCTGAGTGCCGGATTTGGTGAGGATGAGTGGGGACATGCTTCATATCTAGCCTCTCGAGCGTCATGATAAGGAGCTGGGGGAGGAAGGCATGGTGGCCAGTGAGGAGCTAGGAAGGAGACGTCGTTCGGGAGCTCGCCCATATACGCCCTGCAATAGGGGAGAGAGAGAGGAAGAAGGAGATCATCCTCGATAGAGGGGCCGTAGACACAGACGATGCCTTCTTGCTCGGCCTTGCCAGCAAGACAGAGAGGGACACAATGGTGGTGGTTGTAGTGATAGCCATGCTCGAAGCACTCAAGTACTTAAACTCCTCCACAATGACGTGGTGGCTGCGTGACGAGGCGCCCGAGGATGGGCCATCTACGAAGATACTTGCAAGGCATATGTGTATACCAACTCAGCTCTCACAAGTAGGTCTATCATGTTAATTTTGTTATCTAATGTCTAAAAGAAGTATCCGATTTGAATTATTTGTTAGCTATTAGCTTAAAAATTATATTTTTATAAGAGATATTCAAAAAGTGTGGCAAAAATGCTATTACGTACGTTGAAATAGTGATTTTAAGTAACTTATTATATATATATATATCTAAAAGAAGCTTCGATCCGACCAGCACGCCTAAAATAACAGTCGCGTTCGCACCGCCCGAGGAAAGAAAAGTCGCACGAAGTGTCTAGGGATGTTCGCAGCGCGCAGCCGGTCACACGAAGAAACTGTGCACGATCCGATCTCTGCGTGACGTAAGAGGTGACGCAAAGCAGATGCAAAATACGTGGCCAGCTAGGACACGCAAACGCGCGACCATCCGGTAACCTCTCGCGACACGCAAGGGCCTCAAATCTCAAACCTGATTCCCCACACCGACAACGATGTTTCTTTGACGCCAAGATGATCTGGTACTACGTGTTCCAATCGGCGTATCCCAGCCGTCCACCACCGGAACCGACTTGATCACCGAGAGCCAGCCAACCAGCATATATATATATGCCTTTCCCTGATCACCGAGAGCCAGCCAACCGACAAATATATATGTATGCCTTTCCCTTGTAGCATCTCCTCTCATCGTCCCCAGCCACAGCCTTCTCTTCGTCCCCGTTGTGGGAATTGCTAGGGTATCCTCTAATCTTATTTTTTTGTCCTTGAATTCATTCAAGGTTGTTACCATCCTATTTCCGATTACGAAATATATCTTTAGGTCGTGATTTATGTAGAATTTTAGATTTCGGTTGTCTAACCTACATCTAGATCCATATATATGTTGATATCCTTGTTACTACGTGTTCCTGTTTTTGCTATCGATGGATGCCGATCGTTACCTTGATGCGTCGTCAGTCTCTAATTTTTGTTGCAGTGGAGGTGGTTCCATGTCTAGATCGGTTATCCTCTCTGGACAAAAATTTCTATCTTACTCGTCTTTCAGATCTAGCTGGAACCGTTTTGAATCGGTAGCTTTACAGATCTAGCAATTTCAGAGCACTTTTTGAAGACTGCGAATTTGCCTTCTGTGTTTCTTCCGTCTTTTGCTTCATGATCTATGTTGTGCCATGCAGACAGGTTCGCTCTTGTGATGGACCCATACATGTCGATCCCCTGTGCAACGGACCCCCGTGTCGTCGTTGATTTACTGGCTATCTGCTTGTGATGGGCTGATCGTTTGCTCTGGCTGATCCAACGGTTTATGCTGCCCACTGCTATCTTCACCGATCCAGCCATATACATCAAGATCCTTCTTTCCAAGGGCTGGTTCATCTCCGCGTGACGCCGCCGGTTCATCTTCTGAAGCTAGACGAGACCGTCATCCTGTTTGTTCTTCCTGTTTAAAGATGACGTGTTGCATCAGACAGGTTCTTGAACGTACTTGTAGCTGATCAGATATCATGTGCGCGCGTGTCATCTCCAAGTTCATGGAAAGGTAATTATCTGGGTAAGATGATGCACATGCATGTACATGTGTATTGTACTATTTGTTTGTATGTAGATTGATAGGGTAGGAGGGCCTTTGCCATGCTGGGTGCGCTCGCTTGGCAGGCCACAAACACAATAAAAGCATATTTTCGTTGTGTTCGCGGGTGGAGATCGCACGGGGAACTATCAATTGGTTCTATCCTGCCCCGGGTTCTCCACCTCGCCTTGGTGCCCCTGTCCCTCTTCTGCTTTTTCCCCTCGTTTCTTCTGGTGGCTCTGCGATGCGCTCCCGTGCTTCTAATAGTCTGAAGCACACCGATAGCTACACAGCTAAGATTTCAATTGGCTGAGGCACATTTACATCGGCCGAGACACATCAATAAGTGATAACCACAAAGCAAAGGTACATCTAACTGCTTCTCTTCAATTTTTCGCATGAAACAACCAAGAATTGATTTGAACTTACCTCGAGTCCATGTACTACCACGCAAATCACATCTAAAACGGCATGGGTGAAAATGTCGTTATGTCATTGCTACTGACGCTTTATGCTTATGTTCACTCCAGTATAACCTTCCATGCAATTAGTACTAAGCTCAGGCTGACAAACATCGCTGTAGGGCTTGACGACTATAATTTGCAAACTCGTTATCCACTTGGCTAGAAATAAGTCGGTTACTCAAACCATGCACAGTCAAAAATTGTTCAAACCCGTGGAGAAAGCGCATAAGAAACCACAATTATTAGGCTTCTACAAACACATATCTCGAGCAGAAGTTCAGGATATTCTCGTGTGCATAAATCAGGCAATAACTCACTTTTTTGAGGTTCACCTTTCCAGATCATCTGCAATATATTTATTACTATTATTATGTTGCCATTGTCCCTTGTATATCTATCTCCTGTTAACTACCATGCATATGTATATGTTCATATGCACGCGTGGTGATGTGGTGTCAAAGAGGCCTTTTACTCCTTGGCTGTTGTATATTTATCCTTTCTGTACCACAGAAAGAGGCGTGTTATCATGTTTGTATTCAAATTCCGTCGGCGGGTTCTTAGACCTTGTTGATGGCTGAGGTGAGGACTTGTTCCACTAAAGCTGGTCTTCCTGCTGGTACTGCGTCATGCCTCCGCAGGACGATTATTTGCTGCAGGACATCTTGCATCTCCCAAGACAAACGGCGACGGTGGGATCAGTCCTTTTGAGGCATTGGCATTGGGATCATTAGATGTGTTGTTCGATGTTATTCATGAGGAAGATCCTACCCATTCTTTCTGAGGACATTTATGGTGTATCCGTTCTTCCTAAACGTGATCTGTCTGAAATCTTCACTGTCTTAACTCATGGCCATTAACGTGATCTGTCTGAAATCTTCACTGTCTTTAACTGCCAAGGCCATTCTTACTGGTTGATACATAGTGCGCAATCTTCAGCGAGGCTGACTTACTTGCACAGGGGGTGATATAGTTCATGCCTGCACGTCTGGTGATGTATAATTATCTGCTTAATTTGAGATTCCCCTGATTCACTTTGCATGAGATTCTCCTGATTCCCCTAGTACATGATGCATTCTGGGACACTACAGTAATTTGTAGAGGCTCGCTTATTTTTTTCTTTCATACGATGGTCATGCTGTGTGTAGAACATAGTTGTGATAGGTCTTAAAGATATGCTGTAGCTTCTTAGTTGCTCTATGACCTGCATGTCCGCCCTGCTGTAGTGCGTCCGTTAAGTCCTCCCGTGGCATCAGAAAAGACGGGTTTTACTGTATTGTTCGTTTAGGTTCTTTTTCTGTTTCTTAATTACTTGTGTTTCAGTTTTTCGTCTATTTCTAGTTCAAAGATTTCAACTTCTAATTCTTGCCGGTTTGTATTGTGTATTTTGTTCGTAACTTCCGTTTACGACTTGGTGTTACATCCTGCATAGACCGTATGTAGACGTTTAGATGTTTTATATTGTACGGTTACGAAGTACTCATTTTGTTTAATAAAACATGTTTTTAGGTTTTGACATGCCCTTACTGTTCATATGAATATGTTACTAAAATATTATAAGATAATTTAGTATGAAATTATTTTTTCATGACAAATCTAGAATATTTTGGCTAGTATTCCTACCTTCTGTTGTACCGTCTACGTGGAGGGAGCAGAGAGTAATGCGACATCTCTTTGCAAGTGCTGCATTATTAGTCAAAAATTCACACGATTACCACATATTTCGATTTCGATGTTGTTCCTAAGTAGCCCCTCAGAAGGCATGAAGCTCTGTGTGTTATTACTGTAGGCATCTATTTTTAGAATATCCTCTACTCTAGCGAGGAAGGAGCATATGCTCAGTTCCTTTTCGAGCAAGCTTCGTGGTCTGGTCTAACCGCGAGCTTGTAGAGTAGATGCACCACCACTGTACTGTTCTGTGATGGGAAGGTGTCATGGATTTCGTCGATATCTTTTACGATTTTTCAATGAACCGTGGATCCTTAGCTCTGAACCGGAAAGAGCTTTCCAGCAACAAACTGCTGGGAGTGATGGTTCGACTCCATCAGGATCCTTTCTATCTCAAGAGTGTTGCTAGACTAAGTTTGCGTTCATATTCATATTCAGCTCTGTACTTCCAAAATCTGACATTGGGACCCATGTGTCATCTCTGGGTTTTGGGTGGGAAAAATAACCACAGAAAGCGAGATGCACAGTGGTTCCCAACTACTTTTTTGTTGCCCTGTTTTCTGAAAATTAGAACTTTAAGCTTTGTTCAACTTTGATTTGTTTCTAAGTTCTTCAAAATCTATCCAATTAAGTATCTGGGTTTGCCGTTTGTTTTAATACTTAGAATTGAAATTAAAATGCGTACATGTGAATTTTATTTGAATTCATTAATATTCTACAGGATAATGAGAATAGCATTGCAAATTATTGTGATTTGGTCATTTTACGATAGCGAAAAGGAATGGTTTGACCATGACCATAGCCCTCAAGGATAGCGATTCCATCATATTTGATACGCTTCACTTTGGGTAAGTGCGTATTCATTGCTTTTCAATTAAATTTTGTTATTGGATTACTTTTTTTAGATTTAATCATGTTACTGCATTACTTGTTTACGATACCATCGTTTAAAAATTGTTGAATCAGATGGTGCAAATTGTTGTTCTGAAGTATGGTCGTGTGTTTGCGAAAAGCTCGTCTAGAGGTAAAAACATATCGGAATTAGTTAGAAATGAACTCTATGGTATTTATTTTTGAATCTTTTAGCGGAAGCATAGATAATATGGTGTAAACACGGAACGAAAGTAGATATTTATCAGGACACAAAAACAAAGAACCCCTTGAACCATTTGTAACAATACAACGAATGCAACAAATTGTTTCAATTTCCCTAACATTTGTAAATTATAATAATATCATTAATAGATTGTTAATATTAATCATAAAGTTATGGTAGCATAACAATAGTTAAATGCTACTAAGAACATGAGCCATATGGTGCATGATAAAATAATCGCTTTATTATGGTAAATAGCAGTTGACACATATAACAGACCGATTTTTGGTAATTTTTAAAGGGCTGAAAAATTTTGTGAATGTTTTCACGAATTAAGAAGGCTTAATTAAAAAATTTAAAATTATTTTAGATCTAACTAGACTAATTAAAATATTAATTGTTGGTTGCAAATATTTTATTTGGCTTTAGCACATTGAAATATGTACCCTTGGATTTTTCTAGATTTTCTAGAGTTAATTTTGTATTTTTAGAGCTTGATTGAATTTCTAGGATTTTCTATAATTTGAAAATCTCTTCTTTTTTCCCTGCCCATTCTCCTCCTCCTCCTCACGTGGGCAGCCTTCACCTCCGCCCGAATGGGCCACTGGCCTATCCCCTCCCACCTCTTATTCACAGCCTTCACCTTCGCCCGAATGGGCCACTAGCCTATCCCCTTCCACCTCTTATTTCCCTCCAAGTCTCAGGCCACATTCTCATAGGCAGATGGGCTAAATGTGATGGCTTGATAGCCCATATGATTTCAGTTTTTCTGAATTGAGGTATATGAGAATTCTAATTCCGTTCATGGTTCTGACGGAAACAACGCTTATGTTTTCGATTCCGACAAAATTTCTCCAATTTTGTTTTTGTTCTGAAAGCTTTCAAAATTTCCGTTTCTGACGCTCCTTGTTTTTGTTTTTGCTCCGGAATTTTGGAAAATTCCAATCTGTTTTCACCCTAGGCACGTCGACGCATGGTGTTGCCAAGTTCCATTCTTTTTAGGGCGCGGTGCTTGCTAATTTAGTGTGTCTTAGATGGCAACTCTCACTACTACAAAACATGTCAATACTGACAGGACAAACACCCACATCAGACGGGTTTTTGACCTGTCAACAACTAAAGGTCAGTAATGACTCGTATTATCAGTGACGGGTAATTTACCCGTCACTAATAAAGGTCATCTGACGAAAAGTCATCACGGATGGGTAGAAAAAGTACCCGTCAGTGATGACTCTACCATCACGGGCGACAAATATTTAACCCGTCAGTGATGAGAGTCATCACGGACAGGTAAATATTTAACCCATCAGTGATGACGTTTTCAGAGGCGCAAAAAAAAGCCCTACCCGGTTGCCCGGGTAGGGTTTCACTAAAACAGCTATAACTTTTGCATACGGTGTCCGTTTTGGGTCCACGATCACTCAAAATGACCGTATCGACGAGGCGCATCTAAAAAATCTACTAGTCTTTAGACTTGTATAATTTTTCACCTCTAAATTCGCCCTCTAAGACTGACTTTTTTCCCCTCCAAACGAAACATCGCCTCTTCCGACCCTCCGTTGAACTTCTTCCCGAGCTCCAAATGCAGTGATCTTTGCGGATTCTGAACCGTGAGGGAGTAGAGCTGCTAGAAAAAAATACGAGAAAATTTTTTTAAAAAAAATTTCACTCCAAATTCGGCCTCTAAACTGACTTTTGCCTCGAACGAATAATTGCCGCTACCGAACCCTCCATTGAACTTCTTCCCGAGCTCCAAATGCAGTAATTTTGTGGATTCCAAACCGTGAGGGAGTAGAGCTGCTACAAAAAAATACGAGAAAAAATTTTAAAAATAAAAAATTTAGGCACTAGTACAAATCCTTCGGAAACGAGCTGAAAAAGACACAAAAATTGAGTCGGGAGGACCTTCCTTACCTCGAATCGAAGCGAAACTCCCGTGTCCCGTGTAGCCTCCACCATGTTCCTACAGGGATGGTGACGTGAAGAGGACATGCTACTCTTGTGGTGGATTTGGACGGGAAGGATGAAAGGAAGAGAAGGGTGGAAGGGAGGAGAGGAGGATGGAAAAGGAGAAGGAAGATGGGGTGCTCACCGTGACTCCATGGAGTTGGAGAGGAGGAGGAGCCAGCAGTGGGGAGGAGGATCCGGCGGTGGGATGCTTGAGGAGGGTGCTTGAGGAAGGAGAGGAGGGTGGAAGGGAGATGGAGAAAAATATGGATCTGGATTTGAGATTTGAGTAGAGTGGAGTGGAGTGCACTGCACTGAGGTGAATTATATACCTACAGCGGGGTTTTAAAATTTCAGGTTTTGAAATTTTGGAGTTGGCGGGATTCACATCATGGACGGGTCTCTTTTTAACCCGTCACTGACGAGTGACACGGGCAAGGAAACGACCCGTCTTGTGATGACAAAATTTCGGGTTCTGAAATTTTCGAGTTGGTGGGATTCACATCACGGACGGGTCTCTTTTTAACCCGTCAGTGATGAGTGGAAATCATCAGTGACGGGTAAGAAAACAACCCGTACGTAATGACAAAATTTCAGGTTTTAAAATTTTCGAGTTGGTGGGGTTCATATCACGGATGGGTCTCTTTTCAATCTGTCAGTGATGGGTGGAACTCATCAGTGATGGGTGAGAAAACAACCCGTCCGTGATGACAAAATTTTGGGTTTTGAAATTTTCGAGTTGGTGGGGTTCACATCACGAATGTGTCTCTTTTTAACCCGTCAGTAATATGCTCGACATCACGGACGAGTATTCATTTTGCTCGTCTGTGACGATGTTTTCGTCAAAACCCGTCACTGATGAGTTTCATCACTGACGGATATTGTCACTGATGAGTTTCATCACTGACGGATATTTCTTATCCGTCAGTGATAAAGGTGTCCAGGATGATCTTTTTTATAGTAGTGTCTTGGTGATGTCTAATCACGTTTTATACGTTTATTGTAAAAGCCGGCACCGCAGGATTTATCTCACAAAAGTTGAGCACTCTAATTTGCTCTTGCCATTGCTTGCCGTCAATTCTGAAAATGATCATCTTACCACATGTCTTCCTCCTCACCTCAATATGCCAAGCACCCAACATGGGGGCTGATCTCGAAACCTCGCTACGGGAGCTCATAGGCACGCCGTGGCCGTATCTCTCCCGCCCACTCTTCCTCCACCTGGATCCTACGGCTCTACATAGGGCAACAAGCCATGGCCGACAATGGCAAAGGCAGAGGTTCCTCACGCTGACCAGATCGCGGGGGAGGGAGCATCGACAGTGGCGTGAGGATAGACCGGCGTCAGCGGCTGTGGACCATGGGTATGGGTCTGCCGGAGGTTGATGAGGAACCAATGCGGTCGGACATGACCGAAGGTCCATGGGGCCAGGGAGCCTGCGTGGGCTTGTAGAGGCAATGGACGAGGCCGCAGCTTCGACCGGTGTGCCATGGAGAGGAAGGCCGATGCGGGCGGTGTGGCTCTTCAGATCAAGAGCCTGTACGCGGGGTGTGGAGCAACGGAACTAAAGATGGCCATCTGGGTCGGGCCTAAAAGGCCGGCCCACGGGCACGGTTTTTTGGCCCGGCACGGGCACGGCACGGCACGGGAATAAAAGGGCCAGGCCGGCCTTCGGCCCGCCACGGAACAGGGCTGATCCCCGAGGCGAGGCCTTAAGGCCAGGCACGGCACGGCCCTTTTATTCGCGGGCCGGCACGGCACGGACCCGGCACGCGGCCCGTCCGGCACGCGGCGGCACGCGCGGGGGAGTGGGGCGGCCGGCCGGCACGCGGCGGCCCGGGTGACACGCGGCGGCCCGCGCGGGGGAGCGGGGCGGCACGCCGGCACGCGGCGGCCCGCGCGGGGGAGCGGGGCGACAGGTCGGCCCGCGGCGGCCCGTCCGGCACGCGGCGGCCCGTGGCGGCACGCGGCGGCCCGCGCGGGGGGAGCGGGGTGGCAGCAAGGCCCGCGGCGGCCCGTGGCGGCCCGCGTGTCCAAATTTTGAAATTTTGGCCTTTTTAGCACTGTTTTGGCCCTTTTAACTAGAAATTTGAATTTCAGAGGGGTAAAATGGTTCGAATTTTTTTGAATTTTTGCTATAAATAGGGCTGTGAAAGTGCATCCACTCCCATGGAGCTTGGAAGGATGGCTATCTTGCCCCAGAGTTTGGTTTTGATGGTTATTGGCAATCCTCACCTGTGTCTAATACTTGCAATGAGTGTGAACAGGAATTAGATGGACAGGTGAAAGCTGAAGTGAGACAATTGTTGATGATGAGCCCTAAAAAGAGCAAGGAACTGGGAAGGTCAGAAGGACCAGCTGAGCTAGGCTCCTGAGGCACAGTTGCGAGGAAGCCGAGGCTGTGCTCGAGGGCAAGCGAGGTGATGGTTGCTTGATGGAGTTCAAGGGCCGTGAATGCAAGCTTGATAAGTCCTGGAGGAGCTAGGAAGCTGGTGGATCAGGACCAAGGATTCGCTGTGCGTCTACAAGGGCAGTCATCTTCGGTGAAGAAGCTTGGAACCAGTGTCAAGGGTCTAAGCGAGCTGGTCAGGGACTGTGGCGAGGTCATTGCTCTCTGGTCAGTTGTAGGCTTGTAGTGAGCCGGCCAGAGTTGTGCTCAGGTGTTGCCTGAGGCAACCGAGTCCACCTGAGTTTGGCATCTGAGACTCAGGTGGGTAGCTCAGCCGTGGCTAGTAGGTTACCAGAGGTGCACGTTAGCTGAGTCTCAGATAGGTTAGGTCTGGTGGCTCTTTGTCTGACGTGGCATGAGGGTAACGGCTAGCTGCCAGAGACCCTATAAATAGGGAACCTGGGGAGGTTTTCAACCGGGAACCTTTACCCAACCTTTGCCTCTAACCCGAAAGCAACCTGTTGAGAAAGAAAGAGCTCTAGGTCTCCAAGTGAGTGTTGCCTGCGTGCATCCATCGTGAGAGTGAGTTACTTAGTTCTTCAGGTGTAACCTTCGAGGTACTGGTTCCTCCAAGAGTGGGAGTGCTCTTGGAGTTGGTGAGCAAGCCAAGTCTTGTGTGGCTGCCACCAAGAGTCTGTGAGGGCGATTCGGGTCTGCCTGTCTTGCAGCAGCAAGATAAAAGGATTCCACACAAGAAAGGTACTCGAGGAAAGAGCACGATTTGGTGCCGGCTGTGAGAACAGCTTCCTCAACGGAGACGTACTGCTTCGCAAGAAGTAGGAACTTCGGTAAAACAAATCATTGTGTGCTTTACTTTCTGTCTTGTGATCTGCTCTTACTTATTCTGATATCTATGCATGCTTAGATCACTAGAGCACCTTTATTTGTTGCACACTAACTGAGTTTCCTCACCTGAGACTCAGTTAGCTCCTGCTAAAGCTAGTACCTTTCCTGTTCACGTCATCTGATGCTCTCACCTGACTCTCACACCTGAGACTCAATTAGCTCTGAATATAACTTGTTCTACATCAGCTAAGTCTGCTATCTGAGTGTCTGGTGTTTGTCTGATATATCTTGCTGAGTCTTAGTTACCTGCATCAGTTGCATATATTTTCTCTAGGATTGACCTATCTCCAGAAGAGAAACCCATTAGGCATTTTAATTTCTAGAGCCGACCTATTCACCCCCCTCTAGTCGACTCCTGAGATCCCTTTCAAGTGGTATCAGAGCCTCGTTGCTCATAATTGGCCTAACAGCCAGAGTCTAAAGGATGTCGAACTATGAGGGTAGAGTTTCTATGTTTGATGGTACTAATTATGCCTTTTGGAAGCGGAAGATGCAAATGCATCTTACTGCACTTGACCCAGATGTATGGAAGATTGTCACAACAGATCTTGATGTGGTTGATGAGAGCAATCCCACTGATCAAGAGAAGATCAGCATCAAGAACAATGCTAGAGCTACCAATGCTATCTATATGGGACTGCAAGAGCATGACTTCAACCGTGTCAGCACCTTTGAGGAAGCCAGAGATATATGGTTCACACTTCAGGCTATCTATGAAGGTAGTGACACGTTGAAGAGGTCCAAGAAAGATGTGCTGGAGCATGAACTTGACAACTTCCATTACCAACCTGAAGAGGACATCAATTCCATCTTCACAAGACTTACCATGATCACTAACCAGCTGAAAGCCCTTGGGTCCAACAGAGTGGAAGATGGAGATGTGATCAAGAAGTTCCTCTTTGTGCTTCCCAAGTCTTATCACACTCTGCGTCTGATGATGAAAGAAAAGGATGGCTTTGACAGATTAAAGCCCACAGATGTCCTTGGTAGGATGCTCACTCATGAGATGGAGCTAAACCACTCCAAGAAGCATGCTATCACCTCTGGGAAGAACAAGGACATAGCTCTCAAGGCAGTGGCCACTCACAGGGACTCAAGTGATGAAGAAGATGATCCAGATGAAGAGATGTCCACTGATGAGGAGAATGAGCTTGCCATGCTTACTCGGAACTTCAGAAAGTTCTATCGAAGGAAGAAGTTCTCAGGCTCAGCTGATAGATTCAAAGGGAAGAAGCAACTCAGTGACAAGAAGTGTTTTGAGTGTGGTGACTCAGGACATTTCATTGCTGATTGTCCCAAAAAGAGCAAGAGACAAGAGGATGGCAAGTACAAGAAGAAGGAGATCATTGTCAAGAAGAAGTACAAAGAAGGGAAGCCTCCCACCTTCAGAAAGAAGAAGACCTCTGCTGCCAGAGCTTATGTGGGATAAGCCTGGGTCTCAGATGACTCAGAGTCAGAGGAGGAGTCAGAGGAAGAAACTGAGCTTGCTGGGTTAGCCATCTGTGTCTCAGGTGGATCACTCAGCAGCCCTACTGAGCCAGGAGAAGACTCAGTTAGGTCACTCAGCTGCACACCCGAGTCAGACTCTCTCTTCGACAAGGATGCAGATCCTACATATGCTGAGACTCCAGCCCTATGCCTTATGGCTAAAGGCAGCAAGGTAATGACTGAGGATGACTTCCCTGATTATGCTCAACTAATGGACATTCTTGACAGGATAGAGAAGCTCCTTAGGAAAGAGAGAAAAGAAAACATCTCTCTCAGGGACAAACTAACTGACATGCAGGTGTCCCTTGATAATGCACAAGATGCTAAGGCAGATCTTGATGAGGAGGTTTACTTATTGCAGGAAACTCAAAACAAACTTAAGCTATCACATGAGCTCCTAATCTCTGAGCATGATAAACTCAAAGAAACTTACTCATCTTGCACTGCTGTTACACCTGATGCAAATCCTCCTACTGTTATAGAAACTTGTTTAAACTGTGCATCTCGCATCAATGCTATTACTTCTAGTACAGTGTTTGTTGTAGATTCACCCAGTGAATCAAGCACTTCAACTGCTACTAACTCTGTTGATGCAGCAAAGTACAATGAGCTCAAGGAGGAGCATGAAGAGCTAAAAAGGCTCATGAGAATAGGCCTATGCAGTGCTAACATAGGCATGCAGAACTTTGCTAGGTCCACCTTAGTACTAAAGAATAATGGTACAAAGGGACTTGGTTTCACTCCTGCACTTATAAAGAACAAGTCTTCATATATTCCCTCTGCTACTAACAAGAAATACTTGCAGAATCACTTTGTTCCTCAGAAAGGGAAATATGATACTAACTCTCTTGCAGGAAAACCATCGAAAGACAGGTGGTTATGTGAAAATTCCCTCTAATCCAAGCTATGTGCTTAAGACAGGGAAAAAGGGCAAACCTGAGGCAATATATGTTGGACCCTGGAGTAGGTACAAGAAGGTACCAAGCATTTGGGTACCAAAGTCAGTAGTCACCTGTGTCTCAGGTGACTCACTCGGTTGGGTACCGAAGTCAGGGAAAGCCACCTGTAACTCAGGTAGCTCACTCAGGTGCAATGCAAATTGCTAACCCTTCCATCTGAGTTTGCAGGAGATAAGAATCTGAGAAAGATTCAGAGGTTCTCTAAGCTTTCTAAAGCCATAGCTGCTAAGAACCCTAATGTTAATCTTATTCCTGCTATTGATGCTTACAGTAAGAGACCTGCTAACTTGGGAACCAAAGCTGTTTGGGTTCCTAAGTTTCGAAACTAATCGTGCAGGGCTCTGCCTCCAGTGGAACAAAATGGGTCATGGATAGTGGCTGCACACAGCACATGACTGGAGGCAAAGAGCAGTTCTCTGAGATAAGAAAAGATAACCTTCCTTGCAAGTATGTCAACTATGCTGATGATTCAAGAGGCAAGGTATTGGGTTGTGGTAAAATTGCTATATCTCAGGAACATTCTCTTACTGAACTAATGCTTGTTGAGTCTATTTCATATGATCTTTTATCTGTTTCTCAATTATGTGATGCTGGAATGAAAGTCACATTTTATCCTAAAGAGGTCTATGTCCAGAAACTAACAGATGACTCACAAGTTTTCAAAGGCTATCGAGTAGATAAGCTATATCTTGTAGATTTTCGGGATCAAGAAGCAGCTGTGCCATGTTGCCTTATAGTCAAAGCTCAGTTAGGCTGGCTGTGGCACAGGAGGCTAGGTCATGTGGGGATGAGGCTGCTTAACAAACTCAGTAAAGAAGAACATGTCCTAGGCCTGAAGCAGATCCATTCAACAAAGACAAGCCATGCTGTGCTTGTCAGGCTGGAAAGCAAGTTGGAAGCCCTCATCCACCCAAGAACATCATGACCACTACTTCTCCATTCGATCTCATACACATTGATTTGTTCGGTCCAACTACATATGAGAGCATTGGAGGTAACAAGTATGGTTTTGTTGTTGTAGATGACTTGTCACGTTTCACTTGGGTATTTTTCTTGAAGGACAAGTCACAGGTGTACAAAAGGTTCAAGCAGAATGGAGTGGTGGAGAGGAAGAACAGGACCCTGATAGAGATGGCAAGAACACTGCTGAGTGAGTACAAAACACCAGCAAGGTTTTGGGCTGAAGCTGTGAATACTGCCTGCCACAACATCAATAGACTATATCTTCACCCACTCCTAAAGAAGACACCTTATGAGCTGCTGACCAACAAGAAGCCAAACGTCTCCTACTTCAGAGTATTTGGTTGTAAGTGTTACATTCTGAAGAAAGGCAAGCGTCTTTCTAAATTTGAATCCAAATCTGATGAAGGAATATTTGTTGGATATAGCTCAGAATCTCACACCTACAGAGTCTTTAACACCAACACCAAGGTTGTTGAAGAAGCTGTAGATATGACATTCGATGAATCTAATGGCTCACAAGATGGGCAAGTTACTAATGATATTTCAGGGAAGGTAGATATACTTCACAAGTCAACAGGTGAAGTCAGGCCCCCAAGTTGAGGAGCAAGCTTCATCTAGAGTTACAAACCTACCTGACCCAGCTGATGAGCAAGATGAAGTCAATGGCATTGAGTTCGAGTACAACCCAGCTAATGATCTATTGGACTCAGAAGCCTCCATGCACCCAGCTGAGTCTCAGGAAGAGCCAACTGAGTCACAGATACACCCAGCTGATCCACATCCAGCTGTGACTCAGGTGGCTGACCCAGAACCCCCTGTGATCAGCAGGCTGCAGAAGGATCACCCTGTAGACCAAATCATTGGTGCCATTGATAGGGGAGTGACTACTCGTTCTCGTATTGCTAACTTTTGTGCTCACTACTCTTTTGTTTCCACCTTTGAGCCTAAAAATGTAGGTGAAGCTCTGTCTGACTCAGACTGGATCAATGCTATGCATGAAGAGCTGAACCAATTTGAGAGAAATGAAGTCTGGTCACTTGTTGAAAGACCCAAGGATCACAATGTCATTGGAACGAAGTGGGTCTTTCGCAACAAGCAAGATTCTACCGGCCAAGTGGTGAGGAACAAGGCAAGGTTGGTTGCTCAAGGCTACACTCAAATAGAAGGCTTGGATTTTGGTGAGACCTTTGCACCTGTAGCTCGACTTGAAGCTATCAGGATACTTTTAGCTTATGCAAATCATCACAACATCAAGCTTTATCAAATGGATGTCAAGAGTGCCTTCCTCCAAGGTAAGCTTGCTGAACTTGTGTATGTAGAACAGCCCCCTGGTTTTGAAGATCCAAAAAGACCCCATCATGTATATGTTCTCCACAAAGCTTTATATGGTCTCAAACAAGCCCCTCGTGCTTGGTATGATACCCTAAAGGAGTTTCTTATACATAATGGTTTCAAAATTGGGCTTGTTGATACTACACTCTTTACTAAAGTTAAAGGCAAGGACTTATTTGTATGCCAAATATATGTCGATGACATAATATTTGGAAGTACTAACCGTGTGCTAAGTGATGAGTTCAGCAAGATGATGATAAAAAGGTTTGAGATGTCCATGGTAGGAGAGCTGAAGTTCTTCCTAGGGACTGCAAATCAGACAACTCAAGCAGGGAACCTTCATCTCTCAAGAGAAGTTTGCCAAGGACATCCTCAAGAAGTTTGACATGGACAAAGCTAAGTCAATATCTACTCCCATGCAAACAAATGCTCATCTTGATCTGAACCAACAAGGTAAGTCCACTGATCAGAAGGAGTATAGGTCTATGATAGGTTCCTTGTTGTATTTATGTGCATCTAGACCTGATATAATGTTGAGTGTTTGCATGTGTGCACGTTTTCAAGCTGATCCTAAGGACATTCATCGCACTGCTGTTCGTAGAATACTGAGATATTTGATTCATACCTCTGGGTTTGGTCTATGGTATCCTAAGGGTGCACCATTTGAGCTTGTAGGCTATTCAGATAGTGATTATGCCGGGTGTAAGGTTGACAGAAAAAGCACCTCAGGTACATGCCAATTTCTAGGGCGCTCCCTTGTATCCTGGAGTTCCAAGAAACAAAATTCAGTAGCCCTATCCACAGCAGAAGCCGAATACATAGCAGCTGGTGGGTGTTGTGCTCAATTGTTATGGATGAGGCAGACCTTGAAGGATTTTAACATATCTATGTCTCAAGTACCCCTCTTCTGTGACAATGAAAGTGCAATCAAGTTAGCCAACAACCCAGTCCAACACCAAAGATCCAAACACATAGAAGTGAGACACCACTTTCTAAGAGACCATGTAGAGAAGAAAGATATCCAACTGTGCCATGTTAGAACCGAAGCCCAGCTAGCTGATATTTTCACCAAGCCTTTAGATGAAAATAGGTTCTGTACCCTCAGGCATGAGCTAAATATCATGGATATCTCGAATGTGCAGTGAGGAAATGATGATACACGTGTACACATGATTGCATTTCTGGTTTTTCATTCTCTGCATTCTACATGAGTCAGCCACCTGAGTCTCGGTTGTACCTCAGGTGGGTTAAGGTCTTATAGATACCATGCTGATTTTGCATCTTATTGAACTCATGGATTCACCATTGGGTTAGATAAGTTGGATCTCACCATCTATTTCAATTCAACACAGCTTTAGCTTTGTATTGATTGATTGTTTGGCAAGCTGTGTTTGAAAAGAAATTCTCTCTATTGCTTTTCATCTCTTATCCTTAAGCTCTCTCTGGTAATCCTATTGAAAACCTTGTCAGCTGAGTCTTCCACATGAGTCTCAGCTGAACACATTCAAAAATTCCGGAGAAAATTCCTAAGTCTGGAGCTCAGCTCAATTTTTCTTTCCTACCTGAGTCTCAGGTAGCAATCTAGCTGACCCTCAGGTGCCACAGGGCCACTCGGGATATAAAAACCCACCTCTGTAACGGTTCGCGCTAAACCCTCTTCAGAGTCTCAGTGCCCTTGCGCCCGTCGCCGCCATCTGACTCTCAACGATCGTGCGCTTCTCCGACGATCTTCGCTCTTTCCGAAGCTTCCCAAAGCTCTTCTGATTGTTTTGGCGCCTTCATCTCCAATCAAAATTCCAAATGTAAGTCTCCTCGAGCTGTTCTTCACGGAACTAGGGTGGTTTCCGCCTTAATGCGAATCCCAAGCTCTCGAGTAGCTTTTAGTTGTGAAATTAGACAGAGATGATGTACCTTTAACCTCTAGAACGATTTCTTGCAATTCATTGTCCAGAATTCTCAAATTTCAGCAAGATTCGATAAACCTAGGTTGCTCTGCCACTCCACCTGAGTTACACAATTTATCTCACCTGAGTGTCAGGTAGCTAAGTCAGGTAGCATGAGATGATTTGTGAAACTCTCCTAAAACCATCCAAAAATGGCCAATCATTCCAGTTTTCTCTGCAATAGGATTACCTCTCATCTATTCTTTATCCTACCTCTCCTATGCAGATGTCTGGATCGAGGAATGTGCCTGAGGATATAACTGATGATCTGCCCATTGGTCTGAGAACCCAGCTCCTAAGACAGAAGCAGCAGTTAGAGTGGGAGGCAGAGCAGGCTAAAAATCTTGGAAAGAAATTGGATGCAGAAGAAGCTGCTCAAAGATCAGTGAAAGCTCCAATGTCCCCCTCTGAGCTAGCCAAAAGAGAAGCTAGGCTTAAAGAGCTACAAGAAGAGAAACGACAGATGGACATAGCTACAGCTCAGTCAGCTAAAAGAATGAAAGATTTAGAAGCTCAGAAGGCTAGCAAGGAAGAACAATTGAAGCAAGAGAGGAAAGCAAAAGCAGCTGAAAAGAAAGCCCAAGCTGAAGAAGCAAAGAAGAAAAGAGCTGAAGAAAGAGCCAAGAAGGCTGCTGAGAAAGAGGTAGCTATCAAAGTCAAGAAGGCTCCAGTAGTTGATACACTCAAAAGGACAAGGGCTGCAGGCAAGCCAACAGATTTATCCCTGAGCAAAGTGCCAAAGAAGCCAAGATCAGAGGCTGTGGTAGTCAAGAAGAAAACAAAGAAGCAACTCCAAGAAGAGGAAGAAGCTGAAATGGAGAGTAGAAGCTCTTAAAAGACAGGAACACAGCAAACTTATAAAAAAATGGCAAGACCTAACTGATAAGTTGCCTAATGCCACAGATGAGGAAAGGCCTCAAATGAAGGAAAGAATAGATGCCCTTGCAAAGCAAATCTTTGAATCACCAGATGTTCCAAAGAGTGTGAAAACTCCAAAGAGAAACTCAGCTGAAGGACAAGGCAATCCATGAAGAACTCAAAAAGCTGCTGAAGCAAGAAGGAAAAGCCTCTGGACAAGAGAAAGCAGACCTGATCAAACAAATTGATCGTCTATTCCCTCAACTCTCAGAAGACTATAAGCCTCTCTGGACAAGGTTCTCAGATATCATTCTACAAAGGAGAATAGAGAATCACATGTTGGAGTTAAACTCTTGTGCTGATGAAACTCGTAAGAAGCATCTACAAAATGAGATTGCTGAAACAAACTCAAGGATATTTTATGCATCCAGTTCTCAAGCACTTGATGCAGTGCCCCTTCAACAAGCCAGTGGTTCACTGCCTCAGCTGAGTAAGCCAGCCGAGTCTCAGGCGGCTGCATCAGCTGGACTAGAATTAGTCCTCACTGAAGTGGAACCTCAACAGAAAGCTGCCATAGAATCAATTGAAGACATTTTGGCTGAGCTTGACTCAAGAGAAAAAGAACTTGAGCAGACTATGGAGGAATCTATGGATAAGCTAAGATCATCTTTTGAAGAGAAGTCAACTGAAGCACATGAAAACCCAACTGAGCCACAAGCAGATCCATCAGTTGGAGTATCAGTGAGCATGGGTTCTGTATTTCAGTCTCTATCAGACTTAGAACCAGCTCAAGAAGAAACAAAACTTGAAGAGCAAGAAAAAGCAGTATCTTCTCCAGCACCTGAGTCAGTTCATAGGATGCCAACTGGGTCTCAGGCACAGTCAACTGAGGCTCAGTCAGAAGACTCAGATGACTCCTATTCAAGTCCAAGTGATCCTCATCCTCCATCTCCTCGCAAGAAGAAGCAAAAGCTGTCTGAATCAGATGAAGAATACCAAGAAGAAGAAGAGAGCAGTGGAAGGAAAGAGTCCGCAGAAGAATCAGACTCATCCCCCTCTGCATCTGACTCAGAAGATGTCCCAGCTGAGACTCAGTTAGAAGAGTCAGATGAGTCATTGGAAAACAAGTATTCAGCTATATTTCTCAAAAGTTGCACGATCCGACTCATCAATGATGAAATTCATATCTGCAACTGCTTTCAAGAAGCTACCAAAGGCAGATGCCAGTCTAGCCTCCATGAACCTGGATTCAAGAAGCACATCAAACTACACTGCCATGAGAACCACAAATCCATATTTTGACAGTGAAGGAAATCTGAAAAGAAGACATTGTACTGATCCAAGGTTTTGGAATGATCAGCAGCAATCAAGCTATCATCTCTTGCTGCAGAAGAAAGGTTTTGTTGACAGCATGCCAATTGATTGGGAAAACCTTGCCAAGAACGGCTTAGGAAATCTGAAGCAGATTTTAGCTGCTGTTCAACTTGATAAGATATGCAGTTTAAACCAAGATTATGATTCTGAAGCTATCAAGGAATTCTATGCAACAGTCTTTGTAGAGCAGAACAATCAAGATTATATGCTCTGGATGACAAGAGGTCAACTGCTGTGCATCACAGCTCCAGAGTGTGCAGAGATGTTCAATCTACCATCAGGGTCAAAGCTACAGAAGATCAGCATATCCAAAGGCTCAGAAGAAGATAAGAGTCTCCTGCCAGATTGGGTTCCAAATGAGAAAAGGAAGAAGTTCTTCCCTACAGGCTTTGTGCCTCCTCCTGTTAAGGGTGCAGTCCCTAAGCATATCTCCAATTTCAAAGGATTGATGAAGACACCCAAGCACATAGTGAAGATCTTGAACATATCCATCTGTGCCAAAGGTGGAGGAACTGATGCCATATACAATCCAGTATGGAGAATTCTTGAGCTCATAGCAAAGAAAGAGAAGTTTGATGTGGCCAGATACATATTCTCAGAAATAAATGAGTGCCAGAAGAACAGAACTGACAAGATGAGATATGGCTCATATCTAATGCATATGATTCTCCAAAGAACATCTTTAGCATCTTCAGTCTTCTCTTTTGACAAGAAAACATATCTCAGCAAATTCAGACCTCAGAAGGATGACCATGAAGATGAAGTTCCTTTCTACAACATCCTCAACTCATCTCAGTCAGACTTTTCAGAGCCTCCAGAGCAAGCCACCAGAGTCTCAGTCAGACCACCTCAGCCAGCAGCTGATCTCCCAGCAGTCCTACCTGAGCCTCAGGTGTCTCCCACCCTGAGACTCAGCTAGAGAATCATCTCCTCCTGCTGAGTGACAAGCATCGGTCTCTGTGAACCTTTCATCAGACAGTCTTCCTTTGGTTCAACGTCTAGACAATCCCGCAGCTATTGATGCTTTCATTAAACGGGTTGTGCCAGTACAGATCTCTGTTATCAAGAGGAGACAAGATGAACTGCATCAAGAAATGGCTCAGCTGAAATCTGAACTCAAGAGTGAGATGGCAGATCTCAAGGCCTCGGTCAACAGCAAATTTGATCAGATCCTATCCCTCCTGCAACCAAAGCCAGCTCCCTGAGGATCTTTTTCTTTCTTCTTCCTATCTCTTTTTAGTGCTTAGTGGCAAAGGGGGAGAGAGTAGGGAGAGAATAGCTTAAAAAAAAGGGGAGAGTATTATATTCAGGGGGAGCAGTATGTAAAGGGGTAGACTAGACTGCATGTGTGTCAAGACATTCCATGTACTGCAAAATGATTTTATCAGTCTTGAACACCTCGTTTTTTGTATTGTATTGTCTGTTATTGCTCAAATATATTGAAATACATTGATCTCTTTATTACATCTGCTCTGATACATGATATTCCTCTTTTTAGTTCTAATACATGCTCTATATTTGATATATACATGACGCTCTGATATTTGATATTTGTACTCAAGCATGCAATCCCTTCTGTTATCTTATTTGCTGAGTACTCCTCCAACATACCTGCTATTCCGCTGTGCTTATACTCTCAGTTATGTTGTGAGAACCTGTTTTTGCATCAACTCTCCAATGTTTAAATCTGATCTGTACACTTGTATTCAAATGCAAAATCTCACTTGTGCACAATCTTAAGGGGGAGTTGATGTCAAACAAGGTTAAATGCAATACTCTTTTTTTTATCTAAATGAATGTTTTAAAGGGGTTGCCACTAACCACCAAAAAGGGGGAGATTGAAAGTGCATCCACTCCCATGGAGCTTGGAAGGATGGCTATCTTGCCCCAGAGTTTGGTTTTGATGGTTATTGGCAATCCTCACCTGTGTCTAATACTTGCAATGAGTGTGAACAGGAATTAGATGGACAGGTGAAAGCTGAAGTGAGACAACTGTTGATGATGAGCCCTAAAAAGAGCAAGGAACTGGGAAGGTCAGAAGGACCAGCTGAGCTAGGCTCCTGAGGCACAGTTGCGAGGAAGCCGAGGCTGTGCTCGAGGGCAAGCGAGGTGATGGTTGCTTGATGGAGTTCAAGGGCCGTGAATGCAAGCTTGATAAGTCCTGGAGGAGCTAGGAAGCTGGTGGATCAGGACCAAGGGTTCGCTGTGCGTCTACAAGGGCAGTCCTCTTCGGTGAAGAAGCTTGGAACCAGTGCCAAGGGTCTAAGCGAGCTGGTCAGGGACTGTGGCGAGGTCATTGCTCTCTGGTCAGTTGTAGGCTTGTAGTGAGCCGGCCAGAGTTGTGCTCAGGTGCTGCCTGAGGCAACCGAGTCCACCTGAGTTTGGCATCTGAGACTCAGGTGGGTAGCTCAGCCGTGGCTAGTAGGTTACCAGAGGTGCACGTTAGCTGAGTCTCAGATAGGTTAGGTCTGGTGGCTCTTTGTCTGACGTGGCATGAGGGTAACGGCTAGCTGCCAGGGACCCTATAAATAGGGAACCTGGGGAGGTTTTCAACCGGGAACCTTTACCCAACCTTTGCCTCTAACCCGAAAGCAACCTGTTGAGAAAGAAAGAGCTCTAGGTCTCCAAGTGAGTGTTGCCTGCGTGCATCCATCGTGAGAGTGAGTTACTTAGTTCTTCAGGTGTAACCTTCGAGGTACTGGTTCCTCCAAGAGTGGGAGTGCTCTTGGAGTTGGTGAGCAAGCTAAGTCTTGTGTGGCTGCCACCAAGAGTCTGTGAGGGCGATTCGGGTCTGCCTGTCTTGCAGCAGCAAGATAAAAGGATTCCACACAAGAAAGGTACTCGAGGAAAGAGCACGATTTGGTGCCGGCTGTGAGAACAGCTTCCTCAACGGAGACGTACTGCTTCGCAAGAAGTAGGAACTTTGATAAAACAAATCATTGTGTGCTTTACTTTCTGTCTTGTGATCTGCTCTTACTTATTCTGATATCTATGCATGCTTAGATCACTAGAGCACCTTTATTTGTTGCACACTAACTGAGTTTCCTCACCTGAGACTCAGTTAGCTCCTGCTAAAGCTAGTACCTTTCCTGTTCACGTCATCTGATGCTCTCACCTGACTCTCACACCTGAGACTCAGTTAGCTCTGAATATAACTTGTTCTACATCAGCTAAGTCTGCTATCTGAGTGTCTGGTGTTTGTCTGATATATCTTGCTGAGTCTTAGTTACCTGCATCAGTTGCATATATTTTCTCTAGGATTGACCTATCTCCAGAAGAGAAACCCATTAGGCATTTTAATTTCTAGAGCCGACCTATTCACCCCCCCTCTAGTCGACTCCTGAGATCCCTTTCAGGCTGCCCTCCCCCTCATCTCCCACACTCAAACACCGCATCTCATCTCTCATTCACCAACCTTCTCATGGGTGATCCCAACCAGTTCCATGCTTTCAACCCACAAGATTTCGGGATTGACATACCCGACATCGATCTACACAGTTTTTCTCATATCCCCCAGTCGCAACCTCCTCATACAGAATCTCATTCCGGTAGTGCCAGCACTGCGGCCACTGGCTCCACCACCGGTGCAAAAAGGTTTCGTCACCAGACCTCAAGTGTGTGGCAAGAGTTCGATCAAGAACCATATGAGGTGGATGGTGTTCAGAGGTGGAAGGCTGTCTGCAAAAGATGCAAGAGGGAGCTGACCGGGGAGTCCGGAAAAGGAACCGGCCACCTGAAGAGGCACATCGAGAGCCACTTGAAGAAGGAGGGTGAGAGGGTGGGGAGACAGACCCAGCTCCAATATAACCCCGACGGTTCGGTAAGTCAGTGGGACTATGATCCTGAAAGAGCTCGAGAATCTCTTTGTCGTTTAATTGCTGCTAATGATTTACCATTAAGTTTTGGTGAGTCTCCCACTTTTTCCGAATATATTCAAACTGCTCATAACCCTAGATTCGTTCCAGTTTCTAGACAAACTACAACTAGGGATTTGAAAAAGTTATGCAAAACTGGTCTTCAGAAAATAAAAGAAGACTTTACTACATGCACTTTTTTTGTTTCCTTAACATCTGATATCTGGAGTGGTCGGGCTAAGGAAGACTACCTTAGTGTGGTTGCTCATTATGTTAATGAAAATTAGCAACTAGAAAAAAGAATCATAGGATTCGAATTAATTGACGTATCACATACTGATGAAAACATTGCTGGTTCTATAGTTAAAGTTGTGGAAGATTTTGGTCTCACGAACAAGATCTTTGCAATAACTTTTGATAATGCTGCATCAAATACTAGTGCAATGAGTATCCTCACTCCTTTGTTTAACTCTTATGCTGCATCTTTTTTACTGCATCAACGTTGTGCTTGCCATATAATTAATCTTATTGCTAAATGTGCTTTAAAGAGATTGACTACATACATTGACAATTGCGAACTGCAATTTCTTTTATGAATGCTTCTAATACACGAATTGCAAGCTACAAGAGGTACTGCATTGCTACAGGAGTACGTCCTCGTAAGTTTGCTTTAGACATGCCTGTTAGATGGAACTCCACATATATGATGATTAAGCATCTTATTCCACATAAAGATTATTTTTCTGTCTTTATTAATTCAAATTACCCTACTGCCAATGATGGATCAACCCTACTCACCCCTAATGATTGGCATGTTGCTGAAGTATTGCTAAGTTTTTTGGAGCTTCTTTACGATTCAACCGTTGCTTTGTCTGGGGTTTATTATCCGACATCTCCTTTAATGGTGCATCATATTTTAGAAATTGCTACTCACATGAAAGCATACGAAAGTGATTTGCTGTTACGTGATGCTGTTATTGCCATGAAAAGCAAATATTTGAAATATTGGAAAGAAATTCCAATGTTGTATGCATTTGCATTTATTTTGGATCCTAGGGCTAAACTTGCAGGGTTTGGTAATGTTCTCTCACTCTTAAGTGATGCCGTAAATGTAGATTATTCTGCTTATTTCACTAATGTTCGTGATAAGCTTTCTGAAATTTATGGTAAGTACAATGAAAAGTATGCCGGAGTTCGGCTGCAACGGCCTCCACCAGCACCAACGGCTGGAAAGAAGAAAGGAGCGTGGGGAAAGATATTTGGTTCCTCCTCCTCTTCCTCAAGCTCTTCGGCAACAACAACAGCAGTGTGCGTAGTGCCTGGTGGCGGGGAGTTAGCGACGTACCTCAACAGCGACAAAATCAGCTATCAGGAACAGACTGATGATGACTTCAACATATTGCAGTGGTGGCATGACCACAAGCTTACATATCCGGTGCTTTCCATATTAGCACGAGATGTGTTAACGGTACCCGTCTCAATGGTATCGTCGGAGTCTGCTTTCAGTCTAGCTAGAAGAATACTTGACGAGAGAAGAACCAATCTCACAAGTGATATGGTGAGGACACTAATGACCGTGAAAGATGCGGAACTAGCCAGATGGAGAGCCCAACACACTACGGATAACACAGATCTGTCATGCACGTTCGAAAATCTTTATCTAGACGATGAACAATCAGAATAATAGTTGTAATCTTTGTAATTTTCTTTTCCTTTTGTAATTTTTTTCCGAGCAAGTAGCTTTGTACTCTTTTTCCTTACCAGGGTTTATCTCCAAGGGGAGTTTACCTAGAAGGTTTTAATGAGGCAGCTATGACAGCTACTAATAAAGCTCAATATTTATCCATATGACACTTTGCCTCTATTACATTTTTCTATATTTTTTTCTTAATTTTTTAGATTTTTTAGATTTTTCTATTTTTTTTTATTTTTTAGATTTTTTAGATTTTTCTATATTTTTTTCTTAATTTTTTAGATTTTTCTGTATTTTTTTCTTAATTTTTTAGATTTTTATGTATTTTTTCTTAATTTTTTAGATTTTTCTGAATTTTTAAAACGTATAAGGCCCGGAAGGCCGAAACGGCCCAGAAGGCCGAAACGACCCACAAGGCCGAATGGAACGCGGGCCGGCCCGCACCCGTGCCGTGCCGGGCCGGCCTTTTTACGTCGCGTGCCGAGCCGATCCTCCAGCCCAGGCCTTTGGGCCGGCACGGCACGGCCTTTTTATAAAAGGGCCTACACGGGCCGGGCCGTGCCAGGCCTTTTTATAGGCGGGCCGTGCCATGTCGTGCCGGGCCGGCCCATGTGGCCATCTTTAAACGGAACCTTCCTGTGGTGTGAGGGTCCTCTGGAGAGGGAGGCCCAATCTTTAGATCTGGAGCCCGCACGTGCGGTATGGGGTGCCGGCGTCCTCGCACGGCGTGTGGGTGTCGCCACTGTCCGTGGTGAGTGGTGACCAAGGTTGGACGGTAAGAGCAGCGGAAAGGAATGTGAGGTGAGGGGACTGAGCTGGAGGAGTGGCCATGGATAAAAGTGCCTTTGCCATGTCGGGCACGCTTGCTTGGCAGGCCACAAGATAATAGAAGTGCATATTTGTGTTCTCCGGGTGGAGATCACACGGGGAACTATCAATTTATTTTATTTTGCCTCGGGTTCTCCACCCTGCGTTGGTGTTCCTGTCCCCATTTTGTTCATTTTTCCTGATTTCTTCTGGTGGTTTATGACGCGCTTCCATGGTTCCTACGGTTGTATTGGCCAAGGCACACATCTTAACTAGTACATAGCAAAGGTACATCTGAATACTGCTCTTACTTTTCCATATGAAGCAACTGATAGAGCGCACACTCAGGTTAAATCATATTTAGATCAACTATCATCTCTATATAGCTTCAAATGTCAGGCTTTAAATACGATAGTCCTCGTTCCGATATAACCATTTACGTAGTTTATACTATGGTGTGGATCACAATAATCGATGGAGACCTTACATAAACCAGGTCTTTCTGTTCTGTTGCAACTTGTAAGATAACCAAATTTAGAATTCTCTCTTAGCTGCGCAACAAATAATACTATATAGACTTAGTAACCCATTAATTTTGCAAGAGCAGCTTACCTGCGATTTTTACAAACCAAGCAAAATGCCGTTTCTTCCGAATCTCTTCACACAAGTATCAAACGGTGAAAGATTCATGAGACAGCTATTGTTAGCCTTCTGCCGACACGTAGCAGAAGTGCATAAATATTTCAATTCCTCGGTATATGCTTGGCGCAGACTAAATCAGGCAAGAAATCATTTTGAGTTTATCCCTTATCAGATTATCTGCTATGTTCTCATGATTATTTCATCTTAGCTACCATTTCATACGTATATAGGGTTATGTGTGTGTGGTGTTTAGTGTTGCATTCCTTGTGGCTGCTGTATACATTCTTTATGTACCACAGAAAGAATTATATGTACCATCTGTATACGCAAATGTTGTCCACCGGATTTCGTCAGTGACGGCTGAGATGGAAATTTCATTGGCTGAAATATAGAAGGGCGAAACTGGAATCAGTCAGATAAAGGTTATTCATGCTGCCGTGATGGCATTGAGGCAGGAAGATCATGGGATCGAGGCATTCTTGCAGAGAAAGTTCCTTTTCTTTCAGAGAAAATTCTGAGGAAGATTCTATACATACTTATGGTGTTCGTGTGGCTACTGAGGCCATTCTTGATGCTGAGGAAGATAAACATATAATCAATGTTTGCATTTTTCGACGAGATTGACGTCTGCTGAGTCCATTCTTGCCTCTGAGGAACATTGACATATATTGCTTGTTGAGGGTGGCTAAAAACCTGATTGCATTTGTCGACGACATAAACAGCTGGTGATACAATTCGCGCCTGCATGTTTGGTGATGTATAATAATCTGCTTATATTTTGAGATCCCTTTTGCATGTTGTTATTGACCATGCAATGCATTCTGGGTCACTACAGCAATGTGTAGAAGCTCGCCCGCAGCGGTTAGGTCGACTCGGCCTCTCGGGAGCCCCAATCGCTGCCGCTGCCGCCGCTCCTCCCTGGCCACGCAGTTCCTGCCCAAATTGCACCGCCACCGCTTCTCCTTGGGCCACGCCGCTGCCACCGCCCCTGTCTCTGCCGCGTGGCCACCGCTACTCCCCAGGCCCCCCTTCTCCTCTCCCGGCCGCACCGCCACAGCTACAAGCCCGGATGTGCCGCTCCTCCTCAACCAACCACGCTGCCACTATTTCTTCTTCCCGGTCGCGCCGCTCCTCATCCGACCATGCAGCCACTGTTGCCTGCTACTCCGTCGGCCACGCCGCTCCCGTTAGTGATCGATGACCAGCATGAAGGTTTACATGGCTGTAGTACATGCATTTGTTATTTGTTAGCTAGGATGTGCGTATATAGCTGAGTCACTGTTATTGTTCTCAGTTCATGCTGATTCTCCTCTTTGTAAGTGCAATAAGAATCGAATACAAATGTAATATCTCCTCTTTGTAGGTGCAATTGTGCAGTTAAGAATTGATGCACTACATTTATTCACATAATGGCATAAATTTTGTTCATAAAGTGTGTTCATGATGATAGGTAGTAAGAAGTGCAGTTGTGGTTCATGGACCTGGAGCGACAACCCAGTGAGGCGTCGCGGGCACTCGCGCGTGGAGGAAAGACATGCATCGTCGGCGGCCGTGTTGTGCATGCCACGAAGGTCGGTTCAACACACCTACCTAGGGCTTCACCTTTTGACACACCTGCCTCTCCTCCGCCACATATGGCATAGCTATTTTTTGCATCTTTGTATGTGATATTCATTAATTTATATCAATAAATCAATTTTGTTCACCTTATTCATGTGTTTAGTTGTTGTATGTGTGGTGTTGTTCATGTGCATAATTGTTGTATTGTTGTATAAGTCAATTGTTGTAATGTGATGATGATGTTTGCTTTTATCTTTTATTTTCAGCTGGTGTATGGGCAAGATGATGAAGAAAATTCCTATGATAGGAATGAAATGGGAGATGCTTATGATCCAGTGGTAGAGAGAGAATATATTGATGTGTCTGATGATGAGAATTCTGGAGATGTTAATTATGCGGTATCTCAAGAGGAAGAAAACGACAAAAGGGGTAAAGGTTGGGCTGAAGGTTGCTGCTCAGGTTCAATCTAGAAGTAAGCAGGCTTTAGATGTTTGGAACTATTTTGAGAAGGTCCCATTGCCATTCACGAAGGAGAAAGGTGTGATGATACTGAGCCCAATGCTTATTCTATAAGAAATTATACTCTTATACACATGGAGATTGTACTTCTCATCTTGGGAGGCACAAGAGGGCATGTGTGGCATACAAGAACATGATGGCAAAGAAGGAAATTCAATCTCTTCTCAATTTTGCTCCATCAAGTGCAGATTATTCTAGGATTCCTATTGTGCATTCTCCTAGTGAGTACAATCATGAGCAAACTCGCAAATTACTTGCTAAGATGATAATAGTTTATGAGTATCCATTTAGGACGGTAGAGCACAAATGGTTCAAGATCTTGATGAAATACTTGAATCCTTCTTATCAGTTTATTGGTAGAAAAACCATAAGAATTGAATGTCTAAAGCTATTTGAACTTGAGAGAGACATACTCATGAAGAGCCTTAAAGATGTGGACATCATAGCTTTAACCACTGATTTGTGAACATCCAACCAAACAATTTCATATATGTGTTTAGCTACGCACCATGTTGATACAGATTGGAATGTGCAATGCCTTGTGCTGAATTCTATTGAGTTAGACCCTCCACATATCGGTCATGTGATAGCTCAAGCTGTATTTGGATGTGTGGCTGTGTGAAAGATAGAGGATAAGATCATCTCAATCACTCTAGATAATGCATCCAACAATGATGTAGCTATCCGGAGTTTGAAGGCTAAGTTTGCTGCTAGAGGCTCGCGTTGTTTCATTGTAAAATATTTCCATGTTCGATGTTGTTCTCATATTATTAATTTGGTAGTGAATAATGGGATAACAAGCATATCACATTTGATAACCAATGCCAAAGAATCTGTGAAGTATATAAAAAAGTCTCAATCTCGCTTGCACAAGTTTGTTGAAATTTGTAAATCTCTTGATTGATCATTGGAGAAGGACTGAAACTTGATATGTCCGCAAGGTGAAATTTGACACACATTATGTTGAAAACATGCATTGTCTATAAGTAAACATTAATATCATATATTGATTCAGATGCAAACTACAAATGGGACCCAACATGGGAGGAATGGGCAATGTTTGAAACTATCCAACCAATACTTGCATCTTTAACAGAAGTTACTACTATATTTTTAGCTTCCACATATCTTTCTTCAAATATCTTTTATCCTCACATTATCAATGTCAAAATTGCATTAATAGCTGCTTGTGCTTCGAGTAATGAACATTTGAAGACTATGGGCATTGCAATGATGGAAAAGTTCAACAAGTATTGGGAGAAAAGAATAATTTCATGGTGATTGTGACTATTCTTGACCCAAGGTACAAGTTTAAATATATTGCAGGGGGTTTTAAGAAGATTTATGAACCGATAAGGCTATGGCTGAGTATGAGGATGTGAAGAATGAATTAGAGAAGCTATATGAGAGGTACAAGATGCACCATAGAAATGACAAGGCTGCTTTTCATAAATTTGATGCATCATCCTCTTCCACTATGGATACAAGTAGCTCTTTACCCTCAAGCTTAAGTGAGTTTCAGTTCTTCTTGTTTTCATCTTCTTTGGAGCCATCAAAGAGTGAGCTTCTCATATATCCAGATGAGAAAAATGAGAGCTTGGCAAACAAATATTTTAATTTGCTTGAGTGATGGAAGTTGAATGCACATAGATACCCGGTATTGTCAAAGATGGTAAAGAACTTCTTGACTATACCAGTCACCTCCGTGTCTTCAGAGTCCACTTTAAAAAAAAGGAGAAATAGAAAAGAAAACAGAAAAGAAAAACAATAGAAAAAGGAAAAGTGAAGAAAAATAAAAACAAGCTAAATTCGCCCCCCGCTCGATTGGGCCACCTAGCCCAACATCCTTTTCCCCACTGCTTGACTAGGCCAAAGCCCAATCCTAACCATGTGTGCACCCGCGCCTTCCCTCACCTCCTCGTTTTCTCTGTCTGAAGGCACACTTGACAACTGTGCCTCCGCTACCGCCATGCAGCAGCGAATGAGAACTGCACCTCCACTACTGCCACGCAGCAGCTTCGCTGCCGTCGTCCGCGACGCGCATCGCGTGCTACTACTAGCACAGCTCCCTGTCGCCGAGCTTATCCTCCCTCTTCGGGCTATAAACCTATACCTCATCCCCGATGCCTCCTTTTGCCCTATCTCCAACTCGACTGCAGTGTCATCCTCACAAAACCTAGCACCGCCGGGATCCATTTCTTCCCCATCTCCGACCGACGTCCACGGCGAGCTCCTTTACCTCATCTCCTACTCAAGCTCACTTCCTCTTCTTCCCCGAATTACTACTCCTCCTTGATCGTTCGCTCCCTACAGGAGCTCCGTCATGGAGCCACCACCGTCCCTCACCACTGAAGCACTAGAACACACCGCTGTCTCCCTGAAGCCGACGACTCCGAGCTCAAGGTCCCTTGTTGACCCCCCCACTGGACTTACATCGCACGACCCGAGCTCGGCATCGACGCCACCTCTACCTCTAGGGCTCACAGAAGCTCCCCGACCCCCACCAACTTCTTCTCTGCCGCTGCGTCCTCAGGTGATCCTGGCTGCCCAAGCACTGCCTCCTTTTCCTTCCAAGCCAGCCAATCTTTTCTCTCCCCCATTTGCATGATCCATGCGTTCAGACAGAGCAATTTGAGGAGACCGGTGCTAATTAAAGTAAAACATGATTAGTATAATTAATGATTAAGGCACTGACCATTAGTACTATACTAGTTAATTTCAGACTGAGTTATCAGCTTAATTAGAACATGAATTAACTAACCTCCATAAAGGAAGTTTAGACATTCCTAATATTCAATACCCACAATGATTAACCAAGTAATTACATCTGGACATAATTAACATTTTTAATAATTGCCATGATTAATGAACTTAATAACCAGTAGACACTTCAATTAAGGAGTGAAATTAATTGCACCGTGAGTTCCTGGTATCTATAACAAAGAAAACAGAAAGGGTAAAAGGGTAGAGTATGACAGTGGGCCCACTGTCAGTTTGACTAGTCAACTTTGACCAATTGTTCACCAGGGTCTCACCTGTCATTGAGTAGGGTTATACACAGCTGGTTATTACAAGTATTTTCTTTTATTAATTATTTAAAGAAGAAAAGACAAAAAGGGGCAATTAAAAGAATTTAAACTTTGAAAATTTATAGAGAATTCAAATCAACTCCAAATCAGTTGATTTCTTGTTTCTAAATTCATTTTTTAGATGTATAATTCAATGGTATGACATGCATTAATGTTACGATACCCAAAATTTTTGAAATTAACAAATTCATTTCAAAATTAGAATTTAAATACCAATCTTGTAAAAATCATAACTAATTCAATTCAAATCCAAAAATGGTGCACTTTATATAAAAGATGACCAGTGTAACATGTAATATTTAACAAAACTACTTCCACTCTTGTTACTATTCATCAAAATTTTAGATTATTAAGATAATCAAATAGAGGCATAAAATACCAATTGCAATTCTAAAAATCATAACTTTCATTTTAAAATTCCAAATGACATATAATTTATGACAAAGTTCTTTAAATTAAATTTTCATCCCAATGTGATGCGTTTCATGTCCATCCATTTCATTGCATTTTGAACTCTTATTGATTTTGTTGTTCTTCTCGTTGCGGTATCGATTCCGGTATAACGTAGGATCAAAATCTGTTGAGGAGAGTTGGGATCCAAATAATTCTGAATACCAGCAAGAGCAGGAACCCACTAATCTAGGCAAGCTAAACTTGTTGATGTTGTCATGCCGCACTTTCTTTACTGTTGAACTTACTTTCTTGTCATGCAATCAACTAATGGTTATCGATGGACTGATATCCACTAATATGAGTAGGAGTTGGTGTTGTTTGTCTCTTCATGTGATGAATTGAAAATGATATCTAATTAAACTTGAACAAGAGAGTAAGAGAGACAAGGGGATTAGTGACAGTGACAACCTGGGGATGCAATTAGTGGTTAGACATTATCACTCCTCGTGGTTACAGGTTGTTCACCCGATTACCTCTATCAGTCGCATGTGAATCGTGACCTCGTTGTGAGTGATTCTGGATTGGATATCATCTAAGTGAGGCTTTGCAACCCTCATTTGAAGAACCACCGGAACGCTTGTCAGTGAAGCTAAACGATTGACATCTTGTGTGAAAGAATTAAGTGATTAAAATTGGTTATTGGGGGGTTAGCCCAATATCATAATTGGCTTGGTCCTAATGGTACTTGGACAAGCATGACATTTTGATTTCACCTTCAATACTGGATATTGGGTGGTTAACCCAATATCAAAAAATGAATTGTCCTAATGGCACTTGAACAATATTGAATGTACTACACTTGTGTTATTTTGTCATCATTGTCATGTCAATTATTTCTAATTGCTTATATCCTATGCCATGTTACTTTCCATGTCACAAGCACTACTAAGTCTTGCGAGTATGTTTGTACTCACTGGTAGTTGTCTTGCATGCATAGGAACAGATGTCCCCTGTCTCGATGAGTACTATCAGAACGATGCTTGAACTAGTTACCTTTGTTAGCATTCTGATCTTTTGGACTATAAAAGGGTACTTTAGGGTTTGTAAGATACCCGTCTGTATCTTGGATCATTGAATGTTTTACTTCCGCTGTTTACCGTTTTCTTACTTGTGACCTTTGGGTCTTTTTTTGTAATATAAGTACATGCCCGAAGGTAAGGGATGTGAATTATTATCCTATAATCCCTCTTGTAGAGTTGTGTAATCATCTTTTGAGTTGTTCACCATGTCCCTCCATACACATTGCATGTACGAAATGAAGTGTATGTGGGTGACGGTAGAGAATTGCTATCTGTATCTGTTCTAGTGCTAGTAACTATCTTAGTTGAGTGACCCACTAGCTGAGATGCAATTGCCGGCTAGGCAGGATGTGGTTATCTATGTCGAGCTTTTGAGCGACCCACTAGCTTGAGCTTTGGACAGCTAGATTAGGGTGTGGACGCAGGTATCGGGCTCCTCTAAGAAATTGATATAATTGCGATAGAATATAGATAGCAAGCCTCTACAGGGTGTTTTGGAATTATGTTTGACTTATTGAATAATGTTAGCTTCTGGCTAGCTTGACCCCATAGTGATAGATACATACGACGTAAGCTCATATGATATGTGGGTCCGGTGTCGGATCACCCAACAGTGATAGATACATACGACGTAAGTGCGTATGATATGTTGGGTGGCTTCTCGGTCTTTGGCAACCCATTATTCATTAAGTCAGGTATTGATTCTAGCCCTGACAATTGCTATCTTTTATCTATATCATGCATAACTTGATTAATATGAATTTTTTTAGGAAGAAGATGATGAGGATGATGTGGAGCTCATTCCATTTCCTAAAAGCGTGGTGGAGAGCAACTAATAGGTGATACAATGCTACTATTCATAAGTTCAAATATATAATGTCTAAAATACCAAGTGCATACAATTGATATACCATTGTTTTATTTGACATGTAGGATAAATTGGTTCCATCCTTTCGGTTTGGATTTTGGCAGAATGAAGACTGAAGTATAACGGTAGAGCTTCATATCGATGGTGGCATGAAATGATGTCATTTTGTGTTTTTGGATGTTGAATTATTCATGTTGAGAGTTTGAGACTTTACATTTTATACCTTGTTGGATATGGACTTGATGCATGCATGAATGTTGAACTTGAGACTTGAGACTTGAGACTTATTGACATGCTGAGTGCATCACTTTTTATGTCATATGTGCTTGTCAATTGTATAATTATTTAATACATATTCATGTAAATTGTCAGTCTTTTAGCAAAGGTCATGCCAAATTTTTTATGCAACGAGCCTAAAAGAGCTTACTAGCGGCTCATGAGCTTTTTGGCTCAGCTCATCGAGCTTTATGAGCCAATAAGGAGGCTCAGGCTCGGCTAGTTACACCTATGAGCTGAGCTGAGCCCAAACCGAGCCTCACCGAATTTGAACCGAGCTATGAGCCTTGAGCTTTCTGTCCAGCCTTACTCTAAATTGGAAAGAGCATCCTGGCAGCTAACCGCTGAGCACGATCTGAGTTCAAACCAATCCCTACAACCTTTATCGGGGCCAAAAGCTCGCCTCCTCAAGCCTCCTTAGATTTCCTCCAATCCCGTGCTTACATATGTTGCCTCCAATGGCCCCTCACCCCCTATATCCCTCCACCATTAGGTTCCCTCATCCAATCGCTTCTCCCTCACACAGCGCCCCGTCGTCGCCACCTCCGCCCCCACATAGTGTTCCTTCCGGTCCATCTCCATGTAAACTGGCGAGAGAGGCACAACATAGGCCACATAAGGAACCCTCCCTTCCGACGGTTGAAATGGTGCCTTATGTGGCCGCAAATCACTAGTTTTGCTTTAACCTCCAGATGGCCATTGCGGTAGCTCATGGTGGCGATGGGAATGGCGGCGGTGGGGGAGAGGGAGTTTCACATGGTTGTGGTGGGCGGTGTCCTCTTACAAAATCATAACCTGTGCCACGTGGTTTTTGTTTGTGATCTGTTCATCTCTCTCCCAAATCTCGATTCCCATGGCGCCACCGCCTCTGGCTAGCCCAGCACACAACACACCCCACTGGCTGCCACATTGATCACTCTTGCTTTACTCCTCCTCCCTCATGGCTCATGAGTCCCTCACTTTTTCTATCTCTCAAATATGGTATAGTGTTTGTTCATTATTCATTGGGATCCCTTATTCATTTTCTCCAAGTTTTACTGCAGGGTGACATGTATCAAGTTTTTTCTAATTTTACTATCATGTATTGTTGAACGAGAATATTTTCATGAATTTTTGGTCCGAGTGCCTGTGGCATGATGATTTAACCACGCACAAGCCATCTGTGACAAGGTGTGTCTCAAAATTCAGCTCAACCTAGGTGTTTCGGATCAAACCATGGCAGCTTACCTTACGGAGGTGAGGAAGCTGGAGAAGAAATTCATCGGACTTGAAGTACGATATATCCCAAGGAAGGACAACTACCGAGCCGATAGTCTTGCCCGCCTGGCATCCTCATGATCTCCATGTCCATCTGTGACCTTTGCAAAAAGGCTCTTGACGTCGTCCATAGCTTTGGCAAATGACAAGGTTGGTTCTGCGACGTCTGCAAAGGCTGCGAGCAAAAAAATGGTGGACTAAGAGCCCGGTAACCATTCAAGGATGCCACTAGGTATTGATGCTCTAAGGAGAGTTGTGGGACAACTCATAGCTCCTCTCGGTTATGAAGATTTGTGGATGGACCCCATTCGCATATACCTTCAAAATCGAACAGTACCCAAGGATGATGCGATATCCGAGCATACTTCCTGAAGGGCCTAGATGTATACCCTAGTCGATGAGGTCTTCTATCACAGAGGGGCCACGGAGTGCTCATACGGTGTATCACTCGGAAGCAGGGTAATGAACTACTCGAAGAGATCCATGGAGGGGGTGTGCAGGGCACATGCATCTTTCTGAACCTTGGTCGGAAAGGCCTTTAGACAAGGATTTTATTGGCTGACAACTTTCCATGATGTGAGCAAGCTAGTTAAGCAGTGCTATCAGTGTCAATTTCATAGCAAACACATTCAACAGCCCACTCAAGCATTGCAGACGACACCCTTGTCATGACCCTTCACGACATGGGGCCTGGATATTCTGGGGCCCTTCCCGATGTTGCTGGGGCCTTCAAGTTCCTCTTCGTCATAATTGATACTTTCATCACGTGGATCAAAACTAAACCCATAGCAAAGATCACCTCAAAAGCCACCAAGCAATTCATTATGAAAAATGTTGTAACTAGGTTTGGCATCTCAAGTAGGATCATCACCGACAACGGTACTCAGTTCTCGAGTGCGACCTTCATCGATTATTGCGAGGAGCTGGGCATCAAGATTTGTTTTGCATCTATAGCTCATCTACAAAGCAACAGATAGATTGAAGACCCGCGTTCTCGACCGCTTATCAGCCCACACGAAGGCATGGACCCTCGAGTTACCATCAGTGTTATGGGCATTCTGGACCACCGCCAGTCGGGCTACAGGTGAAACTCCTTTTTTCTTAGTTTAGGGGATCACCCGATATCATGCCCTTAACGTAACCCACTGACTGGCTTGAATAGAAGAAATTCCCAATAAGTGCTTAGGTTTCATCGAAAGCAAGATGTCAATAAATTTGCTATAACTCACTACACGAGTGCCTACGTTTCTTTCCCCGTGGAGGGAAGGGGTTCTGAGCTACGGTCTTGTGGAACTTAAGGAGAACTCCTTATTGTGTCTACAAGTGTCGGGGAGCTATTGAGCCCTCCACTTGACCTAGACCTAAGGACTAGCCGACCGAACACCCCGACTTGTAGTAACGTTCCCTTCATATGAGTACTCTTAGATAAATACTCAGATATTAACACGAAAAATGCAAATTCTTTATTCAGTAGGTGGGGCACTGTCAGGTAGTTCAAGGCTTTTTACAAAGACTTGGGTAGCATCCACCTTCGCCGACGCTAGCTGATCGGTCTCCACAGCATCCTTCCCTGGGAGGTCGTCTCGGAGAACCCCGACAACCACTACGGGGTAGCGAGCCTTGATAAGGGCTAGCGCCATTGCCACCACATCCCCTGCGAAGGTCCTGAGAGATGTGGGCGACCACGGTCGGCTTGAAGTTGCCTAAAGCCCAAGTCTGCTCTACCACCTGACTGGTAGGGCCCTCCGTGGGCTAGACTGGGATCCCGACTTCTCCTAGGATCGTGTTGAGAAGGTCCAAGGCAGAGGTCAGGGTCCCTCAAGGAAGGATACCCACGACTCTGCCCTGGACAAAGATGCCTAGGACTCCTTCAGCTCACTAACCAATCGGGTCTTCTCTGACTAGAGCTCCGCCTTCTCGGCCGCCAGTTTGGCCTCTCGGGCCTCCGACTGATCCAACTGCTCCTTCAGCCGTTGAATCTCTGAGTCAATGAAGCTCCTCCCGGTTAGAGCACGCTGAAAAGGAACACCGGGTCAGTGATTAGTAAAGAAAGAAATTATCCTTAAATAGTTCCCCTAGTGTTTACCTCCATGAGGGGGCCGATGAGACGTCGAGCCCGTTGTCGAGTAGCGACTCGACCAACGGATGCAGCTCCGAGAAAGATGAGCCCACAGCTGAAGGCCGCCCCATTGCCGAAGGTGGAGAGGCAACATCGCCGGGGGCTCAATGACCTTTCAAGCTAGCGACTTGGCAAGCACCTTGGCCGGAGTCTGGCCAACCCCCACGACTGGTCCGACCATGGTCACGCCGGAACCCGGGGTGGAGAAGTCATCCTTCCGTGCAGGATTGACCACCGCCTCAGGACTTTCCGACCTATAACACGACGAGCCAAGACGCAAATCTCCTCAACTCGGGAAGAAAACTCGAAGAGAAGGGAGATTACCTCATCCTCTTCAGGCAGTGTGGAAGCTTCATCCCGACAATGCCTGGCCCTCTCTTAGTAGAAGGGCCGACCTTGGTTGCTGCCGTTCCCGCCTCAATCGAGCCCTTCTCGGTCGAGGCGATGACCTCTGTAACATCCTGATTTTCAGAGCTTTTCAAAATCTTTTATTTAAAAATTAGAGCCAGAAAATTTCATTATTTATTCTCTAATTTTAAAGCTAATTAGAATTTCACAAATTGGACTGGAGTTAATTTGAGTTAATGCAACTTGAGTTTGAGTTGTTTTCAAACTTGGAATATGTATCCAGAATTTTTCTCAGAATTTTCGGAGTTCATTTGATATTCAATCCCGCTCTACTGTTCTTTGTTTTTATTTTGGTTTTCTCCTTTTCTTTCCTCATTTACTTTATGGCCGTCATCCCGGCTCATCCCCACTCGGCATCCCGTCGTCTCATTTCCTCTCTTGAGCAGCCACTCTGGCGAGTTCTACGTAGCGCAGCATGCGTCGCCACCTCTTTTTCAATAGGGTTTGACCTAAAACTCTTTCCCCTAACCTTCATATAAATACCCCACACCCCTCCCACCTTTTCCCCACTCCCCCACACTCTTTTCCCACGAAAACCTAGCCCCCAAACCCCCCAAACAGCCGCCACCCCCTCTTTGCCTCCGTGCAGTTTCTAAATAGCACATATTGCCTCAGTGTTTTTTCAATTCCTATCGCCTAGAACATCTTTTGGCAAATCCCTTTGGTGAGACTATTCTTAACCTTTCCCTCTACCTCTCTACAAAATTTGGTGAAGATCCAACGGTGCAATCACCAGAAAATCTCCAAATACTAACGTGCTATTTGCACCCAGATTTTCTGCGCGTGCATCTAGATTGGAACAATGCCCTTGTCAGCTCGGACCTTCTATTAAAGATCCATTTGGTGAGATCTTGGATAATGTTGTCAAGATCATCTCCAAAAAATTTGAAGACAATCCAATAGTCCAATCTCTAGGAAATCAAGTTTATTTGTGCTGATGTTCATGTCCAGATTTGACTGTGTGAACGGTACAGCGACATTATCACCTCTTTCCCCATTGATCCGATGAGTCTTTGAAGAATCCCTTTGGTGAAGTTGTGCCTTAGGTATCTATGAGAAGCTCTGTAAAGTTTTACCTTGATCCATGTAGCCGTTTGGCGGGAATTGATCCGTCTCCGACGTGCTTTCCACGGATGTCCAGATTTAATCTGTAGAATGTCTAACTTGTCTGATCTTTTCCTATTGACTCGGTAAGAATTCTCTAAAACCCTTTGGTAGGATTGTACCTCTGTATGTCTAGTTTCTAACCCAATTGGTAGATTGCAATTTCGTTGAGCGAGCGTCGTACTGCGTCCAAAATCCTCCGGTCTGTCCAGAACCGATCTATGTCCGGTTCCAACCGTTTCGTGTTGTGAACGTCGCCCCCACCCATATAGTTAATCTCCTATCATCTTGTGGTGCATCATGACATTATTTTACACCATTAATCCTTGTTTGAAATCACTCGCACCACCCTATGTTCATCTATAATGTTCTTCATTATTGCTTGATCACCAAATTAAATTGAATGTTATGTTAGACTATAGTTTCATATATTTATATGCTTAGTTCTTATATAGTCCTTGCTTCTATTTATATAATGTTCATGCTTAGAATTCATCATGTGATCAATCATGTTTAGTTCAATATTAGGTTTATTCATCCATATAGCTACATGTTGCATGTTTGTATAGTTGAATATAACATGCGCATATATACAATATAATTTGGTTTTAATAGTTAGTAGACATGAGGTAGTTCCACATGTTAGTTCAATCTTGTTTATATTGCAGATAAATTTATTCATAATTAATAAGGTTCATATTGCATGACCTTATGTATGTTCACATATATTGTGTTATACAATATATAACCGAACCTAATATTGCATATAACCTATAATAGTAGAAGCATAATCTTACTAAGCGAATATTAATACGACATATCATATGGTAGTTGATCTTTGTATAATGTGATCATCACCACATACTCAAATATAATAGATAGTAATAGATTATTGTATATGGCATAAGGTTGCTTACTAGCATGTTAGTGTCTTTAATCACACGTGATGATGATTGTTTAACAAACATATTATGATTCCCATGTCACCATGTGTAGATAACATAATAAGATATATATATGTAGATTTAAATGGAAGTATGACATGATGTTATGCAAAATATAAAGTTATTATATATATAGATGCTTCCTGTTTTAACTAATGGTGTTGTAAAATATTTAGTCATAATAGTAACCTCTGTGTATAGTATGGTTAAGATCACACACATGTCTCATATTTTTTCGATGCATTTCATGTGGTTTACATATGCAGCTATGTGTATATATTTATGCATATATACATAGGCTAATCCATGTTTTAGATAATAGTTCGTCATGCAATGGTTGACACATTATTTTATTCATGTGTATAATTTAATTGTTTGTTTAAACACGATTAAGTTGCACATGTTCAATATGAATTTATGTTGCATAATCATGTAGTTGCATATAGAGAGATATATATAATTAGACTTAATATTGTTGACAATCTACATGTTGGAATAATAATCCCTTACTGAGTTATTATTATTTAATCATATCGTATGTTGGTTGATGGACATATAATATGTATGTACTAGTATGCATAGCTTGATATCTTATGATACACTTCCATAAGGTGGTGTATAGTCACATATACATGGTTAACCTTTAGGTATCGATTATAATATATGCATATATGTTGCTAATAATCATTCTTTACTAAAATATTGTTATTGTATGTGTAATATCTGTAGGTTGATTGCTGTATTGTATACACACAATAGCATGAGTAGAGTTAATGTTATGTCATAGATTGCATATATGTATGATGCATGTGATGTGGATGCTAGTTATTATTTGGTCATATAGTTTAATCACCGTTTCTATTATTAATGATTGTTATTAGATTGTAACTGCATGATCATATGTTATCTTATGCTACGCCATAACTAGTCTCTATTTCATGCCGTCTATCTAATTTGTTACATGATGTCTAATTATGTATTGCATGATAGTCCATATAGATTGTCATATCGCATGTTATCATTTCTTGCCGACTAGCATGTCAGGACCTTGCTTGTTTACTAGTACGATGGGTCATATTTGTTTTACTAGTATGTCGGGTTTCCATGTTTAATCATATGGTTGTGCTATTGTTGTCATCGACCATATATTGTTCCCAGTCGCATATCTATCCCTATCTCGCATGTGGATTAACTTTAATCCTTTTACATGTAAATTCTATCCTCCATAAATATATCCTTTTTCCAGAATGATCTGATCCGGAAGACCATCTTTCGAGTACATGTACTCTATCTGGTTGAGATATATAATCTCACACCTTCCTAGTTGTCTTTCGACAATCCTATCCCTTCACCTTTGTCCTTTGACACCTATCCAACCCTGCTAGCCCTATTTCTTATGGTATTTTCATTTGATATTTAATTTGGATTTATATTTATTTGCCTTGCACTTTATTGCTATTGCGACGAATAGGAAGTAGCGAAGTTGGGTAAGGTCAAGTTCCTGCAGAAGAAGACCAACTCGTCAACGAAGGCATGCCCCTTTTCTTGATCATATTTGATCCTATATTTTCTGAAAGTCATTAATATTTTGTATTTTACAAATATGCATGTTGTTTTAATCCAGTAGCTAGCGTGTCGATTGACACACTTTTACCCTGTCCGCTTGTCGCCCCTTTTACTTGATACCCTGCGTAGATTAATAGGTTTTATTCTGAATAGAGTAGAGATATGCTTAGCTATGCTTAAATTCACCTTTAGGTTGTTTTGATTTGCCTCTACGGAGGAATGAATATCGGATCAATGATCCTTGTTGAAACTTGATATTGAGCTCGCTGAGCTAGGGCTGGATGCCCCGTTGATTCCCTCTCTCTCTATTCTTCCTATTCTACTCTGGGTGAAACTTACCATCTAATATGGTGCGGGCGACAGCTGGATCATGTGATGAAGGAGCATATGGTTGTCCTACCCGCAGAAGGCCGGTTTAAAGGAACCATTAGTCGTCCGTACCGCTTAAGGCCGAAGTCTTGAAGTTGGAGAATTGTGACAACAGTGCAACCACATGCTATATGGGCAATGGCTTGGCCAAGTAGGTTAGTCAGCCTTTGGTGCCGATGTTGCCGTACCGCAGAAGGGGTGGACGTAGCGACGAGGACCCTCGGCACAGATGGGGGGAACGGAGTGCGGGGATGTACTCTCGACTCCGGGCCAGACCCGGTGGGCATGTCACACCTTAGGGGGATCTAGCTAAAAGATCTCGTCACGATCTCTCTGCTAGTACACCGATGGGTGTGTACTATGCTGGCGACAGCCAGTGGCAACAAGACGAGATCGTGTCATGTGGGTAAAGTATACACACTCTGCAGAGTTAAAACTAATCGATTAGCCGTGTCCATGGTTATGGACAGCACATGACTCATTCTTGATGAAAAGGACCTGTCCCTCTCCCCCTTGATATTTCCCTCTACCCCTTTGCTGATGAATCCTTTGGTCGAGCTAAGGCGGGAGTCCTTGCTCGAGTGTGTTGGTTGTGGACCACACCTGTTGAAAATACCCATGATATTAAAATTGATTTACATCAAAATGCTGCCTTTGAATCTATTATAAGTAATTCAATTAAGAGCTTTACGCAAATAAACCATAAAGCCTTCCTTTGGAGCCTTGCATGTAGTATGATAGGACCATCTGCCGCCAGGTGGCTTGCTGAGTACGTGAAGTACTCATCAAGCATGTTGTTTGTTGGACGTGTTCAGATATCTATGAGGACGATGAAGACTATGAGGTATCTTCTACGTCAATGCTGAGGTTTAGGTCACGTGACCTCCGTCGACTGCTTGTGGTTGAGATGGAGACATCTATGCTTTATTTTCTGTTGTGTTTCTAAATGGTAAGGGACATAAGTCATAGTTACTTTATTTAGTCATATCGCTGCTATAACTCAATTGTTTATGTTTCTAAAATATTTCGTGATGTGTGCAGTGATATCATTCGCCTGTGTTCATCAGCTTGATCCTGGATTGATGAGGAGATACACAGGGAGGGTCTGGAAGTTAAGTCCAGATCCTCACAACCTCAATCTCACCAGACTCCCCCTGCACGCCAGCCAAGTCATATGAGAGAAGAAACCGCTCCCACAAGAACGTGAAAAAGACTAGAGAATAGCTGGCATACCGGGGGACAGCCGAGAAGAAGGATTCAAGGAAACCGACGATGTTGTAGCTGGTGGGGCTACACTCAGAGCAACCGAGCCACTTCATCAGCGGGCCCCGAGTGCGATGCCCCAGCACCATGGACCTCAACATCGTCACCTTCATCTTGAGCTCCCGTGGTTCCAGCCTTTGGGTTGGTGACTCCATAACCTTTGCACTAAGAAACACCCGAGCACTGCCACCTTAGCATTACTCGGAGGAAAAAGAAAACCAGGGGAGCATGAAACTTACCGATAGAATCGCTTGACGGTCCTCGGGATGCATCCTCGGGATCGACTCCAGTACGTTGGTGCAACCCTCGGGGGTGATTTCTCTAAGAGGAGCTTTGTCTTGAGAAACACCTCTGAGTCCCAGGGGGCTGCGAAGAAAGCCAACTAAGGTCGGAAAAGATTTGTCCTGAGTACCACGACTATGTGAGTTAAAGGTTATTTGTTTTACCTCCTCGCGTTGAGTCTATGTCGTCCGAGAGCTCCCAAGCAGCGGAGATCCTAGCGTGTAGGGGACTTAGGCCCTGCTTGGTGAAGTCTTCGGCGAAATCCCACGCCGTCAGACCCCATTCCTTGAGGTCGACGATGTCGAAGATCAACACCCGGAGACGAGGGCTTAGATCTGGCTCCTCCGACCACACCCTGGCCTGGTTTGGCACAGATCCCTAGTAGCTTAGGCCTCCAGGTGTGAGCGGCTGGCAGTAGAACCACTTCTTATGCCAGCCCGACCACGAGCTCTTGCCGGTGAAGTCAATACTCCGCTGACTTGCCCTCTTAGATCCGGAGACCCGCGCCACCAATGATATTGTTCGATATCATCTTCAGGTTGTAGAAGTACCGGAAGAGGTCGAGGTGGGGACGAATTTTGAGATATGCCTTGCACAGTTGCGAGAAAACGCTCAACATCACAATCGAGTTAGGATTGAGATGAATGAGCTCGATCCCGTTGAAAGAGCATCTAGGCCCTAAGTTGGTTTTGATGGTTAATGGCAACTCAAACTGGAATCTAACGTTTACAGTGAGTGTAAGTAGGTTTGTAGGTTCCAGGAAGAAGGGTCATCAAGGAAAGGATGACCACCAAAAAGGGTATAAGGGTGGTTTCCAGGACTAAGGAATGGCTATGCTAGGCAGTTGTGCCACAGCTGTGAAGAAGCCGGTGCTGTGCAAGGAGTTGCAAGCAAGGTGATGGTGGCTTGATGCGTCACGGGCCGTGACTACAGTTGGTGGGCAGGTAAAGCCTAGATTTGTTAGTTTCTTTGAGTCCATAGGAAAAGCCTGTACTATCAAGAGGGATGAAGCAGTGATGATCTGTAGAGGTTTTAGTTGCTCAATGCTCAGGATGTTAGACAGTGGCACTAATGCTTTGAGGTTAGTGGCCCTGTGTCAGCAGTTTTGCATAAATATGAAACTGGTTGAAGCTAGCACTCTGCAGTGCTAGTAGTAGAAAACCCTAGGGGTTAGAGTCACCGGTGTGACACAGCGGTGTCACAAGTGGTCTAACACTCTATGACTCAGGTACATCTCTGTACCAGGGGAGAGCTTGTAAACGCTAAGGAACCTACGCTGCGATAGCTTGTCTGCTGAGTCGGAGGGCTGTCGGAGGTTCTCTCCTTATAGGTTTCAGAGAGTGTGTGCGCTGAGGGCATGTCATGTGCCAAGACTGGGCTGAGTAGTGTGGCTGCGTCAGTTTTAGGGTTTACCTGTGTGTGCTGCCGGTGACACAGGTATCGATCTGCTTGAGCCGGTTATAGTTGGGCGGAGTGATTGGCTGTGTCACCGGTGGCTGACACCGGTGATTCACTTAATCCTACGTGGCAACAGTGTAACGGTCAAGTGCCTGTGAACCCTATATATAGGGGACCAGGGGAGGTCTTCGATCTCAATCAAGAGCCAATCAGTAACTCACATTCGACCGTTGCAAAGCCTCTTTCCACCGAACGAAAGCCAAGTTTCCTAAGTGTCAGTTCGGGAAGGGTTAGAGTTCTTGAGCAAAGAGCATTGGTTCCTCCAAGAGTTGTTACTGCTGAATCTATTACTCTTGGAGTGTCTACTCCTAGACGGGCGTAGGAGTTGCTGGTACCACCCAAGCTTGTGTGGGCTGGACTAGTAGTCTGTGAGGGTGATTGAAGTCTACCTGCTACAAGCAAAAGGACTTCCACAAGCAAAGGAAGAGGCCTGAGATCAGGTACTCGGAGAACAAGCACGATTCAGTGCTAGCGATCTCTTTGGAGTAGCCTCTCCAACGGAGACGTACCACTCTGCAAAGAGCTGGGAACTTCGGTGAAAAACACTTTGTCTCCTGAGTACTTGTTGTTTTACTCCTTGCTTCTTGCTATATCTGTTTGCTTTTATGCTCATATAGATATTCGGTTTACCTACTTAGATCACCTTTACACCTGTGTCTTGTTAGCTGTCTCACAGTTGATATAGATCATATCTCACACCTGTATCAGCTACCTATTACACAGACACTTTGATTGCTTATCACTTTGCTAAGTCATTAGCCCACCTGTGCTAGGCATCTGGGTGACAGCTGCATGCTAATTTACACATCGCAACTTACCTGTGTCACTCACCGGTCACACAGCTAGCTAATCCTTGCTTCTGCATAAGGCTTAATCTAAACAATCCAGTTAAAAGAAGTAATTTTTGTTAGCCTCCTATTCACCCCCCTCTAGTTGGCATCTGAGGTCCTTTCAATTGGTATCAGAGCAGGTTGCTCTTTGATTTGGCCTAACAGCCAGAGTTAAAGGATGTCGGGCTATGAGGGTAAAATACCTGTCTTTAATGGGACTAACTATGCTTTTCTGGAAGAGAAAGATGCAAATGCATCTTATCGCTATCGATCCAGATGTGTGGGATGTTGTTTATACAGGTTACAACTTGGAGAATTCCCAGAACACCTAGCATCGTTGACAAGAGGAATATTCAGAACAATGTTAGGGCAGCCACTGCCATCTTTATGGGCTTACAGGAGCATGACTTCAACAGAGTCAGTACCATGGAATCTGCTAAGGATATCTAGGATACCTTGAAGCAGATCTATGAAGACAGTGACACTCTGAAGAAGTCAAAGAGGAGCCTTTTAGAATCAAAGCTAGAGAGGTTTGAGCTCGAGCATGGTGAAGACATCAATTCTCTGTTTTCAAGACTCACCATTATCACAAACCAACTGAAGGCCCAAGGCTCCAACCGAGTGGAAGATGAAGACGTGATCAAGAAGTTCTTGTCAGTGCTTCCAAAAGCCTACAGAACACTTGTTCTCATGCTGAAGGAAAAAGATGGGTTTGAGCAAATGAAGCCCACAGAAGTGTTAGGAAGGATTCTAACGCATGAGATGGAGCTTAAGCAAGAAAGCAAGCAAAGCTCCTCTCCAGCTGTCAAGAAAAATATTATTTTGAAGACTACTGCTTCAACATCACAGATTGAGAGTGATAGCAGTGAAGATCTTGATGAGGAGATGTCCAGTGGAGAAGAGAGTGAACTCATCCTCCTCACAAGGAACTTCAGAAAGGTTTACAAGAAGAAGAAGCAACTTGGATCAGGTGATAGATTCAGAGGGAAGAAGCTGTCAAAAGATACAAGTGCTTCGAGTGTGGCAAGGAAGGCCACTTTGCTGCTGATTGTCCAACCAAGAGAAAGGACAACAGCTAGTACAGAAAGAAGAAGGACTTCCATGGGAAGAAGAAGACCTTCAACAGCAAGCATCCAACCTACTCCAAGAACAAGGCCACTGCCAGAGCTTATGTTGGACAGGCTTGGGTGTCTGAGGATTCAGGCTCAGAAGAGGAGTCTGAAGAAGAAGATCAAGTTGCTGGGATTGCCATCAGCATGGCTGACATACCCAGCTGTGACACAGCCAGGTCACACAGCTCTGAGTCCAGTGCTGAAGCTGACTATCTTCCATCCACTTCTGCCCCTTTGTGTCTCATGGCCAAAGCTTCTAAGGTACTTACTGAGGATGACTTCCCTGATTATGTTGAACTAATGGGCATCCTTGAAAGAACAGATAAGACCTATGGCAAGGAGAGGAAGGAGAACATATCCTTAAGGGATAAACTCACACTACTACA